>ML663599.1:5434-40392 GCA_007570785.1 Antilocapra americana | reverse complement strand
CACTGGCTTTTACCTTATTTTGATTATGACTTTGCGGGATAAAATATTACTTCTGAAGTTCAATTTCTAGAGTTGGAACTTATGTGTGTGTGTGTTTAACCTTAACATAGCTTTTCAGAGCATTAAAATTGCCCTTTCAATATAGAATATCAAAAATGAGAAGAGTTCTAGATTTTATAAGAAGCCAAGGAAAATTAATAATGTGTACTTAAATACTATATATTTAGGAGGTTTCACAGTATATTTCCCTTAAAATGTAAAACACACCTTATAATACAGATTTTACGGAAGTTACTTAACTCACAAGTGAAACTGGATGTAAGAAACTTATAAAAGACATAGTATAATATCCTTTATGAATAGTCTTTTTCAAGATCAGGAGTCCTGTGTAATGGTTGGTAAAATGTATAATTTCTCATAAATTTTTAAATATTTTTAAATTTGATGACTGGCTTCTGATTTCTACGTTAATGACTCATTTTGGAGCGCCTGGTTTAGGATTTGAATCAGTAAACTTAGAGGACTGGAAAAACATGAAAGTTGAGTTAGGGAACTGAAGAAGTCCAGCATGTCCGCTGACCACGATCTCTGGTGTACCTCATGCCAGAAAATCTGTCTGGATATCTCAGAAAGGAAATGGAATTGCATCCCACAGGTTTGTGAGACTGAAAGTTGGTAATAGCTGAGACAACCAGATAACTGGGGGGCTGTCACAGGACCAAGACCCTCCTCTCCCTCTGTTGGGATCCTTGTTCTCTCTGCCCCAAGCTCTCTCTATAGATAGATGGTAGAAGACAAATAGACAGATCAGGCAGATTCCTTAGATAGATGATGATCGATAATAAATGATGGATAGAAGACAGACTCATGCTCAAACCCATGTCCACTGAGTTGGTGATGCCATCCAGCCATCTTATCTTCTCTCATCCCCTTATTCCTCCCGCCTTCAATCTTTCCCAGCATCAGGGTCTTTTCCAGTGAATCATTTCTTCACATCAGGTGGCCAAAGTAGTGGAGTTTCAGCTTCAGCATCAGTCCTTCCAAAGAATCAGTTCAGTTCAGTCGTTCAGTCATGTCTGACTCTTTGTGACCCCATGGACTGCAGCACACCAGGCCTCCCTGTCCATCACCAGCTCCCAGAGTTTCAAACTCATGTCCATAGAGTCATTGATGCCATCCAACCATCTCATCCTCTGTGGTCCCCTTCTCCTCCTGCCTTCAATCTTTCCCAGCATCAGGGTCTTTTTGAATGAGTCGGTTCTTCACATCAGGTGGCCAAAGTATTGGAGTTTCAGCTTCAGCATCATTCCTTCCAATGAATATTCAGGACTAATTTCCTTTAGGATGGATTGGTTTGATCTCCTTGCAGTTCAAGGGACTCTCAAGAGTCTTCTCGAACACCACAGTTCAAAAGCATCAATTCTTCAGCCCTCAGCCTTCTTTATGGGCCAACTCTCACATGCATCCATGACTACTGGAAAAACCATAGCTTTGACTCTATGGACATTTGTCAGTGAAGTAATGTCTCTGCTTTTTAATATGCTGTCTAGGTTTGTCATAGCTTTTCTTCCAGGGAGGAAGCATCTTTTAATTTCTTGGCTGCAGTCACCATCTGCAGTGATTTGGGAGCCCAATAAAATAAATTATTATAGGTAGAAAATAGAAATATAAATGAAAGGTATATAGATGTATTAGATACATGATGATAGAATAGAGGGGGAAAGTAGATAGAAAGATGACAGACACTGTTTATAAGACAAGCAGGTACATATCTTTTCCTCTCAACTCTGCTATAAGTCAGTATGTGTCCTTGGGTTTATCATTTTGCTTTCTTGAGATTCTAGAGATATACTCCATAAATTAAGGGTCATGAAACCATTCTTCTCTCTGTTCCCTTCCTTTTCCCCATGTTCTAAAATGCTCCAACAGTTATAATCACATCCCCCTCCCTCTGCATCTTCATTTTCAGAATCAAAGGAGAGACTGTCCATGGACATTCAGACACACTTCGGTTTTTTTGTGAATTAATAGAGAGTGGGGATTGGAAGCTTGAAGTTATTCATGAAATGTGAAGTGTTTAAATTATTGTCATATTTTCTGGGAAAGAAGAGCTTTTACTTAATCTACAGAGAATTTTCCAGCAGGGCTATTTCTAATAAGAAAACCACTCGACCAGAACACATTCTCCTTGAAAATGAATGCCAATCACTGAACTGACTCACAGCACTTCCTCTGCTCTGTTTTCAATTAAACCAGACTTATGGCAGATCTAATTATCTGTCAAATAATGAAGAATTAGTCACTTAGAGGTTAGTTAATCCGCATGCATGATTACACACAGATGACAAGGTCTCCACAGGGAGGAAGAGGGGCATCTGCCAGGAGCCCCCTGTGCTGCCCAACAGGTGCCCACCCTGGGGCCTCTGGGGGCCCCCTACCTGCAGCCCCCGGGACCAGCTGCAGCCACTGTGCTTGCCCCAGACACTTCTGGCTAGACTTGAACCCCCTCAATTTCTTCCTGTCACGAGTTTATTCTATTCCTAACCCAAATGCCTGTTTCTGCCATTTCTCTGGCATTTGCATCACTTAACAGGCTACTGTCTTAACTTCGGCTTTTTGTGTGACCAAATCTGCTTGGTGGGAAAAGCTACATCACACATTAGCTGGTTCACATTTTCTTAATCTACCCGTCTGCTTAAAGTGCTTTTGGCAATTAATTGCACAAAAAAGTACGCAGATGGTCCCCATTCCAAGTTAAATGTCCAAAATTCTTACCTCTCAAAAAAATATCAGATGCACAGAACTTTAGAAAATTCTTAAGTATTTCTCACAACTTACCTACATTGTGTGACTGGAAATCGCTAAAAACACTTGAGTGATCCAGAAAATCTTCCCATCTTTACTGACTGATGTTTAACTTCTGTGACATCAAAGGTATTTCTTCATTTTTCCTTCCTTCATGTAGTATTGATTCAGTGAGTATTCATCAAAAGCCTTCAGTGTGCCAAGGATGACTGGGAATTATCAAAAGAGGCAAAGACTCCAGGCTTAAGAAGCTTGCATTTTAGTGGGGAGATTCAGACAGGAGAAAGCTAATAAATCGGTGCATTTCCCAGCATGTTAGCTGATGAAGAATGCAGCGGGGGAGGGGATGATGGGTCAATTAAGACGTGCCACAGCTGTCAGAGCAAATGCCACTGAGAAGATGAGCCTCAGCTGGCTAATGTATAGGCCTTTCTCTGTTTCAGTTTGGTTAGAAGCAGGTAACTTCTCATGATGGTCTGGCCTCCCCTTTGCTCTCACTGAAGAATCCCCTCATGTCCAGCTGTGTCCCCCACACAGTTCCAGCCACTGTGGTCTGCCTCGTGGCCCTGGGCTGCCGGAAGGGCTGCCCGCCGTGGCCATGAGCCCCTCCCCGTGCCAGGCTCCCCTGTGTGCACTCAGCCAGCAGTCAGGGTTCTCCATCGGGAGCGGGGGAGACAGTTGGGATCCTTCACGGGACTCCCAGATGGAGATAATGCAGAGAGGTGTCTTCAGGGCTCCGTGCCCTGTCCTGTATCACTGAGTTCATTTGCAGAGTCCAAAAAACAATAGAGCGAAAGACAGGGTACTCAGTATTCCTGCAAAGTTCAAAAAGCATCTTTCCTTCAGATCTCCCAAAGGAGGCGTGAGATAAACTGTGTCTTCACACGTCTCTCCCACCTCTCTTTCCTCTGTGTCCTCACGACCCTCAGGGACCATAGGACCTTGCCCTGCTGAGCTCTCCTTCCCTCCTGTTTGAAATGCCCTCTAGGTCAGCTTGGCCATGTCTGTGCTTTCCTTCTATGATAAAGAGGCAGGAGTGAAACAAATGTACAAAATGCTCTCTTCTCACTGCACAAAGTCTAGATTTCATGATTATTTTCCCGCTGCCTATGTGTGATGTTCGAAGTCAGAGGTCCAGTATTAACTCATGCTTTCTTTGTGCGTTTTCCTTCTGACAACATTAAACCCTGTTTCTACCAGTCGGCCAGGCGGCAGATGCTGTTTGGAGGGACGAGAAGATACTTCACAGAGGGTTGACAAAGTGAAAAGCTCATCAACTTCTTTGAAAGATTACCTCGGCTGCAAAGAAAAAATGAAAAGTGCCCACATCTTTTAAAAGACCAGCATTTTATAAAGTATCCAAGAAATGCAGACTAACTTTAACTAGTGACAGCACTTTCTTAGGAATCTCCAATGTGTCTGGTGGTTCAAAGGCTTGTCACCCAGTTATCCTATGTTCAAGAGGGAGTGATGTTATGGCTGGTTCACTCTGCTATACAGCAGAGACTAACGCAACATTGCAAGGCAACTATCGTTGTTGCTCAGTTGCTGTGTCATGTCCAATTCTTTGCAACCCTATGAATTGTACCATACCAGGGTCCCCTATCCTTCACTGTCTCCCAGGGTTTGCTCAAACTCATGTCCATTGAGTTGGTGATGCCATCCAGCCATCTCATCCTCTGTCATCCCCTTCTCCTCCTGTCCTGAATCTTTCCCAGCATCAGGGTCTTTTCCAATGAGTCGGCTCTTCACATCAGGTGGCCAAAATATTGGAGCTTCGTGGACGGGTCATAGTGGAGAGTTCTGACAAAGTGTGGCCCCCTGGAGGAGGGAATGGCAAACCTCTCCAGGATTCTTGCTGCAAGAACCCCATGAACATGAACAGTATGAAAAATCAACTATGCTCCAATTTAAAAACAAAGAACACTTACAAAGGAAACCTGTACTTGTTTCCCAGGGAGCCAGGGAGGAAGGATACACAGACCCAGCCATGGCCACTCAGGATGCAATGGTAAGTAGAACCAGCGCCCAGGGCAGCTGTGGGGGCCTTGGTCGGGCCAGCCTGGGGCTGCAGTGCTACCCGGCAGCCCTGTGGTGTTTCAGGTGCTGTGGGAGGCGTGCCAGCAGAGGACAGGGGAGCACAAGACGCTTCTGCAAGTGATGTTGTGTAACAAGAGCTACCAGCAGCTGTGCCTGGGTAATGGCCTCTTTCTTTATAGCTTACTCTCCAATTATGCAGTAAAAAGCAAGTAGGTAACTGGGGGAAAGGGGGTGTTACAAATAGAGGAAAGCCAGTTCTCTCAAGGCACCTATTTTAGGTTACGTTTGTACAGACATGCCTCATCTATTAACACTGCTAAGGAAGGAAGTTTCTGTAGAATTTTATTCTGCCAGTAACTGAATTATGGCAGTTCCTGGGGTTGCAAAGAGTCGGACATGACTTAGCGACTGAACAACCACGACCTTTCAATACCTTTCAAAACCTTTGAAAGCCATCTCTGGTTCTGGTGAAGAACTTACATATATTAGCTGTGTCCTGTTCAGCGTGTTCAGTGTGTTGTCTGAAACAGAATATAAGTTAATATAAGTTCATTCCAGGTTAATAAGTCTGGAATGAACCAAGGTCATTGTTACTGAAGTGATTCACACGAAGTTGCCTTGTTGGTTTTAAAGGTGCTTTCTTTGGCTTTCCCCAAACTGCTGGATACTTTTCTATTTCTCTTATTTTTTATCTGTTTTTTTTTGGCTGCACCATGTGGCGTGAGGGATCTTACTTCCCTGACCAGGGATCAAACCCACATCCCGTGCAGTGGAAGCTGGAGTCCTAGCCACTGGACCACCAGGGAAGGCCCTGTTTCTCTTATTTTTTTACAATACTTTTTTGGTTTTTTTTTTCCTACTACACATAACATACAGAAGTCCATAATAATTTTAAAGGTGGCCCACTCCAACCCAACACTTATTTGCAGATACCTACACTATATTCGCCTTCCTGTGTATAAGCAGTCAAATCAATACCTACATTTTAAATTTATAACATTCATAAAAATCTCCTTTGAATCAATTTTTTAAAGTTTTCCAGGAATTTCAAAATATTTCTGGGCAAGACATAATAGATGCCATTAATGAATGTTACGATGGATACTTTCAGGAGCTGCTAGTAGCAATTGGTGAGTAATAATTTATTTGATACATCAAGTGCTGATTAGCTCTGGTTGACATAAAGATGCATTCAATTGAATTAAAGTGACTGAGTTAGTTTCCCCTGAATTTAATTATTTAGACATTTCTCTACATTCTCTGTAGAGAAAAAATACATCAGCTCCTGATACAATGGCAAGCTGATGTCTTTCATGAACCTATACTCTTCCTAAGAGCTGTCAGTGTTCATAGTAGGAAACCTTGACTTCTCAGGTCATTGGGATCTCACATCTTTAAATTCATTGGATACATGCTAATTTCCTTCCCTTGTAAAGAGGTTGTGGTTTTACCACTATTTGAAATGTTGACATTGTAATATTGTGCACAATGAGGGATCCCACAGAGAACTCACAAAATATCACTTTTCCAGGATTATAACTGGAAAAAAAAAAGTATTCTCATCGTTTCCCAAATTTTGAAAAAAAATATGTACTGTTACTCTCAAACTTTCTTCTTTTCTCTCTGTTTTTTTCCTAGTTCTCTGTGTGCGAGACAAACCAGCCTATTTTGCTTACAGATTGTATAGTGCAATCCATGTAAGTATGACCCACATATTTTTTAATATTCCTCCAGAAGTCATGTATACTTTCTCAAAGGACTAGTTCTACTTCAATCATTTAAGTATTGATTCCAATTTTTGAAGTTGTATGCAAATGTATTGCCTTCAAAGTAAATATGATCAAGTGAAAAGATTTATTACACACCAAAATGAGACCCATCAAGTAAGGATAATGCTCTGTTTCCTGTATCAAATGGAGGTGCCTAAGAAGTATTTCTTAGTGCCTCTCCCCCTAGGGGGTGTGCTTCAGCATTTTTTTGAGAAATGAAAAAGACACTGAAAGACCAAATGCTTTCACAGCTTCCAAAGACACCCCCGCTCCCACCCCTGCCTCCTCACACTCAGGCAGTTACACAGCATATGGAGTCAAGCGGAATATGTCAAACCACTACAAACTTTCAGTAAGAAATGACTATTTTTCAACATAGTGGTTTTTTTTAAACCACTTAAAAGGCAACAGCCAGACAACAATAAACTCTAAAGCTGTATTTGTAATTAAGTACAAGTGTTTTTACTTTCAGGTGATGGTCAGTTGCACATCGTTTGGTGCATTCATGTTCAAAGAAACAAATACTCACCTGCCTGAGACAATGCATATTGCATCCACAACATGCATAAAACATTGAGAAACTGATAAGGTCTGATGCAAATTGTTATACACATCACAGCCCTGAAAACTCAATGAAAATCATTTTTAAAAGTCAGTAGTAATTTTAATAGAGTGTTTTATCCTCCTTTTAAAGACCTGCTTCTTAGAGGTAGCCAGAAAGCTTGGATAACATGCTAATCATCAAGAAAAAATTATTTACTTATACTTATGTATAGTATTTTTTATTATGTACAAGAACCTCTGTATCCTCAGAACATAGGAGGAGGGGTTATGCTCACAGTCCTCTGCTTCTTTGTTATTCTATTTCCAAGAAGAAAACCTGACTGGATTAAATATCTGTCTTAAAGTGTATTGGGCAAGGCTATTGAGTGACTTGAGAAAGGAATGGCTGTCTGCTGTCGTCCTGTTTGTTTAACCTATACGCTGAGTACATCATGAGAAATGCTGGGCTGGATGAGTTACAAGCTGGAATCAAGATAGGAGGGAGAAACACCAACAACCTCAGAAATGCAGATGATACCACTCTGAAGGGAGAAAGTGAAGAGGAACTAAGCAGCCTCTTGATGAAGGTGAAGGAGAGTGAAAGAGGCGGCTTAAGACTAAATATTAAAAGAAAAAACTAAGATCATGGCATCTGGCCCCATTACTGCATGGGGAAATGTGGAAGCAGTGACAGATTTCCTCCTCTTGGGCTCTAAAATCACTGCGGATGGTGACTGCAGCCATGAAATCAGAAGACGATTGTTTCTTGGCAGGAAAGCTATGACAAACCTAGACAATGTATCGAAAAGCAGAGACATTACTTTGCCAACAAAGGTCCCTATAGTCAAGGCTACGATCTTCCGGGTGGTCACATACGGTTGTGAGAGCTGAACCATAAAGAAGGCAGAACACCAAAGAATTGATGCCTTCAAACTGAGGTGCTGAAGAAGAGTCTTGAGAGTCCCTTGGATAGCAAGGAGATCAAACTAGTCAATCTTAAGAGAAATCAACCCGAATACCCTTTGGAAGGACTGATGCTGAAGCTCCAGTATTTTGGTAATCTGATGCAAACCAGATGACTCATTGGAAAAGACCCTGATGCTGGGAAAGATTGAAGGCAGAAGGAGAAGAGGGCGTCAGAAGAAGAGATGGCTGGATGGTATCACCGACTCAATGGACATGAACTTGGGCAAGCTCCAGGAGATAATGAGGGACAGGGAGGCCTGGCGTGCTGCAGCCCATGGGGTCGCAAAGAGAAACAACTGGGCAACTGAACAACTGGGTGACTGGATTTACCCTGTGACTCAGCAGTAAAGAATCTGCCTGCCGTGCAGAAGCCAAAGGAGATGCAGATTCAATCACTGGGTTGGGAAGATCCCCTGGAGGAAGGCAAGGCAATTCACTCCAGTATTCTTGCTGGGAAAATCCCAGGGACAGAGGAGCCTTGCAAGGGCTTAGCATGTACATTGGATGACCTCAACTCTTCTTTCTCCAACAAGAGTAAAGCTTTGCTTGTGAGTGACATTGGGAAGATAATCACATTACTGATTCCAATTATGCCCAAAGTGAGAGCCCCCTAATAATAAATAAAAAATACTTTGCTGAGGTGTGTCAGTGCAAAAAAGAAAGTGTGTGTCCTCACAGTCACGGGTATGGAGGAGAGGCCTGTGTTCCAGCCATCAGAGATTTCACACACAGGACCACATCAACATAGGACCGTCCAGTGTCAAGTTCAGGTGAAAGCTGTTTTCACCAGCCCTCACTAAGGAAAGCATCTCTGATTTTCTCTGATGCACTCTAATCGCACAATTTAAAGACAGAAACTTGGTTAATCATTCATTTTCATCACTTCAAGTTGTGCCAAAGTTTGTTAGTAGTGAATGTGCGTGCATGCCTGCTCAGTTGCGTCTGACTGTTTTCGACCCAATGGACTGCAGCCCCCCAGGCTCCTCTGCCCGTGGGATCCTCCAAGCAAGAATACTAGAGTGGGTCGCCATGCCCTCCACCAGACAACCCAGCGATCATCTTCCTAACCCAGCAATCAAACCCATGGTTCCTAAATTGGCAAACAGATCACTGAAAAAAATGAAAGTTGCTCAGTCACATCAGACTCTTTGCAACCCCATGGATTATACAGTTCATGGAATTCTCCAGGCCAGAATACTGGAGTGGGTAGCTGTTCCTTTCTCCAAGGGAATATTCCCAACCCAGGGATCAAACCCAGGTCTACTACATGGCAAGCGGCTCCTTTACCAGCTGAGCCACCAGGGAAATCCAAGAATACTGTAGCCTATACATAAAACTGGATCTTCCCTGAGGCTCAGACGTAAAGGATCTGCCTGCAGTGCAGGAGACCTGGGTTCTATCCCTGGATCGGAAAGATCCTCTGGAGAAGGGAATGGAAATCCACTCCAGTATTCTTGCCTGGAGAATCCCATGGACAGAGGAGCCTGGTGGGCCACAGTCCATGGGGCTGCAAAGAGTCGGACACGACTGAGTGACCAACACTAGTACTACTATATACATAAAACATTCATGCCTCAAAACTTAGCTGATCCTTCCTGGCCACTAGGTGTCACCATCACTCCATTTGAACAGGCAATTTGAGCTTGCTTTGTGCAGAGGTATTCTTTCTGAAGCTAGTACACAGAAATTAATTTTTGTGTATTTTTCAATACTGGAGGTTAAATCAGCAAGTATTTCGAATACCTTTAATTCTTATGTGCACAGTTTAACACAATAAGCAGATGATAAAATAAAAGCATAATCATTTTTCTTTCTGACTTACTTCAGAAAGAAAAACATCAATACAGTATACTAACGCATATATATGGAATTTAGAAAGATGGTAACAATGACCCTATTTGCGAGGCAGCAAAAGAGAAACAGATGTAAAGAATAGCCTTTCGCACTCTGTGGGAGAAGGTGAGGGTGAGATGGTTTGAAATATGCATATTACCATATGTGAAACAGATCGCCAGTCCAGGTTCGATGCATGAGACAGGGTGTTCGGGGCTGGTTTACTGGGATGACCCAGAGGGATGGGATGGGGAGGAGGTAGGAGGGAGGTTCAGGCTGGGAACACATGTACACCCATGGCTGATTCATGTCATTGTATGGCCAAAACCGCTACAATATTGTAAAGTAATTAGCCTCCAATTAAAATAAATTAATTAAAAAAACATAATCATGATCTTAGAGATATACCAATGGTTCATCAACCAGAGCTGGTACCACCTCCCAACCCAGGAAGAATGTCTACATAGAGAGAGCAAATGATCACATCTGCATCCTAAAATGCAGCATCTGGGAGATGATGAGGAGGCTGGCCAGGTTTAAAGGGAGAATTATAAAGTCACAGATGTAGAAAATAGACTCATGGTTACCAGCGGGTAAGAGAAGAGAGGGATAAATATAGGAGTTTGAGATCAACATATACACACTACTATATATAAAATAGATAATCAACAAGTACCTACTGTATAGCACAAGGAACTCTGCTCAATATTTTGTAATGATAATATGGGAAAAAAATCTAACAAATAGTGGAGATATATGTATATATATATGTGTGTATATATATATACATATATATATACACACACACACACACACACACACACATATGTTGAGGGGGGGCTTCCCTAGTGGCTCAGACAGTAAAAAATCTGCCTGCAATGCAAGAGACCCAGGTTCGATCTCTGGATCAGGAAGACCTCCTGAAGATGGGAATGGCACCCCACTCCAGTATTCTTGCCGGGAGAATCCCATGGACAGAGGAGTCTGGTGGCTACAGTCCATGAGGTCACAGAGTCAGATATGGCTGGGCGACTTAGGTTTTGGTGTAACTGATTCACTTTGCTGTACACCTGAAACTAACCTTGTAAATCACCTATACTCCAATAAAAGTTAATTTAAAAAAATAAATATTGGCTATTATTTTCTCCCATTCTGAAGGCTGTCTTTTCGCCTTGCTTATAGTTTCCTTTGTTGTGCAGAAGCTTTTAATTTTAATTAGGTCCCATTTGTTTATTCGTGCTTTTATTTCCAATATTCTGGGAGGTGGGTCATGGAGGGTCCCGCTTTGGTTTATGTCGGAGAGTGTTTTGCCTATGTTATCCTCTAGGAGTTTTATAGTTTCTGGTCTTATGCTTAGATCTTTGATCCATTTTGAGTTTATCTTTGTGTATGGTGTTAGAAAGTGTTCTAGTTTCATTCTTTTACAAGTGGCTGTCTTTAAGGTGCTGTTTCCTCATGGTGCTCACCCCCACTTGGCTGTGTCTCTTAGGACTTTGGCTTCCACAATAAAACCGTGATCAGGATTCTAATTGCCAGAAGTGAAATCGACCTGCTGACCATAAGGAAGCGATACAAAGAGAGATACGGGAAGTCCCTTTTCCACGACATCAAGGTAAGTCTCCTACTCCTCATCTACCTGCACGCATATTTCATCCTTTTTGAAACTGAAACGAGAGCCTAACTTTAAATAACTTCATGGTGGAGTCTAAAAAGTTCAGTCAAGCTCAGGCAGCCTGAGAGCATCAATAGGTGAGAAAACCTATCACCTCACTGATCCTCTTTGATGTGTTGTAAGCAAAAGTCAGTGGTCTGGTCATGTGCGCTATTCATCCCCTGATCATGTGATGAGGTCTTACCACCAGCACCAGAAGACTGCCTTCTGCAACGAGAGCATGTTCATTGCAGAGCGCCTTGAGATAAGCCGCCTGCGTGCCGCCAGAGGGGAGGGCAGCCTGTCGGGTCCCCGCACGTGGTGGGGCCCTAACGTTCCGCGCAGGCGCACCCATGAGCCCTGGAGGGAGCTGATGCGAGACTCCAAAGTCTGCAGCCTGGGGTCTTCACTCTGACACACGTAGACTCTACCCTGGATCCTGATAAAGCCCGGCCAAGAACTGTCAGCGTATGGAGGCCCATCTGTGTAACTTGGGGACACAGTGGAAAAATGAAAATGTTTGACCCGTGGTTCAAAAAAGTATAAAGAACTCCAAGCTGGCAAAGCACCAGGGCCTGGAATGTATCTTAAGGTATATTTGGAGCACAGCTGAGACCGCTGGGCTTCCCAGGCGGCTCCATGGGAAAGAATTCACCTGCCAAGCAGGAGACCTGGGTTCCATCCCTGAGCTGGGAAGATTCGCCTGGAGAAGGGAATGTCAATCCACTCCAGTATTCTTGCCTGGGAAATCCCATGAATACAGGACCCTTGTGAGCTACAGTCCATGGGGCTGGAAAGAGTCCGACATGACTTAGCCACTGAACAAGTCCTGTTATCGTGTCCACATTGTTTCCATTGAAAATTTACATTGCATGAAATAGCTTTTTAGTTTACTGAAAAATTCCAGGAGAAACTTGACAACCAGAGCACCAAGAGACTATATAACCCAGGAGACCTCCTAAGCCTCAGGAAGTTCTGATGGTTTCAGAGGAAGGATTATTGGAACACTTAAGAGACATATTCCTCCTTTGTTTCTGATAAAATTGTTCTCACATCCACATTCAAAGCCCTAAACCTTTAGTGAAGATGAATGTGTCTCACTGAGAAATGCATAACTCATCTTCTCAATGAGTAAACTAGCTCAGTACTACACAGCAGTTAACAATGGCCACCTCAAAATCTACTAATATTCACAAATAATTAATGCAACTTTGTGCATTTAAAGCAGTGAATTACACAGTAATGAATTACACAGTAATGACTGTGTAAGACAGCATGAACATGAGAGGTAACTTTTAGCAAAGATAAGTTTTATAATACTTTTATTACTATCATTTTTGAAAACAATGTAGAAACTATAGAAAATGATAAAAGGATTTAAATTGCCCTAATGTGGTACTGGAGAGGACTCTTGAGAGGCCCTTGGACTGCAAGGAAACCAAACCAGTCCATCCTAAAGGAAATCAGTCCTAAATTTTCATTGGAAGGACTGATGCTGAAACTGAAGCTCCCAGGCTTTGGCCACCTGATGCAAAGAACTGACTCACTGGAAAAGACCCTGATGCTGGGAAAGACTGAAGGCAGGAGGAGAAGGGGATGATAGAGGATGAGATGGTTGGATGGCATCACCGACTCAGTGGACATGAGTTTGAAAAACTCTTGAGAGATGGTGAAAGACAGGGAAGTCTGGCGTGCTGCAGTCCAGGGGGTTGCAAAGAGTTGGACATGACTAAGAGACTGAGCAACAACAATAAATTATTCTCCACAGATAACCAACAGTAAAATTTTGTTGTATGTGTTTTCTTTTTAAAACTATATGTAAACATCAAAGTTTTACTACTTAAAGAAATATTTCTTTAAATCATGGATCCCATGGTATAAGTTGTAAAGAGCATAAACTGCCCTGTATTATTATATATTATCTTTTACTTTTTCATTATTGTACACAATGTAATGACATATGTTTTGGAGCACAAAGCTTGGGCTCATCAACAATTGATTATTATCTCCTTAGGATAGATTTCTTGAAGTAGAATGACTGCATTAAGGAGTGTAAACATCTTTAAACCATTTGAGACATATTGTCCAGAGTGCCCTCTAGACTCTACACTAATTTGTAACAACAACATTAGGACACCTCTTTATCTAAAGGTGAGAAGAATTAATTCTACTGCTAAGCATTCTTCTTTATAAAAACATATTCAGGCCCACATGCAACAATGAAGACCAAGCACAGCCAAAAACAAATAAATAAATAAAAACCATTAGGGTTTCATCAGCTTTATATAAACCCCATTCTATTAACTGTGACCATGGCAATACTTTTCAACAATCTCCACTGGGAATAGTCCCCAGGACATGTTACATCAGGATGGGAAAAATAAATAAGTTTTGAGATGCTAATGGCCTATGGTGTCTCACTGTATAGTTCAGAGGAATTATGCTTCTTCTTATGACATTGGGTTTCAAATACATTATATTTGCTCCTTTTCAGAATTTCGCTTCAGGACATTATGAGAAGGCTCTGCTGGCCATCTGTGCTGGTGATGTTGATGACTACTAAGCAAAAAGAAGAATCTGGAGTATGCTCTCCTCTTCACAGACACGTCACAGATAGGTTGTGATTAATTTGCCTCGTAGCATTACTACAAAACTACAGAATCATATTTTCTTTTCTCTCTTTAAAAGTATTTTAAGAGTAATTAGTATCAATAGGTTCTTCAAGAAAAACCTATTTATGAAAGTATATGGGATTGGATCTGCACATATCTAAATCAGCATTTTGTTAAATTGTGTATACTGGAATAATAAAGGAAATCATTGTATTGAAATATATGTTATTGAATGTGAAGGATCAATTTCTACAAGAAGTGGGTTGGCTTATGTCTGTCCCAGTGGGAGACCAGGACAACCGGTGGGTGGCCATCCCCTCCCCCATTCAAGACTCCGGGCAAAATAAAGCTAAGTGAACATTTAAAGCCCCTTTAAATGAAAGCAAAGACAGAAGGCTCACTTGATAAAGAATCTGCCTGCAATGCATGAAACGCAAGAGATGCAGGTTTAATCCCTGGGTCAGGAAGATCCCCTGGAGAAGGGAATGGCAACCCACTCCAGCATTCTTCTCTGGAGAATCCCATGGAGAGAGGAGCCTGATGGGCTACAGTCCAAGGGGTCCCAAAGAGTTGGACAAAGCTGCAGGGACTAAACCACCACCAACAAAGACACAAAACAGCAGAATGCAGCCAGCTTTATGCTTGTCAAGCTGAGATGTGTGAGAGACATTAAAACAGGCATGTGTGTGGTGAAGAAAGCCGAGCGCCAAAGAATTGACACTTTTGAACTGTGGTGTCAGAGAAGACTCTTGAGAGTCCCTTGGACTGCAAGGAGATCCAACCAGTCCATCCTAAAGGAGATCAGTCCTGGGTGTTCATTGGAAGGACTGATGTTGAAGCTGAAACTCCACTACTTTGGGCACCTCATTCATGTGAAGAGTTGACTCATTGGAAAAGACCCTGATGCTGGGAAAGATTGGGGGGGCAGGAGGAGAAGGGGACAACAGAAGATGAGGGGGCTGGATGGCATCACCGACTCGATGGACATGGATTTGGGTGGACTCCAGGAGTTGGTGATGGACAGGGAGGCCTGGTGTGCTGCGGTTCATGGGGTCGCAAAGAGTCGGGCATGAACTGAACTGAACCGTGTGTATTTGACAGCCACCCTAGTAACAGCAGCTTATCCCAGGTACTGTTTTCCTTGGCGCTGGTGTTGAACCAACCGCTTGCTCCAGCTGCTTCACAGGGGTCCTTGCTCCTGGTTTCCATCTTTACTGCTCAACAGCAGCATCAAGGTCTCTCTGGAAGAAAGCACATGATTAGCATCCTCAGTGAGGCTGATCCCTTTGGTGTCTAAAGATTTGGTAAATTAGGGGAAGCAGAGAAAAGGTACTCACAGAGTCAGATTTGGGGAGGATGGAGCCTGAAGCCACAGTGTAGCCAAGAACAGAATCGGGGACAGAGATGGGTGAGCCCACGGCAGAGGGGTGCGGTCCCAGGATGCACAGTGGCACGGGGAGGGGGTGAGCCCACGGCAGAGGGGTGTGGTCCCAGGATGCACAGTGGCACAGGGAGGGGGTGAGCCCACGGCAGAGGGGTGCGGTCCCAGGATGCACAGTGGCACGGGGAGGGGGGTGAGCCCACGGCAGAGGGGTGCTGTCCCAGGATGCACAGTGGCACAGGGAGGGGGTGAGCCCACGGCAGAGGGGTGCGGTCCCAGGATGCACAGTGGCACGGGGAGTGGGTTGAGACCACGGCAGAGGGGTGTGGTCCCAGGATGCACAGTGGCACGGGGAGGGGGGTGAGCCCACGGCAGAGGGGTGTGGTCCCAGGATGCACAGTGGCACGGGGCGGGGGTCAGTGAGCACACACACAAGACCCTGGAGGCAACAGGTGAGGGAGGCCAGAGGGAGGTGAGCACAGGCAGGCATAAACCTAAGTGACATTCACAAGAGTGCGTTGTCCCCCGTGGAGCACACTCTGCAGGCTCATGGCCCAGTCCCGGGAGCCCGGGCCTCCTAGACTCAGGGACGCAGTACACACACTCAGAACTGGGGGCTGCCTGGGGGAGGGTGCAGGACATGCAGGAACAGTTCATAATCAGACTTCTGAAACAACTTTCAAGACTTCAGCTGATTGTCTTGATGCATATGATGTTATATAAGTTTAACTTGGGTTTTATTTCCATTTTTTAAAAACATCATTAGCATTTCAAGCCAAAGTAGTAATTGTTTGAGACATTTAGCATAGCTGTTATACAAGCCAAAACTCTTAGAAGAAAAATATTGTCAAAATTCCTGATGAGAACTTAAAAACTTTTCATCTTATGGGAGAAAATAATAGCAAATGAAACAACTGACAAAGGATTGATTTCCAAAATATACAAGCAGCTCATACACACAATACCAGAAAAACAACAATCCAGTCAAAAAGTGGGAAATAGACCTAAACAGACATTTCTCCAAAGAAGACATACAGATGGCTAACAAACACATGAAAAGATGCTCAACATCACTCATTATTAGAGAAATGCAAATCAAAACCACAATGAGATATCACCTCACACCAGTCAGAATGGCCCTCATCAAAAAGTATACAAACAATAAATGCAGGAGAGGGTGTGGAGAAAAGGGAGCACTCTTGCACTATTGGTGAGGATGTAAATGGATACAGCCACTATCAGAAGACAGTATGGAGATTCCTTTAAAAACTAGGAATAAAGCCACCATGTGACCCAGCAATCCCACTCCTAGGCAAATACCCCGAGGAAACCAAAATTGAAAAAGACACATGTATCCCATTGTTCATTGCAGCACTATTTACAATGGCTAGAACATGGAAGCAACCTAGATGTCCATCGACAGATGAATGGATCAAGAAGTTGTGGCACATATACACAGTGGAATATTACTCAGCCAGAAAAAAGAATGCATTTGAGTCAGTTCTAATGAGGTGAATGAACCTATTAGAACTCTATTATACAGAGTGAAATAAGTCAGAAAGAGCAAGAAAAAGATCATATCCTAATGCATATATATGGAATCCAGAAAAATGGTATTGAAGAATTTACTTACAGGGCAGCAATGGAAAAACAAACAGAAAATAGACCTATGGACTTGGGGAGAGGGGAGGAGAGGGTGAGATGTATGGAAAGAGTAACATGGAAACTTACATTACCACATGTAAAATTGATAATCAATGGGAATTTGCTGTATGGCTCAGGAAACTCAAACAGGGGCTCTGTATCAACGTAGAGGGGTGGGGTGGGGAGGGAGATGGAAGGGAGTTTCAAAAGGGAGGGGATATATATATACCTATGGCTGATTCATGGTGAGGTCTGACAGAAAACAACAAAATTCTGTAAAGCAATTATCCTTCAATAAAAAATTAATCGATTAAAAAAAACTCCTTGGGAAAAAACTTATCACCTTAAGACGTCTTTATATACATTATTCAAGGAATTGTGAAACTTACACTTTAGCTAAGCAATATCTTTTGTGTCTTTGGCATAGTGTGGGAAAAAAACCCTCTGGACTTAGGTCAGGAGATTTTATCACAGTCAGTAGGGGAGGCAAACTCAAAGGGAAGACACTGACCATGGGTATGCAGGGTCTCAGAGGTCCGCAGGAAACAGTGTCAATTCACAGGGTTAGTACACGGGGCTGGAGAGATCAGCGTGGGAGGGGGCACGTGGTGCGATGGTACCGTAGACCTGGCAGTGACCTTCACAGGGGCTGTGTGGGGACAGATCTGGGGGCCCCTCCGGGCAGCTTTTAGGAGGAGCCTGAAGGTGGGTTACATAGTTCAGGGACCTGTGGGGTGGACAGGAAAAGCCTAACATCTGGTCAAGCTAGCAACTGTTTGTCTGGTTGGTCAGCAGGGGAAATCGGTCCAGCTCATCCTACACGAGACGAAGCAGAGGAGTCTGGAGGGCATGCTGAGGATGGTCGTGGGTAAGGAGGAGTCGCTACAAGCCCCATCTTAGCCATGTGGGATGGGTGGTGACCCATCCTGACACACAAGGGGGCGCCGGGGCCAGCTGAGCTTCCCAGGTGCCCAGGGCTCAGGAAGACTGGACGATCAGGGCCTTTCTTTTCTCCCAGGTTTCCTGTCGAAAGCGTCACCTCGTTGTTCAAAGGCCAGCACAACATGGCCATCCTCGTCTTCACACAGTTCACTCACCGAGGTCCTATACTAGAGGAAGCGTTACTGTTACGACCGCGGCTGTTTGTGCTCACCGACCTGCAGCTGTCACGGGAACCCCAGACACAGGGAGGTGTGCCCACCTGATGGCCCGCGTTACCAGCGCGAGGTCGCCGATGAACTGAAACCCATCACCCACATTTAACCTACAGAAAGAGCCAGCAACATGAAAGGAATGTGCTTTCTTTGGGTGTGTTCTTAGTCTACAGCTGAGGAAAAGATAAATCAGCACTGAATTGCTGGCATTTCCAGAGACAAAATAAAACCTTCAATGGACTGAATCAGAAAAGAGGGTTAGTTATTCGGCTTTAAAAAAGTGACTTTTAGTGCTCTTATACTGTAGAACATTATTATGACCCAAGCTGTCATTGTACATGTTTAAACAGTGCCAAACTGGGGTGTCTCAGAAGAGGGGAGAGAAGGCAGAGTGAGGGCCCGTCCCTGCAGAGAAACATCAGGAATGCGAGCAAAAGTTGCCAGAATCAACTGAAACATGGGGGAAATAAGCTGGGGTTTAACCCATAGTAAGAGCAAAGTGGGGAAAGCAGGAAGCCACTGAGACATTTTTATTCCCCATCTCCCCACCCTCCAACCAGCTTAGCATCAGACTTGAAGACAGAGCCTGTGTCCCGCTGTAGGATACCGGCCTCTGGCTTCCAAATATGTCTGTCCTAATCCATCGGGTTACGAAATGAAAAGGTCAGTTTTCACCCCAAACCCAAAGAAAGGCAATGCCAAAGAATGCTCAAACTACTGCACAACTGCACTCATCTCACACGCTAGTAAAGTGAAGTCGCTCAGTCATATCTGACTCTTGTGACCCCATGGAGTGTAGCCTAACAGGCTCCTCCATCCATGGGATTTTCCAGGCAACAGTACTGGAGTGGGGTGCCATTTCCTTCTCCAGGGGATCTTCCCAACCCAGGGATTGAACCTGGGACTCCTGCATTGTAGGCAGATGCTTTACCATCTGAGCCACTGGGGAAGTTCCTACATGCTAGTAAAGTAAGGCTCAAAATTCTCCAAGCCAGGCTTCAGCAATACGTGAACCGTGAACTTCCAGATGTTCAAGCTGGTTTTAGAAAAGGCAAAGGAACCAGAGATCAAATTGCCAACATCTGCTGGATCATCAAAAGAGCAAAAGAGTTCCAGAAAGTCATCTATTTATGCATTATTGACTATGCCAAAGCCTTTGACTGTGTGGATCGCAATAAACTGTGAAAAATTCTGAGAGAGATGGGAATACCAGACCACCTGACCTGCTTCTTGAGAAATCTGTATGCAGGTCAGGAAATAAGAGTTAGAACTGGACATGGAACAACAGACTGGTTCCAAATAAGGGAAGGAATACGTCAAGGCTGTACATTGTCACCCTGCTTATCTAACTTATATGCAGAGTACATCATGAGAAACGCTGGGCTGGAAGGAGCACAAACTGGAATCAAAATTGCCGAGAGAAATATCAACAACCTCAGATATGAAGATGACACCATTATGGCAAAAAGTGAAGAAGAACTAAAGAGCCTCTTGATGAAAGTGAAAGAGGAGAGTGAAAAAGTTGGCTTAAAGCTCAGCATTCAGAAAACTAAGATCATGGCATCCGGTCCCATCACTTCATGGCAAATAGATGGGCAAACAGTGGGAACAGTGGCTGACTTTATTTTGGGGGGCTCCAAAATCACTGCAGATGGTGACTGCAGCCATGAAATTAAAATATACTTACTCCTTGGAAGGGAAGTTATGACCAACCTAGACATCATATTAAAAAGCAGAGACATTACTTTGTCAACAAAGGTCTGTCTAGTCAAGGCTATGGTTTTTCCAGTAGTCACGTATAGATGTGAGAGTTGGACTATAAAGAAAGCTGAGCACCAAAGAATTGATGCTTTTGAACTGTGGTGTTGGAGAAGACTCTTGAGAGTCCCTTGGACTGCAAAGATCCAACCAGTCCATCCTAAAGGATATCAGTCCTGAATACTCATTGGAAGGACTGATGTTGAAGCTGAAACTCCAATACTGTGGCCATCTGATGCAAAGAACTGACTCATTGGAAAAGACCCTGATGTTGGGAAAGATTGAGGGCAGGAGGAGAAGGGGATGCAGAGGATGAGATGGTTGGATGGCATCGCCAACTCAATGGATAAATTTTGGGAATTGGTGATGGACAGGGAGGCCTAGCGTGTTGCAGTTCATGGGGTCTCAAAGAGTCAGACTGAGCAACTGAACTGAACTGACCCCACTGGGAGCTGCAGCAAGGACTGAGGTGAGGAGTTCTTCTCTGTCCTTCTGAGCTCAGCGCTGTCCCAGCTGCCAAGGGAGAAACATGACAGTTGAGGCCAAACAACTGAGCAACGAACACCGCAGAGGAATACCTGTCTGCTTCCATCGCTGTTCAACACTCTACTGGAAGTACTAGCCAGAGCCCTCAGGTAAGAAGAAAAAGAAGGAAAGGAAGAGGTAAACTCCTCTATTCACAGATGGCATGATCCCCTATGTAGAAAATGCTGAAGGATTCACAAGGGAACTATCAGAGCTAATAAACAACTTTGGCAAAGTTATAGAGTACAAGGAAAAAAAGGTGAAAGTGTTAGTCAATCCTTCAATGGTGTCTGACTCTTTGCAACCCCATGAACCATAGCCCACCAGGCTCCTCTGTCCATGGAATTCTCTAGGCAGGAATACTGGAGTGGGTTGCCATTTTCTTCTCCAGCAGATCTTTCTGACCCAAGGATTGAACCCTGGTCTCCTGAACTGGCAGGCAGGGAGGCCCCATAGAGTTCAAGAACAACACTAAAAAATCAGTTGTGTCTCTTCATGAAAGCGAGGTATTAGTACACTCTGAAAAGAAAATTAAGGGGAAAATTTCAACTGCAATAGCATGCAAAAGAATGAAATGCCTAGGAATAAATTTAACAGAAGAAGTCAAAGACTTGTACCCTGAAAACTATGACTTTGCTGGAAGAAATTAAGGAAGACCTAAAAATGGAAAGCTATCCTGCCTTTATGGATTGAATGATTTGACATTGTTAAGATTCCAAGGCTCCTCAATGTGATCTACAGATTCACTGCAGTCTCTGGAAACCTGTACAGCTGTTTTTGCAGAAGTGGGAAGACAATCCCCAAATTCATGTGGAATTACATAGGGCCTGGAACAGCCATAACCATGTTAGACACAAAGAAAGTTGGAAGACCCACATGTTTCATAAGCTACAGTTATTAAACAGGGTGGTGAAAGTGTTAGCTGCTCAGTTGTGTCCAACTCTTTGCAGCCCCATGGACTGTATGTAACTCCTCTGTCTGTGGGATTTCCCAGGCAAGAATACTGGAGTGGGTTGCCACACCCTTCTCCAGGAGATCTTCCTGATCCAAGGATCGAACCTGGGTCTCCTGCACTGCAGGCAGATTCTTTGCCAGCTGAGCTACCAGGGAAGCTCAAGTGTGGTGGTGCTGGCATGAGAACAGACGCGTAGACTAATGGAAGAGCACTAGGAATTCAGAAAGATGGGTACATATATCTGTCAGCTGAGTCCTCACACGGTACCATCACCATTCCATGGAGAAAGAACTGAACAGACTTCTGGGGCAACTGTGCATCCATGTGCAAAGGAGTGAGGTTGGAACCCTCTCTCACACCACATACCAAAATCTATCCAAAATGGACCAACAACTCAGACAGAAAAGCTCTTAGAGAAAACACAGGGCCAAATCTGCATGACCTTGGATCTGGGAATGGATCTTAGACAGGACACCAAGAGCAAGAATAACAAAAGGAAAATGAGAAAGGTTGGATTTCACCAAAACTAAAACTTTTGGTGCATCAAAGGACATCACCAAAAAAAGAAAAAAAGAAAAGATAACTTACAGAGTAGGAGAAAATATTTGCAAATCATATACCTGATAAGAGTCTAGTATTAGATGATATAAAGAACATCTACAACACAACAAAAGGAAAACAACGTATGTTTAAAGTGGGCAAAGGACTTGAACACACACTTCTCCAAAGACTATATGCATCTCTGTCATAGCATAAGATCAAGCTCAACATTCTTAGTGTTTAGGGAAATGTAAATTAAAACTTCAATGAGACATGGATCACTTCACACACTAGAATGGCTATAATTTTTTTTTAAAGGAAAACAAGAATAGTGCAGTTGTAGAGAAAGTAGAACCCTCGTACAGTACAGATGGTGGTGTGAAATGGTTCAGCTGTGGAAAATATTTCAGTGATTCTACAAAAGTTGAACATGGAGTTAATACATGACCCAGCAATGTCTGGGGATACACACAAAAGAACTGGAAACAGACATGGAAATAAATTCATGTACACATATGTTCATGGCAGCACCACTCACAGCAGTCGCTTCAGTTAGCTGAAGCGACTCAAATGTTCATCCACCAGATAAACAATCTGTATATACACAAACTCACCTCTAAAGGAAATCAACCTTGAATACTCATTGGAAGAACTGATGCTGAAGCTCCAATACTTTGGCCACCTGATGCAAAGAGCCAACTCATTGGAAAAGACCCTGATGATGGGAAAGACTAAAGGCAGGAGGAGAAGGGGATGACAGCTTATGAGATGGTTGGATGGCACCACCGACTCAGTGGACATGAGTTTGAGCAAACTCTGGGAGTTGGTGATGGACAAGGAAGCCTGGCGTACTGCAGTCCCTGGGGTCGCAAAGAGTCAGACATGACTGAGCGGCTGAACAATGACAACTGATAACGTTACAGCTTAAGTGAACTTCAAAAATTCCTAGTGAAAGAAGTCTGACACAAAAAGTCACATAACTGTAAGACCATTCATATTAACTACCCAGATGAGTTAAATCCACAAGATGGAGAGCAGATGGAACAGTAGCTGCCAGGGGGTGAGGGAGGGGAGGAGAGAGAGTTTCTGCCTCATGGGTCCAGACTTCCCCCCTTGGGTTACTGGCAGTGCTTAACACCTCAACGGAGACGGTGGTTGTTCATTCTGAATGCATCAAACATCCTCAAATTGTTCGCTTTGAAAGAGTCGATTTTATATGTGACCTTCACCTCAATCATAATTTGAAAAGACACCTTTTAAACCATTTGGAATAAATTGCATCTTAGTGATTCTTCTTAAATCACTGTATCTTAAAACTAATCGCATACGTCATGATGAAACAGCCCTCCTTACACAGACACACGTGCGTCTCTGTAGAGCATATTAACACAGGGAAGCTCACACCAGTTATCCTCAGCCAGTGCAGGCTGTGAGCCATGTTTGTAGAAGTTCAGTACATAACTGTTCAAAGTGCAGATTCTTCCAGTGTTGTCGCATTCACTCAAGAGAAGGAGAGGAATATGTTTTGCATCCACGTCAATTGTTCCTAACATAGCTGAGGACATGCAGAGATTTTAGATTGTTACCATCTTTTTTTTGAGACTCGCCTTAATCTATTATCGGAGAAGGAAATGGCAACCCACTCCAGTATTCTTGCCTGGAGAATCCCATGGACAGAGGAGCCTGGTGGGCTGCAGTCTACGGGGTCGCAAAAAGGTCAAACACGACTGAGTGACTAACACTTTCACTTTAGTCTATTATAAAATTTGGCTATCCTGGTTCTTTACATCTAAGTGTTCAAACAGCATATTAAGGTTTTCTTCACTTTAATATAAATGACCAAAGTCAGTAAAAAAAAATTCAATATTCAAAATGTTGAGTCTTAGAAGTCATAGAAATCAGGTCAGCCGCTCGGTCGCGTCTGACTGGCTGTTACATGGACTGCAGCACGCCAGGCTTCCCTGCCCATCACTAACTCCCGGAGCTTGCTTGAAATGTGAAGTTAGAGTTGCTCTTATCACCTTGGTACACTACAAATATTTTTTTGAAATCTATTTTTCCTGAAAAAATATTCATGACTTTACAAACTGATATTGTATCAGCTACACATAAAGGAGTAGCATTCCCCTTTCCATATATACCTATTTTTTTCTTAAACTGCCCTTCAGAATACAACTGTCTGACTTTGTCCTCAGTCTTTAGAATGCACTGCCCATTAAACATGCCTGCACTGCTAGGGGGAGTTGGTGCCCTCACTACAGAGCACAGTATGAAAGCTCCTCAGGAAACTAAAAATAGAAATACCATACGGCCCAGCAAGGCCACTCCGGTCAAAAGTCTACTTCAACAAGCCCATGGACCCTTAGGCTCACAGCAGCACTGTTCACAGCAGCCAAGACGTGGGAGCAACCTAACTGTCCACGGACAGATAAACGGATTCGGAAGAGGTGGTACATAAGTGCAAGGGGATATTACTCAGTCAAGGGCTTCCCTGGTGGCTCAGACGGTAAAGCGTCTGCCTACAATGCAGGAGACCCTGGTTCGATCCCTGGGTCTGGAAGATCCTCTGGAGAAGGAAATAGCAACCCAGTACTCTTGCCTGGAAAATCCCATGGACAGAGGAGCCTGGTGGGCTACAGTCCATGGGGTCGCAAAGAGTCAGACGCGACTTCGCTTTCTTTTTCTTTATTACTCAGTCAAAACAGGGGTGAAACAATGCCACTTCAGCAACATGGATGACTTAGAGATGATCAAACTAAGTGAAGCAGGTCAAACAGGAAGGCAAGTATATAACATCACTCTGTGCACAACAAAATCTGGCACAAATGAACCTATCTACAAAGCAGGAACAGCCTCACAGACATAGGAAACAGACCTGTGGTTGCCATGGTGTGACAGTGAGCGAGGGAGGGACTGGGAGGTTGGGGTTGGCAGGTGCCAACTGTTACCTGCAGGAAGATAACACAAGGTCCTACTGTAGAGCACAGGGAGCTACATTCAAACTCCTGGGATAAACCATAACGGAAAAGAACAGAAAGAGCTTGTGTAACTGAGTCAGCGCGCTGTACAGCACAGTTGAACCGGCTTACAGGGTCTGTGTGACCCGTCTGCGACAGAGATCGTCCTTCTGGTTCCTGTGGGTCCGGGGCGCTTTGCTCTACCTTCATCTCTGAGATGATGCCAGGCGCGGGCAGTGTCCAGAGCCGGGCCCACTGCTGCTCTAACCTTCACCATCTGACCATGCTTACGTGAAGGGGTGACGTACACCGGCCCGGGGCCTTCCCAGAGCCGCCTTCCCAGAGCCGGGCTCAGGCAGGGAGTGGGGTGGTGGGGGTACCCTGACTCCCAAAGGGCTGCCAGGCCTGAGAAAAAGATCCCGATGACAAGGAGAGGTCAGGTCCCGGATACAGACATAGATATGCGTCTACTATATGTCTGTGGATCGCTGAATCAGACACTATACACCTCAAAGAAACGCAACGTTGAAAATTAACTCAAATCCAACAGACAAAATTAAATGTGAAAAATAAAACAAGAGGGGGGCACGAGACAATGCTGCCCCTTGTGGCCCTTTTTGGGAACAACAACTTGAAACCGGTGCTGATGGGCTGTTCATATTCAGGAGGCCCGCGGGGCTGTAAAGGACTCCTGTTCTCAAGGAATGGCCTGGGATAAATCATCTGAGAACTCAAAACAGGGCAGACTTACAAGAAGCCAGTTTCAAGCAGAAAGTTGGAGCCACGCTGTATAACGTAAAAAAGCACATGGAATGATACTCCACATCACTAATCGGTAAATCTATGCAAATCAGCATTATGATAAGCAACCCCCTCGCATCGGTCAGAAGGACCATCATCTGTAGGGTCTGTGAAGAATAAATGCGGCTCAGGGCATCGGGAAAAAGGCATCCTCCGTCACTCTAGGTGGAGACGGAAATGGGTGCTGCCAGGATGGAAAACAGCATGGAGGTGCCTTAAAAACTAAAGGAAACTAAAAGGAGCTTTAGGTTTTAAGTTTTAAAGTTTAAGGAACTTTTAGTTTTAGTTTTAAAGTTTAAGGAACTTTTAATTCCTTAAAAACTAAAGTTCCTTGAAACAGAGGTACCACATGATCCAGCAGTTGCACTCCTATGCCAACACCGGGAAAGCATAACTCGAAACGGCTTGTGCACCCCTATTTTCTCAGCACCACTATTTACCACAGTCCAGACACAGAATCCACCAAAGTGTCCATCCAGAGAAAAATGAATACTGCTACATCAATAAGTGGAATACTGTTCAGCCATAAAGCGGGACAAAACACTCACTAGAAGCAGTGCAAAGAGATAACATTACTAAGTGAAGTAAATCAGAGACAGAAAGAATAATATCACACAGAATACTTAAAGGGGGAACCTGTATATTCGTACAAAAAAAGAATTTTCACAACAGAAACAGATGGACAGAATTAAAAAAAACAAACGTATGATTAGGTGAAAAAAAGTTAGAGGAAAGGGATGAATGAATTGTTAGGAATTAACATATACACACTAACATCTATCAAACAGTTAAACAAAAATGGCAGGGAAGTGCACAGGCGGCTCTACTGAACATACTTTAATAACCTAGGTGGGAAAAAGAGCACAACAAAGAGTAGATAGATGTCTAAGTATAATTGCATCGAGTTCTTGTTCATCTAAAGCAACCACGTCGGAAATCAACTTTGTTGCTGTTGTTCAGTCAGTCATGTCCGACTCTTTGCAACCCCATGGACTGCAGCACGCCAGGCTTCCTTGTCCTTCACCATCTCCTGGAGCTTGCTCAAAATCAGGTCTATTGAGTCGGTGATGCCATCCAACCATCTCATCCTCTGTCGTCCCCTTCTCCTCCTGCTCTCAATATTTCCTAGCATCAGGATCTTTTCTAATGAGCCGGCTCTTCGCATCAGGTGGCCAAAGTTTAGGAGTTTCAGCTTCAGCATCAGTCCTTCCAATGAACACCCAGGACTGATCTCCTTTAGGATGGACTGGTTTGATCTCCTTGCAGTCCAAGGGACGCTCAAGAGTCTTCTCCAACACCACAGTTCAAAAGCATCAATTCTTTGGTGCTCAGCCTTCTTTATGGTCCAACTCTCACTACCATACATGACCACTGGAAAAACCAGAGCTTTGACTAGACAGACCCTTATTGGCAAAGTGATATCTCTGCTTTTTTAGTATGCTGTCTAGGTTTATCATAGCTTTTCTTCCAAGTAGCAAACATCTTTTAATTTCTTGGCTGCAGTCACCATCTGCAGTGATTTTGGAGCCCCCAAAATAAAATCTGTCACTGTTTCCATTGTTTCCCCATCTATTTGCCATTAAGTGATGGGACCAGATGCCATGATCTTCATTTTCTAGATGTTGAGCTTTAAGCCAGCTTTTTCACACTCTTCTTTTACCTTCATCAAGAGGCTCTTCAGTTCTTACTCACTTTCTGCCATAAGGGTGGTGTCATCTGCATATCTGAGGTTATTCATACTTCTGCTGGCAATCTTGAGTCCACCCTGTGCTTCATCCAGCCACTCAGCATTTTGCATGACGTACTCTGCATACAAGTTAAATAAGCACAGCGACAGTATACAGCCTTGACATGCTCCTTTCTCAGTTTTTAATCAGTTTTATGTCCCATGTCTGGTTCTAACTGTTGCTTCTTGACCTGCATACAGGTTTCTCAGGAGGCAGGTAGGGTAAAGTAAATTAACTTTACCCCAATATAAAAGAAAAATGAAATCCTCTACAGCTCATCCCGCCACCGCCCTCCCCCCCTCAAAAAAAGTGGGGCACGGAGAAATGCTGCCACCTTGTGGCCACGTTGGAAACTACAACTATAAAACCTCTGCTAATGGGCACTTCCTACACACACAAGGAAAGGTTTGCAGGGCTGTAAGGAAAACTCTTCTGCCCTCAAGAATCGTCCTAAGGAAGGTCATCAAAGAGAACTCCAAATAGGGCTGTCGTTCAAGAAACCAATTTCAAGAGGTAAATTTACCTCACACTGTTTAAGAAGAATCCCATGAAAAGATATCAACGTCACCAAGAATTAGAAAAATCCAAACCAAAACTACAGAAAGGGTTCAGCTTGCCTCGGGCAGAGTGGCCATTGTGACAAGCTCTACAGTCAGTGCTGGAGAGGGTGTGGAGGAAAGGGAGCCCTCCTGCACTGCCGCTGGAGTATTACTTGGGAACAACCACTATGGAAGACAGGTTCCTGAAACGATGGAAATGAGGATGAAATCCCAATACTCCCTAACATCATACAAAAAAAAAATCAACTCCAAAAGATGTCCATGTAAGGATACTAGGGAACTCTGGAGGAAAATGTGGGCAGAATCCACTTTGACATAAATCACTGCAAGTTCTTTTTCTCCCCCTCTTAGAATAATGGAAAACAAGACAAAAATAAACAAATGGTATGTAATTAATCAGAAGAGCTTGAGCACAGCAAAGAAGACCAAACCAAAGAAAAAGATCACCTTCGGAGTGGAAAAAAAATATTTGCAAACAAAGATACTCACAAACTATTCATCTCCAAAATGTACAAATGCCTTGTGCCACTCTCTGTCAGAAGAAGCAACCCAGTAAAAACGGGGCAATGATATAAATGCACACTTCTCCAAAGAAAGTATCCACGTGGCCATAAAGCCCACGAAAGCCCATGAGTCAGCATCACTCATGACTAGAGAAATGCAAATCAGAAGTCCAACGACATTACCTCACACCACTCGGCAGGGTCATCTCAAAACATCTACAACAGTAAATGCTGGAGAGAGTGCAGGCAGAAGGGAACCCTCCTACACTGTTGGTGGGAATGGAAATTGGAGCATCCACTAGGGAGAACAGTACGGGGGTTCTTTCAAACATTACACTGCCAAGTACCGCGTGCCCCATCAACTCATGCCCGGGCACAGATCCGGGGGAAACCACATAAGACACCTGCAGGCCAATGGCCAGGGCAGCAGCCAAGATGTGGCACAACAGCCAAGACGTGGAAGCAACCTAAGGGACAAGGACCCATGAATGGCTACGGCAGATGGGGTCGCAGACACAGTGCAATGCAAATGGGTCAGCCATCGTAAGGCCAGTTCAAGCCACAGGGAAGGAAGCACGATGATCACACCAAGTGAGGCGGGTCAGAAGGGAAAGACAAGCACCGTATGACACTGTCAAGTGCAGAATCTCAAGTATGGCGCAAATGTGTCTTTGAAGCAGGAGGAGAGTCACAGACGTAAGGAACAGACTTGTGGCTGCCCAGGGGCACAGGGTTGAGGGAGGTATGGAGTGGGAGGCTGAGGTTAGCAGATGTAAACATCGATATATCAGTTCAGTTCAGTCGCTCAGTCGTGTCCGACTCTTTGTGACCCCATGAACTGCAGCACGCCAGGCCTCCCTGTCCATCACCAACTCCCGGGGTCCACCCAAACCCATGTCCCTCGAGTTGGTGATGCCATTCAGCCATCTTATCCTCTGTCATCTCCTTCTCCTCCTGCCCCCAAATCTTTCCCAGCATCAGAGTCTTTTCCAATGAGTCAACTCTTCACATCAGGTGGCCAAAGTATTGGGGTTTCAGCTTCAACATCAGTCCTTCCAATGGACACCCAGGACTGATCTCGTTTAGGATGGAACGGTTGGCTCTCCTTGCAGTCCGAGGGACTCTCAAGAGTCTACTCCAACACCACAGTTCAAAAGCATCAATTCTTTGGTGCTCAGCTTTCTTTATAGTCCAACTCTCACATCCATACATGACCACTGGAAAAACCATAGCCTTGACTAGACAGACCTTTGTTGGCAAAGTAATGTCTCTGCTTTTCAATATGCTATCTAGGTTGGCCATAACTTTCCTTCCAAGGAGTAAGCATCTTTCATTTCATGGCTGCAATCACCATCTGCAGTGATTTTGGAGCCCCCCAAAATAAAGTCTGAGACTTTTCCCACTGTTTGCCCATCTATTTCCCATGAAGTGATGGGACCAGATGCCATGATCTTAGTTTTCTTAATGTTGAGCCTTAAGCCAACTTTTTCACTCTCTTCTTTCAGTTTCAGCAAGAAGCTTTTTAGGTCCTCTTCACTTTCTGCCATAAGGGTGGTGTCGTCTACATATCTGAGGTTATTGATATTTCTCTTGGCAATCTTTATTCCAGCTTGTGCTTCTTCTAGCCCAGCGTTTCTCATGATGTACTCTGCATATAAGTTAAATAAGCAGGGTGACAATATACAACCTTGACGTACTCCTTTTCCTATTTGGAACCAGTCTGTTGTTCCATGTCTAGTTCTAACTGTTGCTTCCTGACCTGCATACATGTTTCTCAAGAGACAGGTCAGATGGCCTGGTATTCCCATCTCTTTAAGAATTTTCCACAATTTATTGTGATCCACACAGTCAAAGGGTTTGGCATAGTCAATAAAGCAGAAGTAGATGTTTTTCTGGAACTCTCTTGCTTTTTCAATAATCCAGCAGAGGTTGGCAATTTGATCTCTGGTTCCTCTGCCTTTTCTAAAACCAATTTGAACACCTGGAAGTTCACGGTTCGCATATTGCTGAAGCCTGGCTTGGAGAATTTTGAGCATTACTTTACTAGCGTGTGAGATGTGTGCAATTGTGCAGTAGTTTGAACATTCTTTGGCATTGCCTTTCTTTGGGATAGGAATGAAAAATGACCTTCTCGAGTCCTGTGGCCGTTGCTGAGTTTTCCAAATTTGCTGGTGTATTGAGTGCAGCACTTTCACAGCATAATTTTTTAGGATCTGAAATAGCTCAACTGGAATTCCATCACCTCCACTAGCTTTGTTTGTAGTGATGCTTTCTAAGGCCCATTTGACTTCACCTTCCAGGATGTCTGGCTCTAGCTGAGTGTGAGTGATCACACCATCGTGATTATCTGGGTCATGAAGATCTTTTTTGTACAGTTCTTCTGTGTATTCTTGCCACCTCTTCTTAATATCTTCTGCTTCTGTTGGGTCCCTATCATTCTGTCCTTTATCCAGCCCATCTTTGCATGAAATGTTCCCTTGATATCTCTAATTTTCTTGAAGAGAGCTCTAGTCTTTCCTATTCTATTGTTTTCCTCTATTTCTTTGCATTGATCACTAAGGAAGGCTTTCTTATCTCTCCTTGCTATTCTTTGGAATTCTGCATTCAGATGTGAATATCTTTCCTTTTCTCCTTCGCTTTTTGCTTCTCTTCTTTTCACAGCTATTTGTAAGGCCTCCTCAGACAGCCAGTTTGCTTTTTTGCATTTCTTTTTCTTGGGGATGGTCTTAATCCCTGTCTCGTGTACAATGTCATGAACCTCTGTCCATAGTTCATCAGGCACTCTGTCTATCAGATCTAGTCCCTGAAATCTATTTCTCACTTCCTCTTAGCCTCTTACAGAAGCCCGCATGCTGTTTTTTCCACCACAGAGAGAAGTACTGCCTTTGCTGTCAGAACTAAGCTAGACCACACACAGCGCAGGCCTAGGACAACACCCAGCCTGTGAGCAATGCCTCAGCTGTTCGTGTGACTGACCCACTTACAGCTCTTCATTTTTCAATCAAGTTGACAACTCCGTGGCCGAAAGCTGGGCCACAGCATTCCATTCGGCTGGTGTTCATTGTATGACAACGAATGAGCTGGCCCTGGGAGACAAGGAAGAGAGACAAAAGGTTCACAGCCTCCTTCGTTTATGAACACACAGCATCACACCATGGTGGTGTTTTGGCAAATCACATTGTCCCCAACCCCGCAGGTGACAGGAAGCGCAGTTCCACAGGCAGCAGAAAGATGGGCAGCCCCTCCCACACTTGCTGGGGCTGACGCCCCTGTCCCGACAGCTGTCCCCGAGGGGCCAGATAGCTGGTGACCAGGTTGGACTCCACCCTGTGCCAGAAATGAGCCTCACATGGAGGCAGGCCCCAAACCTGCTCAGCCCTTCCTTCTGGAGCCACCCGTGTAGCAGCAGAGCCACAGCGCGGACACCTATGGGGTCAGCTCTTCTGTTCATGCTGCCTCTCCGCCCAACCTCCTCACGTCCACCTGAGGTCTGCGACGCAAGATCAGGGATCATCTCCTCATTCAGGGAGGCTGCCATGCCTTTTACCTCTGATGCTTTAGGAAACACTCCATACAAACCCTCGCTACACACACAGCTGTCAACATACACATTTAATGCTGTCCGAGCTGGGTTAGTCCTGCAAAAGGAGACTCATGCAGCAGCTTGACCTTTGCAGGAGTCACGTGGGGTTCGAGTCGCTGGAGCTGCTTCCCGGCCATCCCATTAATAGCCACTGAGACAGCAGATAGGCACTTGGAGCAAGATGCCAACCTCACCAAGTTCTCCCAATCCCCGTGCTCGCTGCCACCGAAAGACAGCTTGCCCTGAACCATCTACACAGAACAGAGGGCTGTGTAAACACTGCATTGTGATGCCTGGCGGCAAGGTGGAGGGAGCAGGGGAGAGGAGAGGATGCAGAGAAAGGAGGCTTGTTGTCTGTGTGTGGGTTATCATTGCCACTCCAGTTCTGGGGTGTGCGCTGGGTCACAGGAATCCCACCCGCACTTCAGGTTTCTTTAGATGTAGATGGGGCCACTGCCACACAAAAAGAAAGTCCCGGAGTAAAACCCCATTGGAGAATCACTGCACTGAGCTCATTCTGCTGCTTTTAGAAGCGACTGCGTCCCCGCCCAAAGGCCATAATGTGATTCTCACTGAGGCCTCACTCACGCATTTGTCCACCAGTTTGTTCAGAGCACAGCTCCGAAACTGCAGGTTCTGGAGTCATCTATCTGAGGCCACACCCCAGCCCCACCCCTTCCTCAGCAGCACAGGTTCTCTCTGCCCTGTCTCCCTGGCTCGTCAAACGGGAGTATCAGTAAGGCGTCCAGCCTATTGTTGCAAAGGTTAAAGGAGACAAGGTACGTAAAGCCCTTAGAACCCAAAGTATGTGCTCACTCTGGGTGTCTATGTTCATGCAACAAACATTTCAATCCAGTTAGTTACAGACCACAAGGACACAAATGAAATCTTCCCATCTGTGATCATGGAAGGACCTCAAGGGCATTATGCTAAGTGAAATAAATGAGTCAGACCTAAAAAGACAAACAATGATTTCATATGTGAAATCTTACAACACACACACAAACAAGCTCAAATATACAGAGAACACATATGTAGCTACAAGAAGTGGGTGTGGGAGAAATTGGTGAATGGCTTTTGCGTGTTGTTTTAGTATAGTTTAAATAAATAAAATCACTTTCCAGTTGATTTAAAAATAGCAGATGAAAATAAGACCTGGAAGCTTGAATCATCCTCATACGTGGTTTCATATTGGCCAACCATGCCAAGTTTACATAAACACTGACAAATTCAGCCAACACAAAATCCTGACACACACTTTAATTCCCATAACCAATCCATCAATAATTCCTCTGTATCTTACTTTCCAAGATATCTTTCAAATCTAAGCATATTCTCCATGTCCATGGCCCCCAGGTGAGGGCCATGGATGTGGAGAAAAGGCTGTGCTTAATTGCTCGGTCATGCCCAACTCTTTGTGACCCCACGGACTGAAGACTGCCAGGCTCCTCTGTCCATGGGGATTCTCCAGGCAAGAGAATAGAAAATAAACAAATAAAAATATTTTTAAAAAGCAATTTGAATGTCCATTACTCAGAGACTAAGTAAACACATTAAAAAATATTGTTGGCAAGGATATGGAGAAACAGGAACACTTGTACACTGTTAGTGGGAATGTGAGATGGTTACATGTAAGGCAAAATTAAACAGTGTAACAGATTGGACAATCCTTGAGTGCTATGCTCAAATGCTGGAGCAGGAAATGGCAACTCTTCCTGTCACAGCCAATAGACACGTCTGGAGGATGAACTCAGTCAGACCAGGTGCGTGGAGAGAAGACTCCCTCCAGCTAAGCAGGTCACAGAGGATTCTGAAGCGATTTCCCATGAGAAGAGCCATCAGAGATGAACAGGGTCTGGACAACTGGTACTGTGCATCTGTGGTGAAACACTCCAGTTTACAGATAAACCATGAGGGCGTCCAGTAAAATCCATCAAGCGGATGAGCAGGAAGCACTTGGGGCTGGGTCCTGGAAGACCTCAGAAGCTTGACCAAGGAGCTGTGCCTTTGGCTGTTTGCAAAAGAAAGCCATCAGAGGCTCAGCAGGATCAGAACTATCCTATTTATTTACCTAAGTTAGTTTTCTGATCCAGATATGCCATTCAGGCAGTGTGTCTGGAGAGAAGTGAGCGCATGAAGGGAGGGGGCTGGAATGAGGCTGGAGAGCCGGCTGGGGGCGGGTGGTAACCCCCAACACAATATTCGCCCTGTTCAGGAGTTTGTATTTTGTTCCATATGTAGTGGGAAGATACTGAAAAAAATGTGATTGGATGTTGTCTTTGCCCATTTTCCTTCTTCTCAGCACCCAAGTCCATCTACCCACCTTTTTGGACACCGTCTCTTCTCTTAGTGCATCTACAGCCTTGTGAGGACAGTGTCTCATACACGTGAGAATTGATCACTGTGAGTTAGGTTAGACAAGGAAAAGATGCTTTTCACAGACAGAGCAGCGTGATGTTTTGGCAGTAAATCAGTAAGGTGGAAGTCTTAAGAGGCCTCATGTGGGGCTCTGGGGTTTGAGTGGGAGAAGATTTCTTAAGTTTCTTTGCATTTTTCCCCCTTTTCCATTCTATTCTCAGGATGGCCCAGTAAAGCTTTGGTTGCCTCTCAAAGTGATATTTAGGCAATAGTTTTCCTTGCTTCCAAGACTG
>SRVM01037424.1:0-13747 GCA_007570785.1 Antilocapra americana | reverse complement strand
AATGAGCAGCCAGTTCTCAGCAGCTAGGGCATAGCCCCTGCTCACTGCAACTAGAGAAAAGCACTCATATCAATGAAGAATCAGCACAGAGCCAAAAATAAATAATTTTAAATAATAATAATACATAACTGGGTAGAGCTCATGAGGAACTGCAGTGAGGCCACGGAGAATGAGGACTCAGAAGGGGCCATGGTCTTTGGAAATTAGAACATTATGGGGAGTCACTTCTGGTGCAGGGAAGAGGAAAATGAAGGGGTTTTATTCTGGTCTTTTTATGTCAGTAGGGATGTGTGCATACTTACAAGGAGAAGGGAAAGAGGAGAATGTTCAAAGTGCTGATGAGAATAGACCTTGGCAGTTGGCTCCTAGTGACCAAGGATGCTAAATGTCCCAAAACAGGAACAGTCCTGCATCCTGAAGAACAGTGCCATGTTCTTCTTTGAAATCTTGACAGATTTCCATTCTGCTTCTGATGACTCAGGTGTGCCTTTTCTTCCAAGAGCACCTAGCCAACTTCAAGTCTCCTCCAGAAAGGGCCTTCCTCATGAGAGAGTTCCTACATTCTAGAAAGTCATACCAGTTAACTACATAATACTATCCTTGATACAATCCCCCAGGAAATTAGCACATAACTTCTTTTCAGATCTACCATTAAAATTCCTTATATTTTCATTTAAATTATCATTTAATTACCCAACTCATAAATCATATATTAACATTGATTTTCAGTTAATAACAAAAACAGAATACTAGTTATACTTCAAGTTTTCAAAAAGATGGCAAAAAGAATTTAATACCCAAATATGCATATCTTCTATTGGAGTGACTGGTTCTATTTCGTGGCATATAAGTTCCTTGGTGATAGTCCTCACCAAGGGAGACCAAAGAATAAGGCTCTGTCTTTCTGTCAACCTGAACTTGGACAAGCGGGTGGCTCTCAGGATCGGATATGCTCCAAAAACTGCAATGCCTGCTGTGAGGCAGGGAGAACTTGGCCCTTTCCCTCTGACTATTTACTCAAGTCCTCAGGAAAATTAGAAGTCCCCTTTGCAGATCACGTTTTCTATGGCTCTCACATAACAACATGTTCCCTAAAGCAACACTGAGCCCATTATTCTGAAAAATGCACTATTACAAAGGAACTAGGGACTAAAGGCTACGCTTTGCAGAATCTGAAGCAAAGAAGCAAACAGCACATCAAGGCAGATCTTCACATGCCATGAACTGAATGACTCTCTACCTATTCCAGGGGTGGAAACGCAGTCTGGAAAACGTTTGCATCAACAGAATACACAGGTGTGGTGAGTGCAGGCATGAGTGTGTCTCCCCCACAAACTCATATGCTGAAAACTTTACCCCAAAGATGATAGGGTCAGGAGATGGGGCCTTTAAGAGGTTCTTGGGTCATAAGTGTGGAGGCCCACGAATGGAGTGGAGGCCCATTCCCTGGCCCCTCCTGCCAGGTGAGGACACAATGAGAAGTCTTAACCCAGAAGAGGGCCCTCACCCAACCATGCTAGCACCTGAACTTGGACCTCTAGCCTCAGAACTGTAAGAAATAAATCTGTTTAATAATAGCAAGGCCAAACACATGGTCATGCTTAACCACTATTTCTCATCATAAAACTTCTCATAAGGCAACTAAATCTAGTCCATCTTAACCCCACTCCCAGCGTATACACAAACACACACACACATTTACCTTTCATCTCCTAGTTCTTCATGTTCCCATCTTCCAGTAGGTGAAAGCTAACTAATGGAGTGACAGAATCCAGGTTAATATGGTAATGACAGTCGTGGGTACAAAGCTTTGAACTTCCCTACCAACAAATCATGCCTTGATTCAGAAACACTGACTCAGATACACACAGAAGAAAGGCAGGGCACACAGTTTGGAGCAAGCAGGTCTACTGGCCAAGTTACAGAAAACATGCTGTGCCCTGACTCGGTGCATGTGTGTGCGCCGTATGTACTGCAGCTCTGTCTAGGTGTGCGGCCTATACATTTACGTTAACTATTTGTGGGGGAAACCTCACTGTAGATGAGAGCTGACAGAGCATTTAGTAAAACACCGATACCATACAAAATGTCCCAGATGTGGAATGTACCCAGTAAACGTAATCACAGCAAATGAGTGATTTATTGAAGGACAGTCTATAATATCAGTTCCAGACCACATCCATTGCCCACCTCTTTCAGAGCTCATGCCAAGTTATGCTCTACCAACTTATTTTCCTTTCTAACTACATTAAACTATTGGAAAGAATGACTATGATTCTTTCCTTTAATTATCCCATCCTTAAAATGTCACCTCATTCTGAACAACATTTTGAAACCAACATTTCGTAACACCAACTGGTCACATATTACGCCTTCAGAGCTCTTTCTTTCTGGTTCTGCCTCCAATTCCCTCATCCATCTCTCCTCCTATATTCTAGGTCCCATTTGTTCCCAACAGCTAAGGGACTTTTCACCCACAGTAATTCAGGGTCCTTGCCCTTGGAAACACCTGCCCTATTATAAGAAGCATACAAATGAAACAGCCAATGACATGTAATTAACATTAGAGTAAAGAGATGAACTGGTTGCTAGCAGAGAACAAAGGAAAGCCACCAATCCTGCCAGAAATGGGCTGGGTACCTTTGTAAGATCAGTTACAAGCACTTGTTCATTTAAGTGTTTAAGAAAACAGACTTCCTTTCTGCCAATATAATGAGTTAAATAACCAGCAAACTCTACTGCTCAAAGCATTTGTTGTTTATTGTTCAGTTGCTCAGTCATGTCTGACTCTTTGCAACCCCATGGACTGTGGCACACCAGGCTTCCCAGTCCTTAACCATCTCCTGCAGTTTGCTCAAACTCATGCCCATTGAGTTGGTGATGTCATCAAAACATCTCATTCTCTGTTACCCCCTTCTCCACCTGCTCTCAGTCTTGCCCAGCATCAGGGTCTTTTCCAGTAAGTCAGCTCTTCACATCAGGTGGCCAAAATACTGGAGTTTCAGCTTCAGCATCAGTCCTTCCAATGAATATTCAGGGTTGATTTCCTTTAGCGTTGACTGGTTTGATCTCCTTGAAGTCCAATGGGCTCTTAAGAGTCTTCTCCAGTCACAGCTTGAAAGCATCAATTATTCAGCCCCAGCCTTCTTTATGGTATAACTCTCACAGCCATACATGACTACTGGAAAAACCATAGCTTTGACTAAATGGATCTTTGTTAGCAAAGTGATGTCTCTGCTTTTTAATATGCTATCTAGGTTTGTCATAGCTCTTCTTCCCAAGGATCAAGAGTCTTTTAATTTTATGACTGCAGTCATCATTTGCAGTGATTTTGGAGCCCAAGAAAATAAAGTCTGTCACTGTTTCCATTTTTTGAGGAAAAAAAAATGGATCCATTTGCCATGAAGCATGATCTTGGAAGGAAGCCTATTTAAGAATCATTGCAAATGTATATTTCTTGAGAACTCTCCCAAGAAATTAAGGAAGCTCTCCAAAAGTCACCAAATTAAGACTCACTGAAAAGTATAGCAACAAACTGTGTTTTCACAACAAACTGTGGAAAATTCTTAAAGAGATGGGAATACCAGACCACCTTACCTGCCTCCTAAGAAATCTTTATGCAGGTCAAGAAGTAACAGTTAGAACCAGACATAGAATAACCAATGTGTTCCAAATCAGGAAAGGAGTACGTCAAGGCTAATATTGTTACCCTGCTTATTTAACTTACATGCAGAGTACATCATGCAAAATGTACTGGAAAAAGCACAAGCTGGAATCAAGATTTCCAGGAGAAATATCAATAACCTCAAATATGCAGATGATACCACCCTTAAGGCAGGAAGCGAAGAGGAACAAAAGCCTCTTGATGAGGCTTAAAACTCAACATTCAAAAAATGAAGATCATGGCATCACCTCATGGCAAATAGATGGGGAAACAATGGAAACAGTGACAAACTTTATTTTACTGGGCTCCAAAATCACTGTAGATGGTGACTGCACCCATGAAATTAAAAGACGCTTGCTCCTTGGAAGAAAAGCTATGACAAACCTAGAGAGTGTATTAAAAAACTGAGACATTACTTTGCTGACAAAGGTCCGTCTAGTCAAAGCTGTGGTTTTTCCAGTAGTCATGTATGAATGTGAGCTGGACCATAAAAAAAAGCTGAGAGCCGAAAAATTGATGCTTTTGAACTGTGGTGTTAGAGAAGACTCCTGAGAGTCACTTGGACTTCAAGGAGATCAAACCAGTCAATCCAAAATGAAATCAATGCTGAATATTCACTGGAAGGACTGATGCTGAAGCTGAAACTCTAGTACTTTGGCCACCTGATGGGAAGAACTGACTCACTGGAAAAGATCCTGATGCTGGGCAAGATTGAAGGCAGGAGGAGAAGGGGACAACAGAGGATGAGATGGTTGGATGGCAACACCAACCTGATGCACATGAAGTTGAGCAAGCTCCAGGCATTGGTGATGGACAGGGAAGCCGGGCATGCCGCAATACGTGGGATTGCAAAGAATCAGACACAACTGAGCAACTGAACTGAAAAATACAGATGACATAGCAAGAATCTTTGCCCTAAAGAGTTTGACTGGTCTCAGCTTTAAAGATTGAGTTTAAATGGCCTTTGAACATAACCAGTACACTAGAATTTGAATCTTAAGGGGTTATGCAGAATACAGTATAGCAAAAAGCTAGAGGAGAAAGATACGAAAGATGTTAAGAAACATGAAATACATGACAAAAAGGTTCAATATACTTTTATAGGAATTTCCAACTGAAATACAAGAGAAAATTTGAAGAGATGATTTTGAAGAACTCTTATTACTAGGGTAGTGCTGACACTCATTAGGTACTCAGTAAACTGCAGGGTCTTGCCTCCCCTCATACGCCCAATGACTGCCCCTACACAATCTAACAATTGTATCTCAGCACTTGTTGCTAACTGTTTCATGTGCTTATTTCCCCAGCTAAATCATTCTCTTGCATCCTCTGGCTGTGTTCCATTGTTATTGTTGCTTGGTCGCTAAATCGTGTCCAGCTCTTTTGCAACTCCCTGAACTGTAGCCCACCAGGCTCCTCTGTCCATGGGATTCTCCAGACAAGAATATTGAGGTGGGTTGCCATTTTCTACTCCAGGGGATCTTTCCAACCCAGGGATTGGACCCACATTTTCTGCATTGGCAGGTGGATTCTTTACCACTGAGCCACCTGGGAAGCATTTTTCCTATAAATAAATGTATCCATAATGTAAAATTCCCTGATAAATCAATCAGGTGAAGAATCCACCTGCAATGCAGGAGACCTGGGTTCAATCCCTGGATTGGGAAGATCCCCTAGAGAAAGGAAAGGCCACCCCACTCCAGTATTCTGGCCTGGAGAATTCCATGGGCTGCATAGTCCACAGGGTCCCAAAGAGTTGGACACGACTGAGTGACTTTCATTCATGTAAAATCTGGCTGACCATGAGAGAGTTACAAATTTTACAAAAATATTTTTAGCTTCTTTCCGAAGGATTAGTTCAGTAAAATCCATATCCTTTCAGAAACAGGAGGAAAAGATACATTATATTTTTAAAAGAATCTTACACGTAAATACATGGTCTTCTAACAACTGGAGTCCCTACTGAGCCTTGATGAGAAGTATCTTCATATACACAGAAGTTACTGAACTAAAGAAGGCTACATATTTCATCACATACAGTTATGGGTGGGCTCGCACACACGTGAAACACCCACAGCCTGTGTTCTGTAACACACCGACATTCACACGGGAGTCCTACAGACGAAAGGACTCTTCACATGTATTTAATGATGTCACGTTATTCAATTTATTTGTGCCTTTTAAAAAACTTCACTATACCTAGACATGTGTAGGTTGCTTTAAAAGAAAAACAATCTTGTAATCAGATTTCTGCAACATGATCTCTAATATAAATGTTTCTCTCAGTACAGATTCCCTGAGAACTTTTATTAAGAAGCTTTCACATATTTCAAATATTTTTTTAAAGGTTCCATACTTTATATCACTAACCTGACATTCACCAAAACACCACTTCTTGATAAAGCCTTCACATATGTTGCAATCTTTGTGATCATCCCCTTTCAGAGTGTGCTCCTATGAGTCCAACTGGTATTAAAAAAGTTTCTGAATGCTTAGGATACTGAGAGGAATTTCTGATTAACAATGGTTACCCTGACCAAAATTTCCTGATACTCTTTTTACTTACAGGATTTCTCTCATATGGTTTCTATGTCATACAACAAAGTATGACTCCTAAAAGAGAGGCTTAATTTGTAATGTTTCTACCACCTATGTTGTCTGATATTTAGTAGAAATCTGATATATGGTAAAAATTTCATGCAACTAAAACAAATAAATAAAATATTTAAAAAAAAAAGAATCTCCAAGAAAACTACCAGTAGAGTTGTACCAATTACCATTAAGAGTTGAGAAATTTTCCAAACCTGCCTCAACCATCACATTTGCTGAACCAATCACAGAAGCCCCACCACCTCCCAGAAGAGATGGGAGACCCAGAGCTGCACCACCAACTACAAGAGCTGCATCCCTTCCTAGACTCACTGAATCACCCACGACTAAATATTTACAGACTCCTGTATCCTCTGAATCTTCAATATCCCCTCAGGCGATGAGGAAAAAAAATACTGAAAACTGCTTAAGTCTTCTGCAGGAAAAGGAAAGTGAAGTCGCTCAGTCGTGTCTGACTTTGCGATCCCATGGACTGTAGCTTATCAGGCTCCTCCATCCATGAGATATTCCAGGCAAGAATACTGAAGTGGGTTGCCATTTCCTTCTCCAGGGGATCTTCCCAACCCAGGGATCAAACCCGGGTCTCCCACATTGCAGGCAGATGCTTTACCAGCTGAGCCACCAGGGAAACCCAAGTCTTCTGCCTCCTCCCAAAACTTTACCTTGAGCAGCTTATCACTCTGCAGACAGAAGGCTGGAGCTTCCTAAGACGGATACCTTTATAACTACATTTAAGAGCCTGTGAACAAGTCATGTCTGTATTTTTATCACACAAAACTATGTAGTAAAATCATACACATGCACTTTAAAATAAGGGGCAGAGAAAAACAGAAGGCCTGATCACATAAGACTTTACACATAAAGTCACGTGTGGGCTTTGGTTTCTCAGAGCATGAAAGGATTCATTTGAGGAGTCCATGCTAAGGAACGACATGATCTGACATATACAGTAAAAGTATCATTCTAACTACTATGCAGGTCGGCAAAGGGACCAAGAGCAGGGCAGGAGACTTTTTTGGAGGCCACTGCAACAATCCAGGCAAGAGATGATGAGGGGCAAGAACAGGGTGGGTGGCAAGGGAGACGATGAGCAGTTACTGGATTCTGAACACATTCTGAAGATGAAGCCAGCAGGATTTCCTGGGAAGCTGAAAGTGAGATACAAGAGAAAGACGGTGTCTCCAAAGTTGGGAGAATGAGCGAAGGATGCACTTGGCAGGAACAGAGATTGGGAGTGTTGTACATAGTAAAGATTTGGGAAAGGAAACCAGGAATTCAGTTTTGTACGTAAGTTTGAGATGCCCACACGTGCAGACCTGTGGTGTGCACACAGACACTGAGACACACAGAATGCAGTTTATTCTGCCCACCAAGTCCTTTTACTGATTTACTCTCATCAAAGCAAGAGTGAGAAGATAAAAGATTAAAGGGAGGAAGAGTAGGGACAGTTCCCTGCCCTTGAGTATGCAGAAATCTTAAAAAGGGTGGCCTTTTCTGCCACCTATGGCACAGCCTAAGCTGGAACAGCAACTAGCACCTTCATTTTCTAACACTTGGAAAGGCATCAAAGGAATGAGATGAGTATATCCAAAGAGTGGTTTCAGACACGAAAACACACCGCCGTGCGGACCATCTGGGTTTGCAGCTACAACCAAAATACCTGCCAGCGATACGAGCGAATGGAACCACGTCGACCATTTTGTGATCATTCGCCCCCAGGTCTTCCCTTTCACAGTTCTGTTCTTCAGACATTGTGGTCTACAGGGCTATTTTCCTTGGAAATAATTATTTTTCGAAGGAAAACGAGTTTGGGTTTTCTAACGGTCAAGGAAGAAGACGAGCCGAAGACCAGGGCAGCCCTGGCTCCCCTCCACAGGCCCTGCCTCGCCTCTGCCTCATGACTCAGTTTCTCAATGTGTAAATGCTGCAGCAGGGAAAACATTTTCCACCACCTACACACAGGACTTCTGTGAAGATTAATGAACTAATGTGTATAAAACACTATGAGCTACTCAAATACAAGGACAATGGTACTCTATTTGTAAGCTGTTGAGGCCAAGACAGAGCAATCTTAACTCTTTTCTTACAAACCCCACTGAAAAGCCCTCTCAGATATCAGGAGTTATCCTGCATGGACCTGAAGAGACAAAACAAGATAATGTCTGAAAGCTCTTTGTGACATTCAACGTCAAAGTTAGGATTTCTAACAAAGATCCCTTAAGATAGAAATGCAATATTAAACAGGTTAAGAATCATTACAAAAAGTTGTCGTTCTAGAAAAGCTCCCCACGGGGGTTAAATGTGTTGACCTAAGAGGCCGTATTCTGAGTTGCTGCTGGAAGCATGACAAGACCCGGAAAAAACATACGGACTTTTGTCTAAGAGCCGTAGAATTGAGCACGTCGTAAGAGCCATCCATGAAAAGAGCTTTGTTGAAAGCGTTTTCCCTTATTTTCTAGATGTTGTCCAAGTTCGTTGAAACAGTCACGATTGACATTGAAGTGAATAGGCCCACTGTATGGACTCTGCCCCTAATCCAGAGAGATGGTTTTCTCTGAAGGCTGTGATTTTACACCAGCATTCAATCAACCTTTCCCGTTGTCTCGTTCCTGGCCCAGACTGTGCCAGAGAGCAGATGAATGCACAGTCTGAGGTCCAATCTTTTCCCCACAAAGCAGGCAGGTACTTGGATTACTGTGAACACTGAGTTTTCTCACACTTCAACTTTTCATCTCAGAAAAAGAAGTGCTAATGGTGGCTAGAAAAGTATCCAAAACAACAAACTCAAAATGACACCATGACTGACCTGAATCGGGACCAAAAATCCTGACCAGGCTTCCCCGAGCTGGCTGGCACAGTCAGCCCGCCACGGACACCTGGGGCAGGAAGGGCTGACTCGCCCAAGGTCAGAGCGTTCTAATCCCTGAGTTGCTCGTGACTCACAGAAAATTCCGGACTTCAGTTCTGTGTTTACTGCACACGGACACTAATCTCTCATCTGGTTTCCCTGCTTTTAGCCCCAGCTCCCTCCATATGGCCGGTGAGCAAGAGTCCCCTTAATCAAATACTGCTCAGCTCCCCCAACCTACTCTAAACCTCTCTGTGGCTCCCCACTGCCAAGAGAGGAAAGGTCCCCCTCCTGCACCTGCCAAAGGAAATGGCAACCCACCCCAGTGTTCTTGCCTGGAGAATCCCATGGACAGAAGAGTCTGGCGGGCTACGGTCCATGGGGTTGCAAAGAGCTGGACACAACTGAGCACGCACACGCGCGCGTGCGCACACACACACACACACACACACACACACACACACACACACATATGCAAGGGTAGGTACGTGGCTAGAGTTTATGCAAAGGAATGCCAGAGGGTTGGTTAGGATCATGTTTAGGCAAGGCAGCAAAGGCTGTTTCTGTTATCACCAAGATCTATGGCTGAGGCACTCTCCAGCCTATTCCCTATAACTTCCCATTAGCTGGCCATTCAATGAGGGCGGCCAATGTGTGGCCCCACCTCCCCCAACCCAAATACCACAGGTACACTTCGCCCCTATGCTATCCTTCTGGAAAATCTGGGCAGGGGTGCCTGACCAGGGTAAGCACAGGGAAGGAACATCAAACTCAGCCCAGGAGCTGGGCATGCTGAGTCTCAAAGGTGGATGCAAGTGAAGTAGACGGCAGGGAAGGACAGGGGGCTGGGGAGGAGACCCATTCCAGCACGTGTCCTGAGGACAGGGAGCAAGTTGATCTGCGTAGGACCTGAAGTCCCTTCTTTAGAGCTGTGTGCATGACGGAGGACAGGGGGACAAGAGCTGAGACCAGAGACGCAAGCAGAGCTCTCCTCACTCGGTACTTGACTGTGGAGTCTCCATTCTGAAACCTACGGGGTGGCTTACAAGAAGTGTAAGAATAAATCCCTAAAAGCCAAAAAGAGACCAAAATTCTGTTTCTCCCAATTACCTTCCCAAAATTCCCAACATTTACCCTTACTATACGCACTTACCTCCATAAAATACAACAGTTTCAAGTCAAGACACCTGCTTCATTTAAACTCATTCCAAAATAATTAAGTTCTGTATATATAGCATCTGAGAAAAAAAAAAAAAACCGTCAACCCCATCACATTCCTGAACAAAGCAGGAAACAGAAGCAACTGCACTGTGCCCAAGTGTCAGGTTGCGGAAAGAACCAAAGCAGAAAAGAGGCACACACGCTTGGATTAGAGCTCCCCATCTGCCTCTCCCTGGCCGTGTGACTGGAGGCACGTTCCTTAAGTCAAGCCACGACTGCCTTCTCTGTAAAAGGTAAAAGGTAGCTGATGACGCCACCAGCTAGCAGACTCTTGGTGTGGTGAGATCGAATATATCTAAAGCACTTGGCTCATATCGGTCAGGCCCTGACGCCACCTCTTTCTTTCCAGGGATCAGTTTGCCCTCCAGAGACCTCAGTTTCTGGAAGGCGTGTCCCGCACACCCTGAGGCATCACTGGAAAACCAGTGGGCCAGGAGGGTTCCAACCATTGCCATCTCCAACTGCGAGACTGGGAGAGGTCAGCTCAGGAGCTCCATTTCCCTATCTGCAGAAAGAGGACAATCACTGTCCACTCCTGCCCATGCAAGGGTGAAGGGAAATTCACTGAAGCCTCTAAGGACTCCGGGTACCTAAACTACCATCACTGAGTATTTGCACCCTTCTAAGTGACCCGCCCTGAGACACAGTTCTGACACCACCTTGGAATTTCCAGTTCAACCACTTTCCTAAAGTCACTCATGAACCTACAAAGACTCTTTATTGCTCGTTAGGTCTCAAAAATTGTTTGATTTCCGACTCTCCTTAACGTGGCCCCACCCCCACCTGGCTCTCAAATACTCTTTCCTCCTGTATCCCCAGATTTGCACGCTCTCCTGCTCATGGTCCACACTCAGCCCCGCCCCTGAGCTGACCCCTCCTGCCTAAAGCACCCATCCCTACCCTCTCAACTGACCTAGCTGGATAAAATCTAACCCAACTAATTCTATCTGCTCCATTACACCACTGATTCCTCCAGCAATAAGGATTCTCTTCTAGTTCTGAACTCCTCGCCAGACTCTCAGTTGATGTTTTACTCAATTGCCTAATTTCTCTTCTCTGCTACTGTTCTCTTCAATTAAATGACAAGCTTCTTGCATGAAGAGATCATATCATTTTTATGCCCATTCCCTAAAAAAGTCCAAAATAGTGCAGCAGCATAAAAAAAAATATATGGACAAAAGGTTCTCACCTCTCTCTGTGCACAAAACTTTCCATCCTCCATTCATTTCCACAAATTGTTAACAAACACCTACTCTGTGCTGATGGTAAAGAAACCAAGGTGAGCAGGGTAAATTTCCAGGTGTCAGAGGCTCAAGATACCAACAGGTCAATGGCAGACTTCAGTACATGGAGCATGGGAAGTCGTAGCCCCCAAGAGTTATTGCACAAGATTCTAATACTGATTTTCAATCTATAGCCATGGTTGAAATATAAAATTGCCTCTTCTCTTGTAGGAATCGAGCCACAAATTCTGATGCACTTCACGCACTATGAGCAAAATATTGCGGATAACCTAAAGGTCCCACACTGAGAATAATACAATAGAGAATTTTATGCAGTCACTGAAAATGGTAAGTTTTGAAGGATATCCAACATATTAACAATATCAAAAGTAAGCAATGAAGAATGGTTCGTGTACCTGTTACGGTGAAGCAAGCTGCTCCTGAACACAAGTTTGCTGTCCACCAAACTCCACTTCGAGCACTTCACACGACGGCCACAACAAGGCCAGCCTGGGCGAGACCTTCCACATCCCCCATGACCTCCACCAGCTTTCCCCAAAAAACACAACCTAATTAAAACTCTGTGGTTTCAAGACAAGCCCCCTTCTTCTAGCACAACTACTCTCCCTTCATTCTAACACAGAGGAAAGCTGGAGCTGCCTCTTAACACACGCTCACCATTTATTCTGCACCACTATCCATGAAGTGTTGCTACCCTCATTTCATGGAGGAGAAAACAGCCTGCGGGCTCAAAGTCATCCGCTCAAACATGGTAGAGCCGGGAATGACAGCCAGGTCCATCCCACCCTGGCCTCACTGTCTGGACCATAACAGCCCTGTCCACCCTCCTCGTAGGGCCAACCCAACTCAGCAGACTGTCCAAGCCCCGCGTGGGTGGTTAGGCCAGGGCTGAGCTCCTGGATAAATCCTCTCTAACTGTCCTAAACATAGGAGGCCTAATTGTAGTGTTTGTCTTTCAAAATGGTCGTGGTCTCCCCGAGCTGTAGAGATTCAGAGTGTCTAGTGACTCCTCCACACGTTAATTATCAAGTAACCTTTACACAGACAAGCTTTTCATTTGGACAGATCAGAAATCTTCACACACAGGTAACTGCAATTAGGACACATCTCTTAGGTTTTGAATGGGCCAGATTCCAACACTTGTAAATGGGTTATCTGCAGCTCCTACATGCCAAGGGGGTTAAATCAGCCCACAAGAGCCTTTTTATTAATACCTCCAATACTAATCTGTGAGTACTGTCCTAAGCATCATGTTCACCCATGTTTCCATGGGACAATCAAAGTTCCCATTTACAATTCCAAAACCGTACTTCCTCCTGCTATAACCCTGGTGATGGGATTAGACCCTTCTCCCCCAACCCATACTGATGGAGCCATGGAAGCTAGGACATTCCCAACTCCTGTGAAATACAGAACCTGTGTGGCGGCCACATCTTGTGTCTGGGTCCCTTTACTGCAGGGCGATGGAAGGGGCTAGCCCACGGTCCCCTTGCCTGCTACTACCCACTCCATGTGTTAGAAACCAAGGTGTCTAAAAGTACAGATCCTGTCCCAATTTCTTCATTACCCTGTATTATTCTCCAAGCAAGCACACATTCTCTTCTGATACTGAAACATACCACAGGAATAACAAACAAGAGTTGGTTACTATAGTCACCCTGATGCACATTACATGCCCAGGATTTGTTTATTTTATAACTGGAGTTTGTACCTTTTGACTCCCTTCATCCATTTGCCCCGACTAACCTCCCTCCCTCCCACTGCCTCATCACCCACAAGTTGCTAGGAAAGTAAATCTGAAGAGTTCTCAAATAAAATTGTAACTACCTGTGGTGATCAATGTTAACCAGACTTACGGCAGTGATCTTTTCACAATACATACAAGTATTGAGGCATTATGCTGCGTATCTGAAACTAATGCTATATGTCACTGACATCTCAATAAAAAATTGTAACAAAAAAAGAGTTGGTTACAAAATATTAATGAAATTCACTCAGAAGAGCAGGTTCAAGTATGCAGTCCACACTTTATTTTAGTCAGTAGGAGTACGCCCCCAGGCAAGCAGTTTCAAGTCTCTGAGCTCCAGTTTCCTGATCAATAAAACAAGAGGGCTGAACTGCCTGACAGCAGCAGCTCCCTAATCATAAAGAGGGTCGCAA
>ML663597.1:909456-1383282 GCA_007570785.1 Antilocapra americana | reverse complement strand
AGGCTGCCATCTTTCCTGGGCCCCAACCTGGGGGTCAGGCTGCCATCTTTCCTGGGCCCCAACCTGGGGGTCAGGCTGCCATCTTTCCTGGGCCCCATCCTGGGGGTCAGGCTGCCGTCCTCCCTGGTCCCCCACCTGGGGGTCAGGCCGCCGTCCTCCCTGGGTCCCCCCTTGGGGGTCAGGCTGCCATCTTCCCTGGGCCCCCACCTGGGGGTCAGGCCGTCGTCCTCCCCGGGGCCCCACCTGGGGGTCAGGCTGCTGTCCCCCCAGGGGCCCCACCTGGGGATCAGGCTGCTGCCTCCTTTCGCCCCCCCAACTAAGGCTCTGGCTGGTGTCTTGTCCAGCCCCCCATCTGGGGCCCCAGCTGCTATCTCCCCTGGCCCCCCATCTACAGCTTTGTGTCCTGTCTTCCTTGGCCCCCCTCTGGGGCTTTGGCTGTTTCCCTCAGTCCCCAAATTATGGCTTTGGGTCCTGCCTCTCCCAGCCCCACATCTATGCCTTCAGCTCCTGTTTTCCCCAGCCCTCCACCTATGGCTTCCGTAGTTATCCATACTCCAGCACATGGCATCTCTACAGATATCAGCAAAACCTAACTGACCCAAGGGACGAACGGGGCTGTAATCAACAGGAACACAGCCACAGTCCTTGCAAGGAAGAAAAACACAGTCGTACTTTCAAATAGTAATGAGGGAAACAGGATGGAATGCACAGGCGGGAGCTCCAGCAGAGGACTGCTGCCTGCACAACACTGCACGTTACCTCCCCTGCCAGCTCACCAGATGTGTGCGGGTCACGGCTGTTACAAGCTGAAATGTGTCCCCCTGAAGTTCAAATGCTGAACCCTAAGCTCCAGTATCTCAAGAGTATCTAAACAGGAGGTGGCGGTTTTCATAGATACAGCCTTTAAAGAGATAATTATGTTAAAAAAGAAGCCATCAGGCTGAGCCCTAGTCCAATCTGGCCAATGTCTGTATAAGAAAAAGAGATTAGGCCACAGAGGGTGGCCAGGGCTGCAGGCACACAGAGAAAAGGCCACACAAGGCCCAGAGGGCGGGCAGTGCTCAGAAGCCGAGGAGAGAGGGAGGCTTCAGGACAAGCCGACTCCAGCGAGACCCTGATCTCGGTCTTCTGGCCTCCGGGACTGCAAGCAAATAAATGTCAGCTGCTTAGGCCTCAAGTCTGCGATGTTCTGTTATGATAGTCCTAGCAAACTAATCTATACATTTTTAGTTCCTTGATACTACTACCAGTAAGTTTTCACTGTATGCCTGCTCTGTGAGACACAGAATTGAGTTTCTAGGAACTGCAACACAGAGTGATAAAGACAGTTCGAGCCCAGGTCCTGCTCCTGCTTAAAGGGAGAAACCAAGATCACCAAACTCCAATTATGATGAATGCTGTGAAAGAGGCAGAGCCAAAAGACTTTATAAACCCCAGAGGAAAACTAAATAAATCATCCCATCTGAAAAGTGGGAGTGAAGAGGAATCAGAAAGAGCTTCCTGGTGGATTCTGATGGGCGTGGAAAGGGGAGTACCTGAGACGATGGAGCAGCAGAGGCAGAGGCCGGGAGACCCCCAGAACCCAACACCCAGTGCGGACGGACCAGCGAGGCGTCTGGCCAGGTGGGGGCGGGGGAAGGGGAGACCAGGAACTAAAGGCAGATGGAACTGTGGAACTGGGAAGGAGCTCGGTGCCTCTGGGGAGCAGCAAGGGAGTCTAGACTTTAATTGCTAGAAATGAAAATGTGGAAGGTAGATTAACAAGCCAAAGAACGGATATACAGTGTGAACTGTAGAGGATGATAAAGCCTGCATTACTACCCACCTAAGAAATGTCTCTTCAAGGTCAACACACTTCACACTGTCATCAGCTACCTGCATCCTAATCCCAAGCACTTTATCACCCTTGCCTCATGACCTGGGTATAAGGAAGAGGTTGCCATCCACCCTGACTTTCAAGCTGGGGATGAGGGTACGTGACACTGTGTGTCAGTGTCACAACCCACGAGGGACTCGGGAAGAGAACTGAAGCCTGAGATGGAGCTGGGAGGTCCAAGCCCCAGGCTCGTGCAATTCCCACCACAGCATCACCAGCTCAGCTGCAAACACCCAGCATCTCATCAGAGCACCTTTCACCTTCCTCTTCACCCCACTCAACACACCTGAGACTTCACTCATCCCCAGCAAGAAAAGCCCCAGACCAGATCACAAAGAAGGGGACAAAGCCACTCCTTGGTTTCTGGGCATCTGAGAACTCAGGAAAGAAAAAGCTACAAGGCTGGCTCCCAGTGTGCCAAGGGCGATACAATGAAGCATCCTGCATCGCCCTTCAGTCCCCCAGACGCTCTCACTCTCAGCCTCCTCTCCAAAGGTCTCTCCTTGGATGTTCAGGATTCAGAGCCTGGAAGGGACGATACTGACAAGCTGGCAGAGTCAACAATCAGTGCTACAGTGATGATGATCCTGGGAATCTACTGCCTCACTGGGCTCATCTCTAGAAACCAGCAAATGTGGTGGAAAAACAAGGTCCCAGAATTGAAGATTCGTGCTTTAACGGGCACACATTGATTAAACCACTGATCTCAAAGCTACATTACACCTTTACACCCTTGCCATGGCCCCGTGGGTGAAATACACCTCCTTCCCCTTGACTTTGACTTGCTTCCATCACGATATGAGCAGACGCTTGAAATGTGCTTGCAAGATCGGGTGTGCCTGCCTCTACGTTAGCCATGACCACGGATCACGCCGAGGACAACCAGCCAGTCCCAGAGAGTGGGAGACAGACCTGGAACCCCCCTGCAGCCAGGACCCAGGCCCAGCCAGACCAGCCAACATGCACAAGCCAACATGCACAAGCTCGAGGGACAATGCATGTTGTTTTAGGCGACTGGACTGGAGTGGGTTCTCTGTAGCATGACTGGAAGAAGAGCTGACGAAGGGACAGTCAGGCAGCAAAAATACTGGAAGAATTACAAACTGAACAGACACAAACTCATCGCAAAGCAATCTCTTGTTTTCAAAAGCACCTGAGCAGCCCTCTGCTTCACCTCAGGCCTCAGGCACTGTCTTCCAATAAGAGATGAAGACAGCTCTTAAAATACCAAACGTGAGCAGAAAGCAACTACAGGTTTAAAACACAGACACCAGGAGAGAGATCTAAAAAGGACCTGCCAGATCAAAAGAAGGGCAAAATCTGAAACATCGTGGGCCCTTCTCTAACCTTCAACACTGAGCACATAACACCTCACTCGTCTTCTCATCTTAAAAGTTATAAAAAATAAAAACAGTAAGATTTATGAAACACAGAGTTGGAATTAGAAGAGGATTTATTTAGCTTCAGGGTCCAGAACAACCTTAGGAGAAAAAAGCATCAGCAAAAGTTCAGGGGTTCACCATGGTGACTCTCAGTGTGGGCAGCTATGCAAGGCTGTTAAAAAACCCCCAGCAGAGTGACAAGGAGAGACCAGGCAGAAAGGGTAGGCTGACATCTTTGCATTCGCTACTGCACTGCCTCCTGTGCTAAAGACACAATGCATACCAACGGCTTTGCAAATAACGAATGATTTGATTTCTCTTTTCCTTATGTGCAGCGAATTTTAGTCTTCTCTCTCAGGCAAATTTGCTGCAGAATGCATACATCGTGCCACAAATGGTCCACGATCGGGCTTCTTAAGACTGGGGCTGCAGCCCCACACTGCCAAGTGGAAGCGACAGCAATGATGAGGAACACAGCTTCATCTCTGCCCATGCTTATTCCCACCAACTCTTCAGAAATGCAACTGAAGTCTCTCTGCTCAGTTTTCCTGCATGAAAACCTCTCGACAAAACCAATGCTGAGAAAGTACCTCAGAACAACATGAAGTTGTCATCATCAGGAGGAAAGCAAAGAAAGTCTGGATGCAGAAGCCTCACTTACTGCAGCGCTTTTCACAGCTGGAAAGAATGTCTCTGGGACCACCACGACCCGTGGTCACGGAGGACTGCAGCTTAACTCTGCTGGTGAGAAGTCAGCGTCTTAGCCCCAGAGCAGGCCAGGCTGCCTACATGGTACAAGGAAGCCTGACATAAGATGCTGCTGACCCCACTCTCAGAGCGAGTAACTCAGTGGCAATTCCAGGACTTCAAAAGCCCCCCGCAACCCTGTGAAATGGTCACCAGGCACTCCCTCTTCATGTGAAGGCCAAACCTCATCATCCTCACCAATATTCAAGGGAGGCCTCAGTCCTTTGGGAAAGTTTTACCTCCACAGATCTTAAAAAAAACCAGGATTCAGTAATCACCTCTGAATCGCCTTCTCTCATATATAAGAACAGACAGATGCTATCAAAGCGCGAAATTCCAGGCTGAACCTCAAACCTGATGTGGCTGATCCTCCACGGATGACACAAGTTTCCTACCAACTCAGCAAAAAAAAAGTGGGACCACAAAGAAACACGTGTTTTGAAGCATAAAGTATGAAACACGGAGGCTATTACTGACATCTTTTCACCATGAATCTTGCCAAAAATGCAGACCATCGCTGCCTAGTTTGTGAGACACACAGAAAAAAAAAAAGAAAGAAAAATTTCAGTGGGAAATTACCAGTTGAGAAACTTCTGAAGTCTAGCATGCTACACACATAAAGAAGTATTTTTCTTTTTTTTGTGATTCATTTATTTTAACTGGAGAATAAGCACTTTATAATCTTGTGGTGGTTTCTGCCACACATTACCACCAACATGGACAGGCCACAGGCACCCATGTGTCCTCTCCCTCCTGAACCCCGTTCCCACCTCCTCTCCCACCCTGTGCCTCCAGGCTGTCACAGAGCACTAGCTCCGAGTGCCCTGCATCATACATCAAACTCCCACTGACTATCAATTTTACATTTTTTTAAACATATTGCTTTTATATTGGGTTTAACAAAAGGCAAAAGGACAAAGTAGGAGCTCTTGAATACTACATGGAACTTAACATATGTTGAGTAAAAAATGGAAAAAACTCCACAAGTTAGAGTAAATGCCTTAAGTATGAGCATCGTCTCTAAACACACAGCTTTAATGACTAATAGTTCCTTTTCTGTTTCTTTAAAATCAAACCAGAGTCCCAACCTCCCAGAAAGTCACTACTTAGCTCCACTGGCCTTACCTTAGGCAAAGCTCACAACTGCCGTATTCAACAGAGAAAGAAAAGAGTTTACCTCCTTAAGCAAGCACAGTAAGGTTATGACACCTTTTTACAATCCTTACTTTCAAAATATTTTGGGTTTCATTCCTCTTATTTGTCCATTCCTTGGTCAATTCTTGAACCTAAGAGAAAAAAAAACATACGTGTGTCATTGCTCTGTAAAAAAGTTACTGCGATTTTCTTCTAGAAAGTATTCAAACTTTTATAGATTATAAAAGAACATACTATACTTTTTAAAATTAGATAGCAATGCTTCAAAGTACCATCACCAAATATAAATAAAACAAGCTGATTTCACCCTATAGCCTATATTATTATGGCAAAGGAAAGAATAGAAAAAAAATTTGTCAAGTTGCCTAGAGCTTTACAGCAGTCTTTTTCAAGGTGTACTTAAATAAAAGCTGCTTCCTTGGCTATTAACCAAAACTGCAAGTTCAAAGATGCTACCATCCCATTATAGGGGTTAATTTTTCCTGATTATACTTTAGGTCCTTAGAAATGGTGATTTACTTTACTTTCTAATTAGATGTGATGATTAAATCACCTTTGAAACTTCCATTTTCTTTTAGGAGATAATCTGCTTTTGTAGCTAATTAATAGGGTTTATAAATCTCATTTTATCTTTAAAAAAAAAAGGTGGCCCTTTAATTGACTCTTAGTAAAGGCAAAACTATCTTTTTGATAATAAATCAGCTTCTTTCCAGTCTGCAGTAACTTAAGGGAGAAAATATCCCCTACTGTCAAACACAGCACAGTTGGAAATAGCTTCTCAGTTAATGAAAATACTCTGGTAGCTCCACACAACTTTTTAAATGACCTGAGTGAGTGATTCATTAAGAAGTAAAGTGATACCTGATTGAGAGGTAGAAAAAAAGGATGGAAAATTCTGTCAAAAGGAATATACTTTGGATTCAAAGAGAGTGACCTCCGCGGGGCTGGGGGGAGCGCGGGGGTACACATCCACCCGAAGCCTCTTCCCTTCTGTTCCCACTGTTCCTGCCACCTCCCCACCCAGCAGCAGATGCCATCCCAGTTCTCCTGACTGGTCTTCCCACCAGTAAGTTATCCTGTTCAACCAGGTCAAAGTGGAAGCACAGAACATACTGGATTACATGCTCAATGCTGAGAGCATGTAAACAGTAAGGACATGAGTCAGCTACCTTCAAGAAAGACTGTGTTCATTACTGACAAAAAAAGGAGGGACTGGAGTGATAGTTTATCCGAGAGCAAAACCGAAACACTTCTCACTCACCTTGTTCATTCAATGGGTAGACATTTTACGTCTCAATTTACTGCAAACACCCTGGAGAAGGAAATGGCAACCCAACCCAGCATTCTTGCCTGAAGAATCCCATGGACAGAGAAGCCTGGTGGGCTGCTGTCCTTGGGGTTGCTGAGTCGGACACAGCTGAGCGACTGAGCACGTATCGCAAACAACTACAGGAGTTCTAAGTTAGCATTTTTTTTTCAATAAAATACCTTCCTTAAAATGATATAAATAAACTTATTTATAAAACAGAAAGAGACTTAAAGAACAAGAATGAACTTATGGCTGCTAGCAGAGGCAAGAAAGGAGGGTGGATAGTTAGGGCCCTGGGGATGGACATGTACACAATGCTATATTAAAATGGATAACCAAAAGGACCTGCTGTACAGCACAGGGGACTCTGCTCAGTGTGATGTGGCAGCCCAGATGGGAGCGGGGTTTGGGGAAGAATGGACACATGTGTATATATGGCTGAGTCCCTTCACTGTCCACCTGAAACTATCCCAACATTGTTAATCAGCTATACTTCAATACAAAATACAAGGTTTTAAAAATATATCTTCTTCACCTGGGCTTCCCTGGTAGCTCAGCTGGCAAAGAATATGCCTGCAATGCAGGAGATCCCAGTTCAATTCCTGGGTTGGGAAGATCCCCTGAAGAACGGACAGGCTACCCACTCCAGTATTCTTGGGCTTCCCTGGTGGCTCAGATGGTAAAGAATCTGCCTGTGGTGCAGGAGACCTGGGTTCGATCCCTGGGTTGGAAAGATCCCTGGGGGAGGGCACGGCAACCAGGCCTGTATTCTTGCCTCGAGAATCCCCGTGGACAGAGGAGCCTGGCGGGCTACAGTCCATGGGGTCACAAAGAGTCAGACACGACTGAGTGACTAAGCACACACACAAATCTTCTTTAACTAGCTATTAATGTCACATCTATCATCTTCTTAGCAAGAGAAGAAACAGGACTGAGCCTCTCTACTTCCTTCGCTCACTGGTGCTTGTTAGGCAAGGCTGTCCTGACTGCCCCCCCCGGACCAGCCACACACACAGGCTTTCCTTTCATTACGCAAGTGAAGCCAGCTCCACGGGTCACGGGGCTTTTTGTGCTGGAAAAGCTTTCAGAGAGGGAATATCCCTACACCTTCTCTCCCTACAGACACAGAAAAGACTGGGGTGATGAATTTCCTAATTTATAACAATCAGTTAACAGATTCTCATTGGCAATTTATCTGAGAAACACAAAGCATTTAACAAAATATGCTTTGGGATTTCACTGACAGGTAAGTTCTCCCTAAAGCAACATAAGCCAATTAATCCTTTTCCAATTTAATCATATAATTCCAGCTTTCGAAGAACTCTAAGTATGCCTTGGGTTTCTTTTACTAGTGAATTTAAACCAAATAATCTTCATTTTTAAAATTCAGGAAAAAAATGCAAAGTCTGATAGCACCTCTCACAACATGACCAGGTGATAAGATTTACAGCCAAGTAGATGGCAAACAATTTTAAAAGGTCAGCAAAAGAAGAGATGAAAATCTAGAAAATGTTATTAACAAAAGTCATGTCTATGCCCACATGTATAATGATTCACATTAAAATGTTTATTGGTTTCTATTAACTTGCTAGGTATTCCTGAAAACTATCAGTAAGAAAAAAATTTAAAACTATATCCAGACACATCAAGGGTTTCCCTGGTGGCTCAGACGGTAAAGATTCTGCCTGCAATGCAGGAGACCTGGGTTCAAGCCCTAGGTCAGGAAGAGCCCCTGAAGAAAGAATGGCAACCCACTGTAGTATTCTTGCCTGGAGAATTTCATGGACAGAGGCATCTGCAGTCTGGGATAGACCACGGGATAACAGGGATAACAAAGAGTTGGATACGACTGAGCGATGAACACACACCATCCAGACACATCCAAGTCCTCAAAATTAAAATCTGAAGTACCAAAATACAAAATGTCAAGAGAAAAACAGGGACTAAGAAACTAATGTTTTCACTGATGTTATTATCAGCAAATTAATCAGCATAATTATCCAGGAAGTGTCAACAAGTTCCTAACTACACTCTGATTTATATCTTCAATATTGTGTATTCTTGAAAGAGCTTTACCAACAGAATCCTATTATCTTCCTCAATCTGCTTTAACCATTTGGCATAGTGAGCAAAATCCACTCTGAAAACGTTATCAATACCTGCGCTTCTCTTTTCACAGAAGGTCTTTTTCGTTTAAAAAGACAAAAAAAAAAAAAAAAGATAGTATAGAAGTAGGTCATCCATGAAACTAGTTTTCAGAAAGCAGCAGCACATAATACTGGCTTCAGCCCAGAACACTCTCTCCCCCAACCTCAAACCCCGCTTTGCCTAAGAACAGCTAAGCACCCTCCCAGAGTATTCAGTGATTCCCTAGGTGCTGCAGTTCCCAGTGAACACCGCCTCCCTCTCCTGAAGGCGCAGCAGCCTCCCTGCCTCGAGCAATGCCCAGTCTCAATGGATTCAACCCTGCCAGACAAATCCCATCTATTAAGCCACAGAGGACACAGGGGATATACCAGAAGTCAACAGTGTGGGTCTTCAAAAACAGCGTGGGAGTGTTAACTGTCATAAAGCGAGAAACTGAGTCTCAGACAGCACATCTTGGGCTGGCCAAAAAGTTTGTTTGGGTTTTCCTGTAACAGTTTGTGGAAAAACCTGAACAAACTTTCTGGCCAACCCAATACTAAAAAAGTATCCACTTAAAATAGTGAAGTTTATGATTAAAAAAAAAAAAGTTAAGGTGTCACTTACTCTGGCTTCATTCTGCTGAAGTTTCTCCTCCATATTTAAGGCTGTCGGGGAGTCCAACAGGGCAATCTGCAATGCAAACCAAAACAGGCAGCGGCAATGAGTGTACATCAATAATCTAGAGGAAAGATCTGCCCTGACACTGTAAATCATCAAAAACTGCCACATAAACTATTAAACAGAGGTGAAAAGTATTATCCCACACCTCCCCAAAAGTGTTAGTCACCACGAAATCTTTAATCCACAGGGTACAAGCCTCCTAATATTCAAAAAACCACAGCACCCTGATCAACTACATTTGCAACACAAATCAGCAAAGACAAGGAAAAAGACAAACATGTAACACGCCGACATTTTATCAAAATCAGAGTCTAAATCCCTAGATCCTGAAGGACTCGCCCGTTTTGAATGTGCACAAAGTACAGATTCAAAGAGAGGGGTTATTCAACCACAGGTTTCTGAGGTTTATCCACACAGACACGTGTAAACGACCCTCCTTTAACACCACTGCTGGATCACACACTGTGACGGTGAGGCTGGGCCGGTCTCTGTGTCCGTGTCCTTACGTGTGGTGCAAAGGCGCAAAGGTGGATGTGAGAGTGATCAACACCAGAATCAGGCTCACCCTGGGGGGACGAGGCAAGGCAGAGATGGGAGAGGGAAGCAGCCAGGCAGGGAACACAGGGGACTCTGACTGCATTCGTACCTCACAACCCGAGAGGCAGGAACACAAGGTTCCAGACGATGCTTCCTGAAAGGAAAACGGAAGGGGTCTCCCTCCCTCTCCACCTCCGCAGGGCATGGGCAACCTGTCTTCCCCATTCTGCTACGGAAATGCGCAGTTATTCTGGTCATATGCAAGTGGGTTTGTGTTGTTTATCAAACATAGACAGCATGAACGCTATTCTGAATACCGCCTTTTCCACCTCACAATCTATCTTGGGAAAAATTCAGTACCAATAAATCTATTTTATTCTTTGTAACAACTCCAGTTCCACCATACAGCACGCCACTGTGCGGTTATGCTACAATTTATGCCCACAATTTCCTCTTAATGGACTGGTGTTTTTTTCTCATCTTCTGCTTTACCAGTGATGCCACAGTGACTATCTTATACCAACTGCCTACAGTATGCATAGTGGTATCTACAGAATAAATTCCTAGAAGGGAATTTGTTAATCATCTATATGCAGACAATTTCTTTAACTGTCTCTCCTCCACAGAGGCTATCACATTTCCTTGACTACCTGGTCTGCTTTTGCCCATCTTCACAAACACCCTATCACCTCGTTTTACTCTGACCTTCCCTGAGATGTGTCTACCTTGAAAGTTTACACATAATGACACTTTTATTATCCAGCTATTATTCAAAGTTTATCTGCGACTCCAGCTACACAAATAAGAAATCCTCCCTCCTTCCATCTTCTCTAACTCATTGCCTTCTTTGCTTCCTAGACTGTTCCTGCCTATTTCTATGTTGTTAATTTTCTTATCTTCAGATACATTTGAGAGAGAAAAGTTAATGGACATTTTCTCTCTGCCAAATTCAAAGCAGAAGTCTGAAAAGATGCTTTAAATATAACAAAGGAGAACATGTGAAAAGAGAAGATATCCAAACGCTTGACTTCATTAATCATCGGTGACACGGAAACTACAATCATTCTGTGATACCACAATGCCCCATCAGAATGGTCTATGATGAAAAAATAGATAATACCAGGTACTGGCAAGGACGTGATGCAACTAGAACTGGCCCTTTCATATAGTAATGGTGGGATATAAGCTGGTATGAAAACCTTTAAAAATTATTTGGCAGTCATCTACTAAAACCAAATATTATGTAGCCCTTCTGACACAAAGTCCACTCTTAGATATAAACTTAACAGAAATGAAACTGGATGTTCACAAAATGACATGTAGAAAACAGTCCACGGCAGCAACAGCAGCAGCAAAGAGAAAATCCCCAAAGCCCATCAAAGAGAACGGGTAAGCTGGTGCACACTCGCATGATGACAGCACAGCGATGATCACACGTGGATCTGAAACCACACGTCCCACCATGGATGCCTCTCACTAGGCCTCAGACGTACGCCGGTCAGGATCACCCGGTGCCCAGCACACTCCCAGCAACCCGCAGTCTGCCCTCTGTCTTCACTTTCCCCTGCGATCTGTTACCTCCCCGGCCTGTACCACAGCTCAGCACCCTTGTATGTCTGGAACTTTACCAAACGGGTGTTGTAGGTCTACATTTTGAAATTCCATAAATCTGATCTTATATAAAAGCAGGAGCAAGAGTATTTACTATATGATTCAGTTCAGTTCAGTTGCTCAGTCGTGTCTGACTCTTTGCGACCCCATGAACCGCAGCACGCCAGGCCTCCCCATCCATCACCAAATCCTGGAATCCACCCAAACCCATGTTCATCAAGTCGGTGATGCCATTCAGCCACTTCATTTTCTGTCATCCCTTCTTCTCCTGCCCATGATCCTTTCCAGCATTAAGGTCTTTTCCAATGAGTCAACTCTTCACATGAGGTGGCCAAAGTATTGGAGTTTCAGCTTCAACATCAGTCCTTCCAATGAACACCCAGGACTGATCTCCTTTAGGATGGACTGGTTGGATCTCCTTGCAGTCCAAGGGACTCTAAAGAGTCTTCTCCAACACCACAGTTCAAAAGCATCAATTCCTCAGCACTCAGCTTTCTTCTCTGTCCAACTCTCACATTCATACATGACTACTGGAAAAACCATAGCCTTGACTAGACAGACCTCTGTTGGTAATGTCTCTGCTTTTCAATATACTATCTAGGTTGGTCATAACTTTTCTTCCAAGGAGTAAGCGTCTTTTAATTTCATGGCTGCAGTCACCATCTGCAGTGACTTTGGAGCCCAGAAAAATAAAGTCAACCACTGTTTCTCCATCTATTTCCCATGAAGTGATGGGACCAGATGCCATGATCTTAGTTTTCTGAATGTTGAGCTTTCACTCTCCTCTTTCACTTTCATCAAGAGGCTTTTTAGTTCCTCTGCACTTTCTGCCATAAGGGTGGTGTCATCTGCATATCTGAGGTTATTGATATTTCTCCCGGCAATCTTGATTCCAGCTTGTGCTTCTTCCAGCCCAGCGTTTCTCATGACGTACTCAGTATATAAGTTACATAAGCAGGGTGACAATATACAGCCTTGACGTACTCCTTTTCCTATTTGGAACCAGTCTGTTGTTCCATGTCCAGTTCTAACTGTTGCTTCCTGACCTGCATACAGGTTTCTCAAGAGACAGGTCAGATAGCCTGGTATTCCCATCTCTTGAAGAATTTTCCACAGTTTACTGTGATCCACACAGTCGAAGGCTTTGGCATAGTCAATAAAGCAGAAATAGATGTTTTTCTGGAACTCTCTTGCTTTTCTGATGATCCAGCAGATGTTGGCAATTGGATCTCTGGTTCCTCGGCTTTTTCTAAAACCAGCTTAAATATCTGGAAGTTCACGGTTCACGTATTGCTGAAGCCTGGCTTGGAGAATTTTGAGCATCACTTTACCAGCGTGTGAGATGAGTGCAAATGTGCGGTAGTTTGAGCATTCTTTGGCATTGCCTTTCTGTGGGATTACATTTACATAAAGAATAAAAAGAGTCAATACTAAAAACTAACCCTGCCTGAAGAAGTCAGGACAGAGGTTACCCTTGAGGGTAAGGGCAGGCGGGTCTAGGAGAGGAACATGAAGAGAGTTTCTAGGGCCCTGGGGAACGTTCTGTTTCTTGATAGAATGCAGGTCAGATGGGTGAACACAGCTTGTGAAAATTCACGGACACGTACACTCAGAATGGGTGTCATTCTTCAATGGAGAGTTCACATGTGTGTATCTATACAGATATACCACTGCATATTTATCTGTCTATAATCTATGCAGCAGGAGAAGCAGATATGTGTCAGATTCTTTTGCTGTATTTAACCTGTGCTTTTGAAACGCTGATACATGTGGCATTGCGCAATGGCAAATTATTAAATGTAAAATTATTAAAAGCAGGAGCTTTTATTTGGCTCTACTTCGGCAACCTAGAAATGGGGCTCTGACTTGAGCAGCATTTTCAATGAACCACAGCAGCATCTGGAACAGGATACTGTGGTAAAACAAGAATGTCACCAAAAAATTTATAGAGATTTTTCTAATGAGCTCTTAAGAAACCCTGCTTATTTTACTGAGCATTACAAATTTAATTAATTTTGGATAAGCGTGCATTGTTTCACAACAATTTATAGCTTCACAGTGCAATAAATTATTTTAAATTGGACTCGTTTTTATTGTAATGTATTGTTTATCAGAGTTCTATCTTTACTGTATCCTAAAATAGACAACAATCTTTTCCATGCTCACCCTCAGAAATACAGTAAATAAAATAATCCTTTAATGACTGTGGTGGCCTTTGGCCATTAAAGAAAAAGACAACTGAAGATCACAAAGTATAAGGCAACTGGCATATATGACACCTCTGAGACATTGCTCAGACAGAATCTGTAAAAGTTTGAATAAAGTTTTTCTGTTGGTGTGATAAGGCTCCTTCCGGGGACTTCCTCAGCTTAACATTTAACAGGCTGATGTTCTTTTCCTTCATTCTCATGACTTAGTAAGTGCTCACTACAAGAAGGTTCCAAGTACTTCCCTTCACACGCAGCAGTCTCGGTAACCCTATCAAATCACCTTTATACATTTACCTCAGACAAATATTTTTAAAACATTGAAAAAAGACCCCAATAACAGAGTATAGAAATGAGAATGACAGCTGTGGCTGGTGTCATCAGTGATTCGAGCCTGGTAACGTCCTGAGCTGCTGGACTCGTCATGCTGACGGCTTCCACTCACACACAGGGAAGCTCCACATCAGAAAGCACAACTGGGACCTCCTGGTGGTCTTGTGGTTAAGACTCTGAGTTGCCAACGCAGGGTGCAAGGGTTCGATCCCTGGTCAACATACTAATCCCACATGCAGAGCAGCACAGCCAGAAGATTAAAGAAAGAGTACAACTATGTGGAGATATGTTTAGGTGCAGAGATCAGCTCCCAGCACACTCCAGTCCCCTAGCTTAGAGGACAGCAACTCTCAGGGCTTTCAGGAGGCGGGAAACTCTGGGAGGCTCTTGGCCCGTTGAGTCTCATGAGTCAAACCGCTCACGGGATGTCAAGGGCCTCAAGGGCCGCATGCTCCTGGAAGGAAAGCTGCTCTGAAGGCAGCTCTGTGCATTTAAAGAAAAGGTGGGTTCTTTTTAACGATATACTTCAGACATCCATTCATGGGTTAAGAAAATGGGAAGAAACGTATCTTTTTTCGTTGGGGGGTGTTTTTCTTGGCCACATCATGCGGCATGTAGGATCTTAGTGCCCCACCCAGGGATCGAGCCCATGCCCCCTGCTTTGGAAGCAGAGTCTCAACTACTCCGTCACCAGGGAAATCCCTCTTTACTTCTAACTCAAGTGTCTTAAGAAGTGATTCTGATCTTCTCTCATGACTGTGTTTAAACCAATCAGTACAGATCACACTGTGATCGAAGAATGCAGCGTGGTACATGCACCATGCAGACGACAACAGTGAAAAGGACAAGGCTCCTTCACAAAAACCCCAAAGGGTCCTGAAGGGAGGCGGTTTCCGCCATCACGTGGGGGCCCAGGCACATCACCTCAGCCAGGCCACAGGTGATGTAGCCACCCTGCATCGCTGTAACCACTGCTCTAACAAGCAGTGCAGAACAGAGACTCAGAAAGGTGCTCAACAGAGTCTCTCATTCTGTTAACACACATTTTCAAGTCATAAAATGCTTTGGTAGAATTTTAAACATTGCTCCAAGCACCTCGATTTCCTTCCACTAATGGAGATTATGCTGCTAATCCTACAGCATGCTAAATTTCCATCCATAATTGATAACTATTAGGGAGTTAATCATCTCGGGTTTAGGGGATAAAATCTTAAGCACAGAGCATATAATGAATTCAAAGGCCAAAGGGAGGGTGATGTTAAGGAGAGACTGGGCTAACTCACTCAAAGCTTTACTTAGCACTTATTTACTCAAATCAATACGACTCCCGAGATGAGTGTCTCATTAAGATCTAGAAATAGATGCCATTACTCAAAGAAAATTACCCGTAAGTCTCAGAAAAGAGCCAACATGATTCCCCTGGGCAAGCAGCGTCTTCAGCCTGGCTATTTCGGCTCGCAGTTCACGGATGAGATTGACGCTGGCGTCCTCATTAATGGTAGGCTTGTTGATGATGCTTTTGGCTCTATTTGCATAGCGAAGAGTACTTAGGGTTTCTCCGTAATTGACATCAGCAGGTGAAATCGCTGTAAAGAATGAATTCAAAAAATAATTTATCCAGCACTCTGTTTCATTTAACACAAAGTTGGCTTGTAATTTAAAAGTCAGATTGACCCCAGGTCGCTGGATAGACTAAAGATTCATTACTGCAGTCATGAATATTACAAATTATCTGGGACTCACAGGAAAGGGGGAGAAGGCAATGGCACCCCACTCCGATACTCTGGCCTGGAAAATCCCATGGACGGAGGAGCCTGGTGGGCTGCAGGCCATGGGGTCGCTAAGAGTCAGACACGACTGAGCGACTTCACTTTCACTTTTCACTTTCATGCCTTGGAGAAGGAAATGGCAACCCACTCCAGTGGTCTTGCCTGGAGAATCCCAGGGACGGGGGAGCCTGGTGGGCTGCCGTCTATGGGGTCGCACAGAGTCGGACACGACTGAAGCGACTTAGCAGCAGCAGCAGTATAGGAAAGGTGCTCACTGTGCCAAATTAAATACCGTTTCACTCTTCTTAAGTTTAGAATCAGCCATCTAACCAAATCTAAAACAAGATTGGAAACACTCCACTGCCACTTAGGGAGTTTCTTCTGTTGAACATGTAAGTAGAAGATTTCAAGACTCTTTACACTTCTCAAGATAAAGTACAAATTTATATCCTTTTAAAAGTTCTGGCAAAACCTACCATCTATGAAAACCCAGAGTGTGATAACTTTTGTAAAGTGTCTGTAGATCAGCTAATGCTATTCCTCCTAAAGCTTTGGTTGATCACATCCCCACCTCAACCCCAACCAACTTTAGAGCTAAAGTGACGACACAATTGCATCCGGGGTGCACACCCCTGGGAAGACCCCTGGCCTCCACAGGGGCTGCACGGCGTGGGCAAGAGGAGACATGGAGACAAGAGAAGACGGTAGGGGTTGGGTTAGAAGGGAAATTCTCAACAGTTATCTCCCCTTTGCACATTTTTCCCTCTGTTCTGCTTCTTCCTGTTAATTAGTGAAAATATAGATGTATATATATTATTAGCATAGTTACCACACTTTTTCCCCTCAATTCTTAAATTCCTTATTTTCTGCTTTTAAATAGGAAAACAAAGCTGGGTTATTCCTAGTTCATGTCTGGAGTCGGCATGAGTCACCAGAGTCAGGACTCTCTGTGCTATGCTTTGAGCACGGCTGAGGTGGTCCTGCATGGGCGTCAGTGCGCACAGCCGAGGAAACGGCAAGTCAGTGCAGCCAGGAGGGGGAGGGGAGAGTCGGTAACACCGTACTGTAGACTGGCCACAGTGCGTCCTTTTCTTCAAAACGGAAAACTATTTTTTTTAAATAAAGAGGTGCTATTTCCTAATGAAATACTTTAAAATAGTCACAATCAATTCACATGAAACATGAAGGAAAAAAACAAAAATTCTTACTGGCTATCATGATCGTTTTCGAGTTTCCGCCGAGGCTGTCTTTCAACAACCAAGTCAAAACAGAATCCCTGTAAGGCACAAAAACTTGCTTCTTCTTTACAAGAGGGTTTGCTGCATCCTGAGATAAAGCAGCTGCAGGGAGAAAGAAAAGGTGGGGGAAGTCAAAGACAATTATTAAAGGGTCTTTTTTTTTTCCTTGAATTTGGCTTCAAAAAACCTCGAAGCTATCACTCTAGCTTGTAACACAAACATGAAACACAGGCTCTTCATGCCACCTATGGAGCACCGGGAGCGAGAGGAGGCAGGAGACACGTGTGAACCCACCTAAGGCAGAAATGACGTTTCCCAGTGTCACGAGGGACCTGTTGATGTTCCCCCCTTCCTTCAGCTGGACCCCGGTGGCACCAGTGGCGTCTGCCCGCTCACTTCCGGCAAGATCGACCAAGTGGATCTTACTCACGGTTTCAGATGGCATTTCAGAATCAAATTTTGCCTATGGTGAAATATAAATGCAAAATGGAAGAGGTATAAAGAATGCCACCGTTTATGTTTATATAACATTGTGTGTCTGTGTTTCTTCCGTGTCATTCATATTTATTAATCTTCTCTCCCCAATTAGATTAGTATTTCTTAACAGAAACAAAATCTTTTACATCCTCATTGATAACTAGCATTGGACAGGCAACATATTCAGCAATCAAATTATTTTTGGTTGACTTTTTTTTTTTTAACTTTTTTATTTCATATCAGAATATAGTCCATAAACGATGTTGTGATAATTTCAGGTGCTCATCAGAGCAACTCAGCCATACATACACATGGATCCATTCTCCCCCAAACTCCCCTCCCACTCAGGCTGCCACATATGTTTATGTGTTTATAACACGAGCTCAAGGGTTTCCCTCATAGCTCAGTTGCTAAAGAATCTGCCTACAATGTAGGAGGCCCGGGTTTGATCCCTGGGTCGGGAAGACCCTCTGGAGAAGAAAACGGCCTGGAGAATCTCATGGACAGAGGAGCTTGGCAGGCTACTGTCCACGGGATCGCAAGAGTCAGACACGACCACCAATACAAGTTCTGATTATTTCCCATTCCTCACTATGATCTCTGAGGGTGATTTTTTTCTTAATTTTGTTGTTTCATTGGGCTTCTTCCTGATTACAATAATTATACTGGATACAATAGAAGCTGACCATATGTGAGTCTTAAACCTTCTGAAGAACCACGAATTCCATTATCCAAATCACTCAGTCATTTAACAAGGGCTGAGTCTGACCCTGGCAGAGAAGGAAGCTAGGCCCTGAGGGCCACTCACTCCATAAAGAAAAATATAAGTAAACATATAATTAGTTTTGCTCTCACCTAAATTCTTGAACAAGATAAGCACAATGGCTTTCCAAAATATGATAAACATAGATAAGTATGTGAAAGACCGTTCAACTGTTATTTTATGTTAAAATACAATTTGTTTCACAATTATAAAATAGTGAAAATCTTAAATACTGTATTCTTTGATTCTGAATTTTACCAAAATTTTACTTTTCCAAGACTTTTAACCTATGTTTTAAAGTCTGAACCAAAATGCCAAGAAGAAATGACTGCATTTTGATACAAAAGCAAGCCTCTCAGAAACTAGGGATGGCCGTAGCCTAATCCACATTAACCAGAAAACAGGAGAAAAACCAGTAAACTTAATAAAATATGCACTTCTGGAGAATTTATCAGGAGTTGTTCCAATTGACCTTAGAGAACTTTTTCATCTTCTTTAATCTCTGCACCCCCTCATGAATTATGCTGTCTTTCTACCTGACATGCTCAGTGGTTAATACAGGCCAGACTCCCCCAAACTCCTAACATGTGCTGAGCACTGAGAGGACCCGACACTTTTAGGTTCATTGGTTTCACTGGCCTCGGTGTTAACGTATTTCCCCTGCGTCATTTCTATGTGTGTTCTAAATGCTGTCCACCTCCAGATAAGAACATTAATACTTAAAAACATGCCTTATCCTTTGATATCATTTTAATAACCACAATTGGCATTGTGGGGTGAGTTCCACGGAGCCATAAAGGGCCACTCACCTTAGACCACTCAAGGTGATGAGTTCCTCACCTCGGCCTCCAGCTGCTCTGTCTGGCAACCCATTATCTACCACAGAGCTTGCAACAATGAAAACTCTGGCTTAATTAAACACAGAGCACGTTTTTTAATGCGGAGAACAGGGCAGAAGGCTGCTAGATATGTCTTAGGGGTCTTCATCAGGCTACATTTCAAATGAGTGTGTTTGTAACTGCAGAGAAACCATCACACAGCACATGTTCAACTCCAAAGAAGAAGAAAACAGCCGCGGGGCGCCCCTGATGCCCCTGGCTCTGCACAGAGCAGCCCTCAGCCGGCGCTCGGGGCGGGCCGGCTGCCCTCACCTGCGTGAACTTGATGGTGAAGATGGCGTGGGACCGGCTGCTGACGTCATTCATCCCAGTGGCGGCGGTGGTCCGGTTGATGTTTCCTGCGTCCATAAGCTCTTCGACATCACCATAATTCTGCACTAAATGCTTGGATAAATCTGAAAAATAAAAAAGCGAGGGGTGAAGAAATCTCCCCAACAGACAGTAGAGGAAAGAAGAGAGGTACCTCTACAAAATAATACAGGACCGTACAAGTCTGTGGGCTTCCCAAACGGCACAGTGATACAAACCCATTTGCCAATGCAGTAGAGGAGGGCTGGATGCCTGGGTGGGGAAGATCCCCTGGAGAAGGAAATGGCAACAGTCCTCCACAGTTCTTGCCTGGGAAATCCGTGGACAGGGGAGCCTGGCAGGATACAGTCCACGGGGTCACAAAGAGTTGGACACGACTGGGCACGCACCGTTTGCACCTCTACAAGTCTGTGGGGGTCTCTCGCGCAGACTCAGGGGCTAACTGCCTCTGGCCAAGTCCCAGCGCGGCGGCTGCCCAGTGGGCTCCTGTGGTTGAGAAGAAGTCATTTAACCGCACGGAGCCTCGGGCACCTCTCCTGATACAGCACGCCTATCGCATTCGGTATTCAGGATAACCCTGAGAGACCGCTGGCAACATCATTACCCTAATCACAGTCAGGGAAAATGCAAACACTACCTCCATGCAAAACACGATCGCATTCTTCAAAATCCTTTTTAAAGAGGCTTTCCATTCACTTTTTTGAGAAACATTCATATGCTTTTAAGAGTCAAAAACTACAAAAAGTACACTGTTCAAGGGTCTTTCTCCTCCACCATCTGATAACCTACCCCACCCTTTCCTGTCAGGCAACACGACATTCTTCGTTTTTCCAAAACTTTCTAGAAATAAGCCATATGTATACAGGCCATTACATAAATATTAAACCATCCTTTTCCCCCTTTTACTCATGGTAGCATACCATACACACTGTTTTGCATCTTGCTTTTTCTGTGTAATGATACACTGAAGAATTCTGTGTGTCGAAGTGACCCCTCTTACGGCTGCAGAGCACCAGACGGCACTAGCACTACACTGTATGCATGCACCATGACCGATTTAATAGTCTCCTACTGAGGTGACAGGCATGCTGAGAGTTTGCCTTCAATACAAGCAATGCTGCCGCAAATAATCCTGTACACAGGTTTTTCTGAATACGTGAATAATTCTGCAGAAAAAAATTTTTTCAGATAAAATATAGCTTTATTTAAAACTTAATTCCCACCTTGAGTATGCAAAATACAAACTCCACAAAATGTTCCTTTTTTTACTTTGTAGTTTACAAATATACAAAATAGAAGTTTGCTTAAATTTATATTACATATTTTATTAAGGAAACGAACTATATAGAAAAAGTTTGTTCTGCTTAAAGCATACTTGGGAATAAACCACTGTACAAATTATCGCACATCTGAAACCACAATGCAAACAGACTATATAAAAGATTAAAGTAAACCAGGTGTATTTACCTGACTTAGGTCATAAATGTAGATCAGAAGACAAAAACAGATTTTCCTTGTCAAAGTAAGCCGCAGTTTGAGAGCTTTGGCCTCCTCTGGTACCTTTAGAACCAAGACTTACCAAGAACCGTCGTTGAGGCTATTAAATACCATTTTTTGTACCTGAATTTCTTCCTCTTCTTCAAAGATCGTCATAAAGGCTTTTAGAAGGCAAACAATACAATGTGATCTTTATGCTTATACTGCATCAAAACAACTCAAGGGGTTCTGGTCTTCCCTCCCCGCAACTTTCAGATCTAATTTATACCCTGATATCCACAACTCCCAGTCCCCCCCTTGATGTTTTGTAAGTCCAGAAATGAAATATATTCAAGTTGGATTTACAATTGGAATGCTAAAAGATCCAGTCACAGACCCCATCTGTTGTTTTGTTTTTTGAGCTTGTTTTTTGGTTTCCTGTGTCTCCTGATTATCCATTCACAAGTTTACTCCCTGGGAACTTGACTTGTAGTGCTTTCTAGCTGGGTTCCTCCCCTCACCAGGAAGTCAGTGTAAAAGGTAAGAAAGACTGAATTCTCTTCTGGCAGTGTGGGTCACATCCACTGCTTGGGGATTTACAAGTGCCTCTTCATGTGGAAGGTGAGGTGGTCCAACCTGTAGAGTGCCTGGTCGCACTTCTGGCACTGCCCGGTGTGTCTGCCATAGTGCCTGGTCAGTTCATCTCAGCGGGCACACTTCCGCCCTCAGCCGTCCCAGTCACAGTGGTAAGTGCCATCCTCCCTGGGCCTCCAGTCCTCCCTGGACTCCCACTTGGGGGTCAGGCTGCCATCCTCCCTGGGCCTCAACCTGGGGGTCAGGCTGCCATCCTCCCTGGGCCTCCAGTCCTCCCCGGTCCCCCACCTGGGGGTCAGGCTGCCATCTTTCCTGGGCCCCAATCTGGGGGACAGGCTGCCATCCTCCCCGGGCCCCCATCTGGGGGTCAGGCTGCCATCCTCCCCGGGACCCCATCTGGGGGTCAGGCTGCCATCTTTCCAGGGCCCCAACCTGGGGGTCAGGCTGCCATCCTCCCTGGGCCTCCAGTCCTCCCCGGTCCCCAACCTGGAGTTCAGGCCGCCGTCCTCCCTGGGCCCCCATCTGGGGGTCAGGCTGCCATCTTTCCCGGGCCCCAACCTGGGGGTCAGGCTGCCATCTTCCCTGGGCCCTCACCTGGGGGTCAGGCTGCCGTCCTGCCTGAGCCCCCACCTGGGGGTCAGGCTGCCGTCCTCCCCGGGCCCCCACCTGGGGGTCAGGCTGTCATCCTCCCCGGGGCCCCACCTGGGGGTCAGGCTTCTGTCCCCCCAGGGGCCCCACCTGGGGATCAGGCTGCTGCCTCCTTTCACCCCCCCAACTAAGGCTCTGGCTGGTGTCTTGCCCAGCCCCCCATCTAGGGCCCCAGCTGCTATCTCCCCTGGCCCCCCATCTACAGCTTTGTGTCCTGTCTTCCTTGGCCCCCCTCTTGGGCTTTGGCTGTTTCCCTCAGTCCCCAAATTATGGCTTTGGGTCCTGCCTCTCCCAGCCCCCCAGCTATGGCTTCAGCTCCTGTTTTCCCCAACCCCCAGCTATGGCTTTAGCTCCTGTTTTCCCCAACCCCCAGCTATGGCTTCAGCTCCTGTGTTTCCCAGCCCCTCAGCTATGGCTTCAGCTCCTGTTTTCCCCAAACCCCACCTACGGCTTCAGCTCCCGTATTCCCCAACCTCCAGCTATGTCTTCAGCTCCTGTGTTTCCCCAGCCCCCATCTATGGCTTCAGCTCCTGTTTTCCCCAGCCCCCCACCTATGGCTTCCGCAGTTATCTATGCTCCAGCAGAGGGCATCTCTACAGATAACAAGCCAGTCTGACATCGATGCTATGGCTACAACACCTCCTTCTCAGACTGTTATTTTCAGTCTACCTCTGACTCCAAGGAGAACCACTATCCAGGTCACACGGCTCTTGCTGGTTCTGAGAGCACAGCACCCAGTGGCGGCAATGCCTGAACCCAAACCTCAACTGTGGATTTGGTCAACAGAGGTACCCACATTTTCAAGCTTCACTTGGACCCAGAACTCACCATTCAGCTCACATCTGGGGACAACAATAGGAAGAAGCCTAACAAGTCTATTCCATTGGGAAACCCATTAGCCCTAGCACAAGATAAAAAGCTAACCTCTTCTGAAGTCCAGCCACCCAGAGGAAGCACAATAGATTCAGGTTTGCCAGATTACCTGTCTGCCACCACCACCATCAACGTGCAGCCAGCCTTTGTCTACAAGTCAGGTATTTTCCCCAGGGATGTATCTACCTACTACTGGTTTTGGAGTGGATACCACAGTGCCCGGTACTAAAGACAGTAGCTTGCTGTCTGCTAGTACCACATCAGGCCCACTGCTGATGGGACCTGCAGCCTCTGTGGCTGGTGGGAGTTTTGGGGTTGGTGTGAATGCCCTAGGCCTCACTTATTCAGAAGCATCTGGCCCACCTAACTTTTGCACAGAGCTGCGTGGGGCAACCAGCACCACGCATGCTCCTACTGTGGGCCCCGTCACCTGGGGGTCATCTCATTGCAGCAAGGCTGCTGCAGTAGGAAGGGCAAGCCACCCTCCCAGCATCGGGCACGTATCTGGTTCCAACTTGAACCCAAATGCCTGGCGTCTACCTGAGCTGAATCCAGGTGGTAGAGTGATGGCAGAGGACGCCATCCTTATGGCTAGAGGTTGGGGTGTTACCACGTCCCATCGCTGCACCCGAAACCCACATGAGTGTAGAAAATCTACAGTTACAAATCCCATCACCATGGAGAAGAAATCTGTTAAGGGACAAGTCAAAAATTTCCAAAAATTACAATATGAGACCCACCCCTGGCTTGGAACCCACTAGAAAGTTCCACCTTATTTCCAAACAAGGGTCCCTCCTGTCCAAGATCCAAGTGGTGGTGGTATAGGAGGGAACACAACATTCCTGGGACTGGAGGACCTGGTATCCACACTTCCCATCAGTACAACTGGGGCCCACCTGGCCAGTACACCATGGGCGGAACAGATGGAAGGAGCAACATCTCATCCAGGATGGGAGGCCCCAGTGTCAGCACCTGCCATTGGACTCGGAACTCAAATATGCAGAGCACAAAGGGGGCGAAGGGGGACACCACCACACCTGATATGACTGGGCACACTTCTGGTGTTCCATTCATACAAAGCTCCCAGGCCTCCCCAGCCCAAACTCAGGAAGTACGATGGGAGATAGCACCATATATATTTAGAGAGGAACGTCTATGCTCAGAACACTTGGGGACCCCAACAGGGCACCCTTCTGACTTTGGAGGGGCACAGTGCTGTGTTTAGCCTATCCACTTGCCTATCCATCCCCCTATCCATTTGCCTTAGTGAGCCCTTATCTTTCCCACCTTTATGTACAAATTTGTATTTATGTAATTGATACATAAATAAAAACGTGTTAATCTACTACTGTTTATGTGTCTTTACTCATTGATATATATGAGTGGTGATGTGTCGAGGCAGACTTGAGGTTGCAAAATTTTCTGGGTCCCCATGACTGGGATGTGGAGCTAGGCACACATTATGACCATGTGTGCTGACTCCTGAAAACTGTTTTGAGTGTAAGGAGTGACAATCCAGGAAGAACTAAGGTCCAGAGGAGGGAGAGACAGGGCTGACTCATCCTTACTTCTCTCTGTCTGTCTCTCTCTCCCCACACACCACTCTAACCACACTAGAGGCTAGATAATCCCTGATGTGTGAGGAGGAAAAACACTTTATGATTTTAGTTTTTGAAAATGTTTAAATGTCTCTTTTGTGCATCATTTTATCCAATAGCGACTTAGGCCAGTCATCTTTGTACATTCCCACTTCACCCAGAGAGGATGGATGTTGTATCCAAGTTCATGTGTCTGGAGAAACAAAGGAAGAGTCCATGCCTGCTCTGTAACTGTTGAAAATTTAAGTTTACTTCAGGTTTATCATACTGCTTAAAGGATCAGAAAAGTTCTCTTGAATAACTGGCTTGGCTCTGAGATAGGCTGCTAAAATACCAAACATAAGAGTTATAACTGTGTCCAGTTCTTTCAGACCCTAGAGTTCTGCTGGCCCTCCAGGTTCAATAAAGGCAAAATTCCTGACTCTATGTAGCCTATCTTCTAGTCAGAGGGGAGATCAGAAATCTATGTAAATTATCTGACAAGTTGGTGGTGTGGTTTAGTTGCTAAGTAGTGTCCGACTCTTTGCAACCCCAGGGACTGTAGCCCACCAGGCTCCTCTGTCCACAGGATTACCCAGGCAAGAATACTGGAATGGGTTGCCATTTCCTTCTTCAGAGCATCTTCCTGACCCATATATTGGACCAGGTCTCCTGCATTACAGGTGGATTCTTTACTGATTGAGCCACCAGGGAAGCCTAGTAACAAATGTAATAGAGATTAAGCAGTATATGGGGAATTGACCTTGTGGGCAGAGAAACAAGGTTTTCAAGTTAAACAGTAGACACGATAAGTCTTACTGAGAAGGTGGAATTTGAACAGTGTAAAGGAAGGCAACTGAGTCAGATATCTGAGGAAAAAGCATTTCAGATAATGGGAATAATCTCTGCAAGGCCCAGAAGAAGGATACCAGTGTCCTCAGGGAAAAGCTAGTAAATAATGAGGCTGGAGTAGAGTCAGAAAGTGGAAAGGGAGAAGAGAAGAGGAAAGGAGGATGGAGAAGATGTGGATTGAACTGTGGCATCATCATTTATTGATTCTATGATCACAAAGTTAATTCAACTTTCAAGTGTTTCAGTGAAATCAGTGATTTTCCTATGGCAAATTTACCTCACACAAGTTTTGGAAGGATAAAATAACACAGAGAAATGGAGTATAAGCCACTGTTACTATTCTATACATAAAGGGAGACAGACAGAGACAGATATAGAGAGTTAAGACTGAATTCTTTTGTCCCCCTCCACAGATTCATATGTTGAAGCCCTAACCTCTCATGTGTGATGGAATTAGGAGATGGCGTTTTAGGAGGTAACTAGGTTTAGAAGCGGCCATGAGGGTAGAGCTGTCATGATGGGATTAGCTCTTATAAGAAACAGAAAAAACACTAGAGCTTTCTCTGTCCACCACATGAGAAGGACTACAGCAAGAAGATGGCCATCTACAAGCCAAAAATGGAGGACGCACCTGGAAGTAGATCTGCCTTGATCTTAGACTTCCCAGAAGTGTGAAATGTCTTTGTTTAAGCCACTCAGGCTATGCTACTTTGTTACAGCAGCCTGAGCAGACTCATACAGGTAGGTAAGTAGGGAAAGGATGATTGACACATACATAGATGGAGATAGAGCATGCATATGTATACTTAACGAATTACTTCAAATGTCTTCACCAGGCAATTCAAATAGGAGATTTCCGTTTTAAAGGGAGAGTAAACCTGCTTGCTTTCATGACGTATACAGATGGAAAAATACGGTAACTCCGGCCTGAAAATGCATAGCACTGAGCCTAATGCAACATTTCTGAGATCAGTCCGGCAAAAACAAAGAGCACCATCACAGAGAGGCCCCCAGCCTCCTCCCGGCACCGGCACCCTGCTGCCTGATTCATTTACTCTAAGTTGTTTGTTACAACTCCAGAGGATCAAAGCTCCTGCTCCCTGACTTCAGAGACTCTCCTTCCCTTTGTTGTTGAAACTGCCTCCCAGAAGCAGGGCTGAAATCCAGTTTGCTTCTAGTAGTTCCATACCTTCTCTTGGCCATGATGGGCAATACTAAAAGGGACAATTTTTAAAATTTAAAATGCTCTTCATTTAGAAAAAAAAAACACCTTTGAAGCTGAAAAGAACAATTCTGATAAGGCAAGCACATAACAAATGTAGAAGTTGTAAAGATGATTTTGAATTTCACATTTTAATGCATTTGCACAGTTGAAGCTATTTCTAAATAAATAGAATTATTTTTATGAAAATAATATGTGGACATGATAGCATCTCAAATACAGAAATTCAACTTTTCTAACCCTAGTTTCCCTCTCCAGGGACAGCTTTTGGCCACATGCACGTTACCTCCATAATTCTAAACATTATGTTTATCTGCTGTATCGGCTGTAGATCGATTTTAGCACCTTGGCATGAGGCAGGAAGATAAACTCCTACCCCGCTACTTCTCATCCCTCTTCCTTTCAGTACACCATATTCATTTCATTACTTATGCTGCTTCTCTTCTGTAATGCCACACAATTTTTGCTGGCTTTTACTGAAGGGAGAAGTGGTGGCATAGTGGCTAAAAGCCTTGGTTCTAGAGATGAACCACTTGGCTTGGAAGCTGTGTTCTTCAGTTTATTAGCTCTGCAATCCTGAGCAATTTACTCAATCTTCCTGGGCCTCTGTTTCCTCACCTGTACAATGAGGAAATGGATGATAACCACCACTGCATGGAGTTGCTCGTGATGATGACACATTTGCAGCCCTCAATCTCCAACACATGGAAGCTTTCAAGAAATATTAGCTATCGCACATAGCTACAGTATTCACTTTCACTCTAATCTCATCATTTTCCTTATGCCTGAGACTGCTTGTGCCCCCAGTTCTGTCTTTCCCCTTGTACACCTCACCTTTTGTCAATAGCATGTTTGCTTTGTTTGTTTACCTGTGATGATAATATTTATAATTTGTTATGCAATCACAACAAAGTGTCCTGTGTTTTATTTACACGTTGATGCTATGGGTTGAAAACCAGTAATTTAAATTAACTAAGCTCTGCTCAGTCCTGGGGACAACAGTATGGTAGAACTGTATTTTCCTCTCTGTAGGTATGATGCTCCTACTTCTGTCTCTAACATCAACTGTTTAAACTCATGCTATATTTCAGTTTGCTTTTTTGCTTCAACTGCTATTTTCTCACAAAATTTCATTACTTTTCCTAAAATCTGACCCACCTTCTTTTGTTCTCCTTGTACCATTTTCCCAGAATAAACTATTTTTTAAATGTTCAAACTCAACACTATTTCCTTGCCTGGATCTCCTCCTTTTTCAGAACACTTGTCCCTCCCCTTACTCAGTTTGGAAATTATAAGATCAAAGTAAAGATAAGATCCCGAAAGAAAAGAGACCAAACTGCTTTCAGGTTAGACTAGAAATAATGACTAGTTACTGATCATGAAAACTGCTTAATTCTGGCCCCATCACTCTTACTTTCCTCACTTTGTGGGAGAGTTAACAATCTGGATTCCAACCAGTACTTCAGGTAATTATGAGCCAGGTAGTCCTTGTTCAATACTGTGCCCAATACTGGTTTGGGCCACAAGTGAGATCTCACCTAGGGCCTCCTATATTTCTTAAAATTATAAATTTTGTGTGGAACTTCAGGCTACAACTCTAGTTATTACTAAGCAGGGCATTTTCCCTGCATATATCTCTCAAGATTTAGAAGGCAGCTTGTGGAAGATTTGAGAATTTCAGACTCATGAATGCATGTCTTTCTTGTCCGAAATATGTCCTTCTTAGAGATCCAGAAACAGCCCCTGACTGTGCTGAGCCCACCCAGGCCCTCCCTGGGCCAGTCACTGCCGTGTACCCAGGGTGACGTGATGCAGTGGGCTGCCTGAGCAGCAGTTTATACTTTACCTGAGACAGAGCTAGACGTGGTCCTCTCAGCAGTCCCTGGACAGGAGTGCTGCCCTCAGATGCTCCTTTCAGGCTCGGAGAATGCCACAGGTGCTAAGTGTTGGAGCCATAATATAGATCTCCTGTATCCGTCCAAGGTTGAGATGGCTGGGAGAGACAGAAGAACAAACCAAACTTGAAAAACAACACCAGTCTTGAAAAGTTGTCTCTCTGAGGCAAATGGTACCTTCATCTTAAATTCACATTAAGTTGGAGATCACCCACCTTTGTATTTTAAATTGGCGGATAATTGTTTTACAATGTCGTGCTGGTTTATGCCATGCAACAAAGAAAATCAGCCAGGATTTTATATATCCTCTCCCTCTTGAGCCTACCTCAGCCCTCCCCTCACACCCACCCCTCTAGGTCACCACAGAACACCAGGTTGGGCTCTCCGTGTTATACAACAGCTTCCCACTAGCCAGCTATTTTACACATGAGAGTGTATATATGTCAACGCTACTTTGTAGTGACATGGATGAACCCAGACACTTTCTTAGAAGTAGGTTTTCAGAAGATGGAGGACAAATGAAAGTTTATGTTCAAAGAGATGGGGATTTGTGGGGGGTGGGGCAGGGGACAGTGAGGTAAAGGGTGCAAAACGTAAGCTCTTTCCATTTTTAATCTGCTGCTGGACTAGTCCAGGTTGCTGTACAGAAATTTGGAAAGGCTAAGTGTGGTGAAATAGCCACATGGACAATCGCTTAAAAATAATTTTCTGTTCCCCTTGAAAAAGCATGATTTTACTGATTTCATCAAATACATACCTCAAAATTATGACAGAAAGTTGAGTAAGTCATGTGCTTAGAATTGCATTTATTATTATTAGCAAGCACAATTATAGTGCTTACACTATAACAAGTACTATTTTAAGAGCTTAGCAAATATTAAACTCATTTGATGGGCTTCCCTGGTGGCTCAGATGGTAAAGCATCTGACTGCAATGTGGGAGACCTGGGTTCAATCCCTGGGTCGGGAAGATTCCCTAGAGAAGGAAATGGCAACCCACTCCAGTACTCTTGCCTGGAAAATTCCTTGGACAGAGGAGCCTTGCAGGCTACTGTCCATGGGGTCACAAAGAGTTGGACACCACTGAGCGACTTCACGGCTACTGATCCTCACAATTGCAATCTTAGGTAGCTATTATTTATAATACTGACTTATTTTTTCGAAACTGAGGCCCAGAGAGGTTAAAGAGCCTGTCTGATGTCACACAGTAAGTAGATGGCAAGAACCCAGGATTGAAACCATACCATCTATACTTTCATCACTTTGTTATGTTACCTCATTATGAGTTATGTTTAAGGAAGGGACTAAAATGACAAGACTCAACTAAACGGAAAAGGGAGAAATGAGAAAATGAGTGATTCTAGAAGCTAGGGAGGATTTAGGCTCAGGAATTTCTGGGGATGAGGTCTGGAAATAAGAACAAGAACTTACTGGGAATATTAATTTGGGGTAGTATCTGAATCCATTGAGAAATGACTTTGTTTTCTTTAAAATTTATAAGACCAATTGGATGAAGAGTCATGAAGGAAAGGAAAAGAATAAGGTGGCTTAAGTGACGTCTTACTTAAGTAACCTCTTCCCTCTAATTAGGGCTTCCTGGGTAGCTCAGTTGGTAAACAATCTGTCTGCAATGCAGGAGACCCCAGTTCGATTCCTGGATCAGAAAGATCCCCAGAAGAAGGGAGACTACCCACTCCAGTACTCTTGGGCTTCCCTGGTGGCTCAGTTGGTAAATAATCCACCTGCAGTGCAGGAGATCTGGGTTCGATCCCTTGGTTGGGAAGATCCCCTGGAGCAAGGCATGGCAACCCACTCCAGTATCCTTGCCTGGAGGATCCCCATGGACGGAGCAGCCTGGGGGTTACAGTCCATGGGATCGCAAAGAGTTGGACGTGACCAAAAAACTTTTACTTTCCTTCTACTTAATAGAGGTGAGAGGACCTGTGGAGAAGGACAGAGCTCTCCCTACTCACTGCCTAGACCCATTACCAGGATGGACAAGAAGGAAAATGGCAACCACTACACGGGATGTGATGATCCCGCAAAGCCAAGGATTCCGGCCTTGAAGCATGGCTCATGATGGCACGCCTGCCGCGTGCAGACACGCCACTAGGCGCGCTCCCGTCGCCCGTCTTAACCGGGGTGATGCTCCTGAGAGGCGCACGTTTGTTCACTGCGGCTGCTGCAACACTGCTGCACGTGTGTTGGCTGAAAACAAAATACACTTTCTCACGGTTCTAGAAGACAGAGGTCCAAAACCAGTTTCACTGGACTGAAATCAGGAGTTGGTAGGACCAGTCATGCCCCCTCCAGAGGCTCTAAGAGAGAATCTGTCTCCTTGTCCGCATTCCTTGGCTTCCGGCTGCATCAGTCCAAACCCAGCTTCATCACCACTTTCTCTTTGGAATCAAACTTCCCTCTGTGTCTCTCTCATGAAAACACCAGTGACGACTTTGGGCCCATTCAGGTAACCCAGGATAATCTCCCCGTCAATAACCTTAATTTAATCCCACTGGCAAAATCCCTTCTGTCATTGACTGTGACATTCACAGGTTCTGGGCATTAGAATGTGGACATTTAGGGACAAGGGTATTATTTAGTCTACAGCAAGGTAGATACTGTTATTTTTCTCAGATGCAGAAAATGAAGTTTAGGGAAGCAACTGTTTCCAGGTTTTACAATGTTCAGAGTTGAGATTTAAATCTTGGCAGTCAGAGTTTAGGACACACTCTAAACAATTTCGATCTGGGTCCTTAACTACTGCATCTCCTTGATTAAAAGTCACACATAGGTATCAAGACTCCATTGAATAAAATATGATGTACCATCTCCTCTTTCACTTGTGTATTTCTGAATCTGGCCCAGAGCAGAAGAGTCCAGAAAAAAAAAAGCATTTACTGTTTGATTTGCACTGAGTAATGAAAGGTTGTTTTTTTTTTTTTTTAAAGAGAATATGCCACCAAGTAGTGTTACCACCATTTTATATATTTAAACAACAACAAAAAGATATAGATGCAAAGGTGTCAGGGACATGTCTAAAGGCATCCTGCTAGAAAAACAGCTGGTACCAGATGTCGAGACCCAAATTCAGCCCATCCAGTCCTGATTAAGCACCTATTCAGAGAGACTGTGACTCACCACCCAGCACCTGAGTCCTTATATCCCAGCTTCAAGATGGAAATTAGTTGAGGGATCACAGACACTTGTACGAATCACTAATTCATAATCTGCTAACCCCTTCCTTTGTGGGAGAGACTTGGCATTTTTTAAATCCTTTTCTGCCTGAGAGTGAGCAGAGCAGCCCTTGCTCCTCTGGCCATGACCTACTGTGCTTTGAAAAGGTGATTTGGCAAGTGCAGCTGCAAACGCATCTCCAGGATCACACATCTACGGAAAATTCCAGTCAGGTTTTAGACCCAGTCACAGTACATTTTTCTGAGGATCAGTAATGATTTGCTGAGGATCAGTAATGCTCTCCGTATGCTAGCTGACAAGGGCACGATCTCTGTGCTTATTATATTCCATTTGTCAGCTCCTCTCTGACACAGTTGTCCACAGGATTCCTTAGGAATATCTGAGTTATTTCAGGAGTTGCTCCTGCCTGAATGGAGAAGGCAATGGCACCCCATTCCGGTACTCTTGCCTGGAAACTCCCATGGACGGAGGAGCCTGGTGGGCTGCAGTCCATGGGGTCGCAAGGAGTCGGACATGACTGAGTGACTTCACTTTCACTTTTCATTCTCATGCATTGGAGAAGGAAATGGCAACCCACTCCAGTGCTTTTGCCTGGAGAATCCCAGGGACAATGAACCTGGTAGGCTGCCGTCTGTGGGGCTGCACAGAGTCAGACACGACTGAAGTGACTTAGCAGCAGCAGCAGCAGCAGCCTGGCTGTATCCTCTCAGTTCTTAACCAACATTTCCCGGTTGAGACCATAAGTAATTGAGCTGAGGTGGGTTATGAGAGGCATTCTTCCCTACTCAATTTCATTTGAATCTACATCCTGTACATCTGAATCTCATGCCCTTTAAGTTTCATATATGTGACATCGCATATTCCCATCATCACTATTTTTAGGAGCCAGGACCACAACGGTGATTGGCAAGTTCATCAGCTTTCCCATTTCTTTCCCTCTTGATTGTTTAAGAGTGATTTGCCAGGGACAGTGCATTTCGATTTTTTGCAAAGCTCAGTGGTCCAGAGACAATACTAGAATTCTGCCCTGGAGAAACACACATTCTGCTAATTGTTCTCTCTCTCTTATAGAACAGAAAATGGACTCATCCGTCACATAGTTCCTCAAGGCTTACCTGTGTGCATTGCCAAGGATTTGGATAAGACTGGTAACACTCCATATTTCCTACTGGAAGGTGCTTTGCATTCCATAAAATTAAATCCACACCATATGAGAAATTTAGTCTAACCTCTCATCTATTGATTCATGAGGTTTGGCTCGCTGAGATGTCCCCCCTCATTCTATTGTGAAGAAAAGGAACTGTTGGCCAAGGACATCATCAAATGTTTATGGTTCCAAGTTTGCCAGTTATCTTTAACTCTATTTGGGTTGCCTTTTGCTGTGCAGAATTCTTTCATTTTTATGAAGTCAAAGCAACTCTCTTTTTTCTTTATATCTCAGTTTCATATTCTGCTTAAAGAAAGACTTCCTCATAACAAGACATGAATTCTCATCCTATAGGCCCCTAGGTATTTGTTTATTACCATAGAACATTACTCAATGTATGCTGTACAGGCAGTCCTCACTCTGAACAGTTTTTTCATGCATGAATTTCAGTTACCATGATTTAGTTAAATAATACCTGTCCCTAAACAGAACAAACAAATTTCAGATACCAGTATGTATTAACTGTGAGGAAGTGCTTAAAGTACAAACTTCACAGATGTTACCAAGTTCACAAACCACCACAGTAATGATAGATGTATATCACGATAGAGAACAATCAGGCCCCATCTTTCAAAGTCTCTGGGTGCTGGGTCACTGTATATGTTTACATACATATACAGAGAGGGAGACCCATGGAATGCTCAGAAGTGAACAGCTTCGTTTCCAGGTATTTTGGAATTTTCCATCTCTCTCTATTATTGGTTTCAAGTTACTCCTATCATGGTCTGAGAATAGAACAGACTCCCTATGACTTCTGCTGTTTTAAATTTGTTAGAGTGTGCTTTACGCCCCAGAGTGCGGTCCATCTTGGTGCATACGCCATGTGAGGCCCAGACAACACGGTGCTGCTGGTGTCGGATGGAGCGTCTGCAGACGTCGATTACGTCCATTTGTTGAGTTCAGTTATGTCTGTGCTGATTTTCCGCCTGCTGGGTCTCTCCACTTAGGATGCAGGGGTGTATAAATCTCCAGCTATGATATTGGGCCTCTTTCTTTCTCCTTGTAGTTCTGTTTTTGTCTCACTAATTTGATGCTTTGTTGTCAGGCACATACACATCAAGAATTCTTATGTATTCTTGGAGAACTGACCCCTTTATCATTATGGAAAGCCTTCTTTGTGCCTGGTTATTTTCCATGCCCTCAAATCTGCTTTGACTGAAAGTGATACAGCTTCTCAAACTTCTTTGAATTAGTATGATATCTCTTTCCACAACCCTTTCCTTCTAAGTTACATGGGCCTTTATATTAAAATTTAAAGTAATTTCTTATAATTGGATCTTGTTTTTAGATGCTCTGTGACAATCTTTTAATTGGTATAATCACTGGTATTTAAAATGATTATTGACATCATTGGATTAGTATCGATCATATCTGATACTGTTTCACATTGACTGCCACTGTTCTTTGTTCCTATTTTTATATTCCACTCTTTTTCTGCCATTTGTGGTTTTAATCGAGCATTTTAAATGATTCAGTTTTCTCCTTGAAAAGCCAGATACAGTGTACTGTGGAACCCAGGGCCCTCTGCAATGGAATCACTGGATCATCCGGGAAGTTGATCAGCAATTTTAATAATTTCCATAAAAGTCTGGGCTGAGGGATCTACTACTTCCTTCTCTTTTGAACAACTCCTAAGGACCCCTGGAGAGGGAAGAGCCCACTGGCACAAGTCTCTCTTTCAGTATTTCCGGTTCCCGGGTAACCCAGGCTCCCTAGCTTGACAGTTACCATGGCTCCGGTCGCTGTACGGCGTTCTCCGGCGCTGGATGATGACGCAATCAGTTCCGGCGCTCTCCGAGGGCGGGGGAGCGAGGGGTAGGAGAAAACTTAGCTATTAGTGTAGCAGGGTCATGAAGAAGAGGCGGCGGCGGGAGGTCCCGGGCGGCGGCGGGGGCGCGAAACTGCGGTAGCTGGCCCCTGGGCTGTGGCTTTGTGGGAAGGGCGCAGGTCCTAGAGCGCTCTGCGGGCCGCGGCCGGGGCTCGGGGCTGCGAGCGGCCCTGGGGCCGCCTCCCCGGGCCCCCTGGCTCCGCCATGTTCCGCAGGGCACGCCTTAGCGTGAAGCCGAATGTCAGGCCCGGAGCCGGCGCCAGGGCCTCCGCCGCCCCCAGTTCCCAGCGTGAACCAGAGGTCCCAAGGCCGCCGGAGCCTGCCGCGGCCTCTGCTCCGAAGCCAGCGCAATCCACAGATGTGCCCCCGGTGGATTTCGGGGAAGCGGGGCCCCAGGAAAAGACTCCCAAGAGCAGGTAAGTGCTCGCAGACGGGAGCGTTTGCATTTGCCCCCGCCTCTCCGGGCGCGTCACCTGGAAGCTGAGCAAAGAAAGTTTACCGTGTAAGGACTCCCTCGCTTGCACTACGCCTGACAGTTGAGGCCCACGAACACGCCGCCAACCGCAGTTGGTCCCTGTGGCCACGGTGTGTCAGGTGTGGGTTATGTTACCGGGTATAGATTCTCGGGGAGAGGACCATGTCTTCAAGCAGTGGGAGGAATCCCGTCTAACAGTCTTCGGGAAAACTCACACGTGGTACTATTCATTAGAGCATTTAGGTTACCATTGTTTTCATCCTTTTGAAGTACATTGTAGGGGTAAGCTTTTTTTTTTAAATCTTGAAAACATTTATTTTTAAAAGAAGAGCACTGTTATTTTGATTCTGTCGAGTTATGTCAGTGGAAAGGAGATCTGGTTACTTGTTTTGATTTGTGGGTCTGCCCCTTGAACTATGGTGAACCTGTTTTTTGAACAGAAAAGCATGTACCATGTACCACGTTTGGATTTAGGATTGTTCTACTTAATTTTACAATTTATAGACTTTGCTCAGGCAGAATTTCCTCATCTGCAAAACGGCGATAACTCTCACTTCAAGAGTTATTGTGAAGATTAGAGATAACTGATAAAAACTATCTTGCACAGGACATGCGGAATAGTTGCCTATATTTAGGTGTTTAAAGGTGAGGCAACAAAGTAATTATAGTTAAGATATGTTAAGCTAATAATTATCTCTTTTTTATACTATAAATGTGAGGGGACCAATGAAAATCAACCCTATTGAATAACAGTGAGATGGCATAAATTTCTTTTATACTGTGATAGGAAGGTGACAGTTTCTTTTTTATTCGTTTTTTTGGCTTGACTTTTGTTGATCTCAACTGGTACTTAGTAATTTCCAAGTTTTTGACATGAATTTGTTTCAGAATTTCTCCCAACAATGGAATACAAATAACAGTTACTGTAGTGTTGAGACCAGCTGCAGTTGGCAGTGTTCCTGGGTTTCAGCTGTTAAATTAATAAAGTTCACAGAGATAATGTTAAGTACATGTGATGCATGATTATTGATAATTTACAAAATTACTCATTCTGTAGTCTTGATCTGTTTAAGTTCAAGAATACAGCTTTCTTAGAGTTGACATTTTGGGAATAAGCTTTGTTTTTTTATCATATATTTCCTATTTTTTTGGTGTATCTTTGCTAGTTGTAAGATTGTATGTTCTTTTTCATACAAAGATTGTATGTTTTTCTCCTATTGCAACCTCTGTTTAAGTCATTGATTTTTAATTATTGATTATGATTTTAACAATCCTAAAGGTTTTGCTCTTTTGGATTTTTGTCAGACTAGTTTTTAAGACTAGAATGTTTCAAAGAAGATCCATAATCCCATTTTTTTTCTTTTTAAATACCAGCAGTGTTGAAAAGACTGATGATGGGAAGGATGTTGAAGAATCCAGTAAGCCTTCCTCTGCTGTTTCACAGAGAAGAAAGCGAATACCAAGTACTTCTAGTCTGATCAAACCTAGTGTCAGTGTTCCTTCAGAACCTCATCCTTTATCTACAGTTAGTCAAGAAGCTCCACAGCCAAACCCTGTTACAACAAAAGAGAAACAGCCATGTTCAGACAGATACCGAATATACAAAGCTCAAAAACTGAGAGAAATGTTAAAAGAAGAATTGAGGAAAGAGAAGGTATGGTAGAAAAACCAGAATTTTAACCGTTGCCTGCTAGATTTCTGTTTTTATGTTAGTTGACTGTCATTTGGAGGAAAAATAAGCATCTGTAACATTTAAAACATTTTTTTATTTGGCTGCAGTGAACCTTGGTTTGAACTTACAGGGTCTTTAGTTGTGACATGTGGACTCTGAGTTGTCGCATGTGGGATCTAGTTTCCTGACCAGGGATGGGACCCCAGGCCCTCTTCCTTGGAGCAGAGTCTTAGCCACTGGACCACCAGGGAAGTCCCAAACATCTATAGCATTTTGATGCGGAAAACAAAACCAAGTAAGATCCCTCGTGTTAGTGGAGTGTCTCCCTTTGTGAAGAGAATGATTGAGAAGCACAGTGGGGTTATAAGCTATTTTTTCCACTATATTAATTTTTCTATATTTTATTCACCTTTATCTTTCATTGTTTTTGGTGGAGGCCACAGATAGAAGTTTCACATGTGCACACACACATATACAGATACACAAACTAATCCTTCAGTGAGATTTTTCGCAAGGATGTCCAATTGATGTGAGTTACATTCATTTGAATTATGACAAATGTAGTTGAGCAAAATGAATTGGTAATATTTTCTAAACTGAAAATATGGATGAGGGAAATATGTGTGTATATGTATAATAGACTCTGCATTCTTTTTCTGAGAGGACAATGTAACAGAGTGGTGAAGCATGTAACCTCTAGAGTTTGATACTTAAGGGCAGAACGTTAGACTCCTCCCTTACTATTAATATGCGATGCTGAACAATTTAAGTAATCTTCCATGTCTGCTTTCTCATTTGTAAAATAGACTGGTAATAGTATTCATCTCATTGGAAGGTTGTGAAGACTAAATGAGTTAATATGGGTAAAACACATTTAGACTAGTGTCTACCAATTAATAAGTCTGACAAATATCAACTTTTATTATTAGTTTGTAGAGTGCCTCCCTTTTTTTAACTTAAGAGAAAGTCACTTACGTTGGTGCTTTTTTTTTTGGCCACGCCTTGAGGCTTGCAGGATCTTAATTCCCTGTCTAGGGATTGAACCCTTGCTTTTGGCAGTGAAGCATGGTGTCCTAACCACTGGCCCTCCAGGGAAGTGCTTCCTCTTGCTCTATGTTTATCTCATTTAAACATCTCAACTGTGTGAAGTGGCTGTCACTATTTATATAGGAGGAAATAAGCTCGGAGAGGTTTTACGTGCTACAATTTTTTAATTTGTTTATAAAATTTTTCCTAAAATTAGGCATAATTGTTATGAGAATAGTACACTCAATAATACACTTGCAATGAATGTAATAATGGGCTGAAATATATACATTTAAAAATCTTAGTTAAATTTTAAAAAATTTATGTATATATTTTTGACCCCCACCAGGAATTCTACCTGCAGTGGAAGCACGGAGTCTTAACCACTGGACTGCCAGGGAATTCCCCTAAAGTTCTTCTATATTTATCATATAACAGTGCATCTCTGTGTATTTGTGTATCTAGAAGCAATGGAAAAACAAGTATGCTGTAAATGAAACTCAGAGACCACCAGATCGTTCCAAAATGACTATGAGAGACTTCATATATTATCTGCCAGAAAGCAATCCAATGACGTAAGTAATCTTTATTTCTATTTTATTTACTTTGAGTATGTAGTGATTTAAGTATCACTTTTAGAGTAGTTTCGTGTTTTCCAAAACCGTGTTGATGAAATGTTTAGCACGTGCGATGTCCATTTGGATAAGAATTTTATAACCAAAATTAGTGTTATTTCAGGTGACTATTTTCTTGGGGTGATAAATGATGACCTTTACCGCTGAGATTAAAAGTAAATATCCTTTGTTATATTACCAAGATGCAGTAAAAACCAACTAAACAGCTTTTCTCTAATCTGGATTGCCATTTATATTTCTTACATTCTATAATGTGATCTAAAGGGGTGATCTAACTTTTATACCCTACCTCTTAATTAAATATGGCAACATTTGATTAACCAGTCCTACAAGAACAAAGCTTCTTTCATCAAAGGTAGTCTGGGAAGGCAGAGAGATTATAATAAATCTCCTCCTTGCTGTGTTGTTGATGGTGGAGAAGGTGAATGTAGGAGTAGTGGCATATTTTCAGTGTAGCCTATTTTGCCTTCAGCAGGTCTTTGGCCTATTTGAGGGAAGGGCCAGAAACCAAGATTTTGAGTTGTTTGACATCTAGGAGTTGGAAACAAGCCACCTAGGTTGCTTTACGCTTTCGCTGAGGAATTGAGGGAAGAGTGTTCTCTTCTTAAAGCCTCTTATAGCCAATTATTTATATTGATAACAAGTTTCTGAGTTAAAAGTTGAGTGTAGGACCACACTATCATTAGTGGGAGTGTTAAGGTATATCATAAAAAAAATTGCAAGTTGAAATTATTTGCTTCTTGCCTCACATAGAATTGACAAACTGTAAATTACTTATTTATTAAAAGGTATGTTTTTATTTGTTTTCAATAGTTCTTCACTGGAGCAGGAAAAGAAAACTGAAAAATCATCAACACCAGTCCGAACAAGAGAGTGAGCATCTCATCTGGTTTGAATATATGGTTATGGGTACATTTAAAAAAAAAAATGAAATCAAATGATCCTTCCTATTTTAGTTAAATCACACTGATAGGAATTTTTAGACTCAAAACAAGACTAAAAGCTGCTTGATTTAAATCAATATGAAAGCCACACACTATGTAATTTATGTGTTACATATATAAGTAGTGTTATAATTTTAAAGTGTTTAGAATTAAAAAGGATTTTCTTTTAGAATAATGATGTTCATATGGTACAAAATTCAAAAGGAGCTAAAGTGCTGAGAAAAACATTCTAACTTTGTTTTCTGCCACCTAATCCCTCTTCCTGAAGGCAACAAATGTTACCACACTTTAAATGTATCTTTCTAGTCTAGTCTTATGTCTCTCCAAGCAAACCTATTTTTTTCTATTTCCTTTTCTTTTTTTTCTTTTCCATTTCCCCCTTTCGCCTTTTCTTTTTCTGTCTTACCATTTTTTTTTCTTAGTGTTCTGTATATACCGTCCTTCAGTAGGTCTAGTTTTGACACCACTACAGCGACCCCGTTTGCATACAAGCTTTCACTGTCATATATATTTGTTTATTCCTAAGAAATGTCTGCAAGAAGGACTTACCTGGTGGTCCAGTGGGTAAGACCCTGTGCTTCCACTTCAGAAGCTGTGGGTTAAATCCCCCATCAAGGAACTAAGATCCCATGTGCCACACGGCATGGCCCCAAAAAAAGAAGAAATCCCTCCAAGATACTGGAAGTCACTGTAAACTTGTAATTATGGAAAAACAGCAGAAACATTGGAATTATCTGGTTATTATTTCAAGTAACAATCCTTAAGTGATGATTACTTTTTTTTTTTGGATCATACCATGCGGCTTGTGGGATCTTAGTTCCATGACCGGGGATTGAACGCAGGCCATGGCAGTGAACATGCGAGTCCTAATCACTGGACCTCTGGGGAATTCCCTGTAATGACTGATCTTTCTCTTAGAATCTGCATTGTTTTATTTTTTTTAATTACTTAATTATTTTGGCTTCCCTGGGTCTTTGTTTCTTCCTGGGCTTTCTCTAGTTGCGGTTGAACAGGGGCTGCTGTTTGGCGCAGTGTGGGCTTTCTCACTGTGGTGACTTCTCTTGTGGAGCGCAGGCTAGGCGTGCAGGCTTCAGTAGTTGCAGCATGCAGGCTTAGTAGCTGGGGCTCATGGGCTTAGCTACTCTGTGGCACGTGGAATCTTCCTGGACCAGAGATTGAACTCAGGTCCCTTGCATTGGCAGGTGGATTCTTAATCCACTGTAAGGAAGTCCAAAAATAGCTTTTGTTTTTACAGATTTATAGGTTATGCTTCTTTTAATAAGACCTTAAAGTGATAATCTAACTGAATGGAAATTATATGGAATTTGGAACCATTATTTGGAAAACTGTGTTTGGCTTCTTGGTCCACTCTTATGGTTGTGTAGTCTAGAGCAACAGTAATTTGTCTTCTCCAAACAGCAAATGGGTGTGAAAATCTAACCCCCAAGGATTGTTCTGAAGAGGTAATAAAATGATCTGGAAATTAATTCTGTATGGGTTATTTTTTATTAATTTATAATATCTGAATGGTTTGCTCCACTGCTCTATTGAGATAGAATAGATGAGCATTTATTTCTCTTTTCAAAGAGAGTAAAGACTCCTATGAAATGCCACTAGATAAAATTTGAGGAAATCTTATAGCCGTGGTCTCAATACGTAGTATTTTCAGTTAGGTTATAGTGAAAGTGGGATATAGCTATTAACAGAAGCTTGAAGGTGCAGTAGTTTGTTTTAGAAGTTCATAGTATTCGGGGGATGTTTCTGATGGCTGTTTGAACTGACCTACCCTGACGTTTGGTAGGCAAGAAGGCAAGACTACTCCTGATGGTGAAGATAACAGAGAAATAGAAGAAGAGTTGGATGATGGGCCATTGCTGGTTCCTCGAGTAAAAGTGGCAGAAGATGGTTCTATCATTTTGGATGAAGAAAGGTAAGTTAGGGGAGAGAGAGTGGTTTTGAGAACAAATGAGTTTTGTCTAATGAGCAAGATCGAATTTCCATATTTCTCACTGTCACATTGACTGATGTTTATATTTGCAAAATAGATGTTATAAATAGAAAGGTGGGTTAGGTTTGTTTATAATTTTTAGCACTTTTTTATAATTGTGTCCTTTATATGAGAAGATGGTACTGCTGACGTGCCACCCGCTAACCTACTACGATTGTTTTACTAGTAGTTGAAATGAACTATTGAACTAATCACATGCTGTCTGCAATTAAGAATACATTTCAAAGATTAATTTGGCCTTGATGTCAATATTCATTAACTATTAGCATATTCTGGTATGTGATGTTCACTGTTGAAAATTCAGTGAAACATAGGTTTAACATATTTTATGGTTTTTAATTTTCTGGCTTAATTTCTTAGTTATAACATTAAATTTCTCAAGTTGGCAGTGTGAAACTTACTTGTCTTTCCAATGTGTGTTTCTTAAAAAAAAGAAGATAAACTAGTAAAAAAAAAAAAGAAGAGGGATGGAAAGTCTACTTACAGTCTAATTAATAATAAATTGTTTCACAGGATATAAATTCTTTGATATAGATGTAAATGTGAATATAATGGTGTTAATAATAATTATTTATGCATGTTGTTTTCCACTATTTTGTGATGATGATTTTATTGCTCATTAAATTGTTACAAGCATACTTAACTGCTTTGTGTTCAGGAATATAAAATATAAATATAAAATGCTTATGTTTCTCAATATCCTCTATTGGGTATTGCATGATAAGATATGTTAAATGTAGGAGACATGCAGAAGTCAATAAAAAACAGTTATTTAGGTGTTTTACAGATTTTATATTACTATTAAGGATTTTGAAAACAAATTGCCATTAATTTTTGCTCCCTAGCAATCACATTTTAAGTGAAAATTGGCAGATTGTTGGAAAATATGCATACTTCAAATATATATTTCTTTTTTGTTTAGTATTTTATATTTTTGATGTGGTTTTTGCCTTGGTAAACTTCAGAATATAATTATTAAATCTCATTTACTGTTTGTTTCCTTATGTGTTTAGTGTGGATCTATTTAAAAATATGTTTCTTTCAGTTTAACTGTAGAAGTTTTAAGGACAAAAGGTCCCTGTGTTGTTGAGGAAAATGACCCCATATTTGAGCGTGGTTCTACAACTACATATTCCAGCTTTAGGAAAAGCTACTACTCTAAACCATGGTCAAATAAAGGTAACTGACTTTCATTTTAAATTATGTAGATTATTTATTGGAAACGAAGTGAATTTGTTTCTTGATTTCTGTGTTATACCAGGTATCCCCTGAGTAAAAAAAAAATGCAAACCAGCTAGTTTTTCCTCTCTAGCTAATTTTATTGGCACCTTTCCCCTGTCCACCACCATGGAACTGTGTCCCTGACTTTATCTTAAACATCTTTTTAGGGGTTAGCCTTATGATCATTTCAGCTGGAATATTCTTCTTTGTCAAATTCTTGTGCAACAAATGTCATTTTAATGAAAAATTACCAATATTTTTAATGCTCATAACAGTATTCTACCTCACTATTTTATAATACAGTCTTTAATGATAAAAAGTACATGTAAAAAAGTATATGTTACCTACTTCGTGCTGCTATTAATTTTACTTACTTTTTATTATAAAAATTGTACAGTTTATTTTGGGAAAAAATTCAGACACAACAGAGTAATACAGAATGAATTTCTGACTTCCCAGCCCTGTTCTCTTGAGGCTACTTCTGTTCCTGAGTATTTTTCTAGCTACTTTCCTTTCTTTTACTACTTAGCATATCTTAGTTGCTTACATAGTAGCAATATACTGGTTCTTTTTTTTAATATACTGGTTCTTTTTTTTTTGTACTATACTGATTATGACTGAAAGTTTTTTTTAAGGCATTTGAGGCCAGATAGGCAGAATGTCATTTTAAAAATTCTAGCTACTTTAGTATGAACATGCAAATTTCTTAAACCGTATATTTATATAAAAGTTTAAAGAAGCTGTTTTTAGATCCATGAGGCTCCTTACTGCAAGGAGCCTTTGAACTATGTGTATGTTTTCATGGGTATATTTCTGTGATTTGATGGACTTAAATAAAAACTTCAATATTGTCAAATTTACTTTTAACTCAAAATACATACTTATGTAGGGCTTCCCTGGTGGCTCAGATGGTAAAGAATCTGCCTGCAATGCAGGAGACTAGGGTTTGATCCCTGGGTTGGGAAGATATCCTGGAGAAGGAAATGGCAACCTGCTCCAGTATTCTTGCCTGGAAAATCCCATGAACAGAGGAGCTTGGTGGGCTACAGTCCATGGCGTTGCAAAAAGCTGGACACGACTGAGTGACTTAACACTTTTATATACTTATGTAAGAATTTTTTCCTCTGAAATATTTATAAGATTAATTCTCAGTATTTCTAAATCTTCTATTTTTACAGAGACAGATATGTTTTTTTTAGCCATCAGCATGGTAGGAACTGACTTTTCTATGATTGGACAGCTTTTTCCTCACAGAGCAAGGATAGAAATTAAGGTAAAGTAAACCCATTACGTTTGTTGATTGAAAAGAGATTAAAAATTACTGTCTTAAACCTTTGACTGAAATCTCAGTTCATCCTTTTTTACTACTGAGTTTTTGGTACATCTGTCCTTTATCATTCAAAAAGTAATGTAATATAATATTTCTCAATTCTTAAATGAGTACTGTCTCTTTAACCTCAGTGTTATATGTTCTTATTTATATCTTTCCACTTCTATAATGGATTTGAGGGTGTACCAGCAAAGCCAATGAAACTGAGGTAAAAGTAGAGTTAGATAATGAAAAGGAATAAATGTACCAGAATTTTGGGGTTAAGGATAGATTTTGAACACAAAATGTATCTTTGAATTTTGTAGGAAAAGAACATGCTGAGTTATATAGTTCTCTAGTTGTTGCTTTCCTAGGCCACTTTAACTTTCAGCACAACCAGTGATACTGTTTTTTTCTTTCAAGTGATACTATTAACAACAGCAATGATGTTTATCAGTTAGTGCTTAAATATGCCTAGAAGAGTGATCTTTCTCTGTCCTACAGATCTTTTTGTTGAGAAACCTCATCATAGGTTTCCTGGGTTGGAGTGCATGTTGCTATGATGCATTTCTAATTCATAGTGAGGTTTTCATGCAACCATGGGCTTTCTTTTTCATTAATTAAAGGGACCATTAGGAAAGTTAGATTTTTTTCTCTTTAACTAGATCAGGCACAGACTGATTTACTGGGAACCATTGTATAATGTAGTGGTCTTTTTATTTCTGTAAAAGATGAGGGATTTTTTATATTCTTTATGTTCCTTTTTGAATATTGATCTCTGATGTAATGAGAACAAAATGTTAAAGTTTTTGAAGGCTAGAAGTTGATTGTTTAGGGCAGCTCTTAGATCTGAGTAATTAATGATAAATTTGTCACTAGTCTGTTCATGGGGTTGCAAAGAGTCAGACACAACTGAGCTACTGAACTGAACTGAGACTGTTTCTCTTAAAAATAATTTAGACTCTTCCCTTAAAAATTTAGTCTGAAAAAAAATTTTTTTAGTGTGGTCCCAGCAAGTCTTTGGGCAAAGTACAGAAAAGTAAAAATGGACTAGTAAATTATATTGAATTTCAAATTTTGAACCAACTTTGTATTGCTGTCATAAATCCCAGTTAGTCATACTGTATTCTTTTTGTATGTTGCTGATTTTTAATATATTTTCTTAAGGGTTTTTTGTATCTCTTGTTCATGAGTGTATTGGTTTGTAATTTTCTTTTAGTGCCTTTGTGGTTTTGGTACCAGCATTTTGGTGGTCGTAGAAAATGAGATGGAAAGTGTTCCCATCCTGGAATCTGAGAAACTTTGTTTAGAATTAGTATTATTTCTCCTCTTAATGTTTGATAGAATTTACCAGTGAAATCATCTGGGCCTATAGTTTCCTTTGGAGGAAGGGTTTTCATTATAAATTTAATTTCTTTAATGCAGATGGGGTATTTATATTTTCAGTTTCTTCTTGTGTCAGTTTAGATGCTAAGTTGTTGAATTTATAGGCATAAAAATTTCATACTATTCACTTAAACCATTTTAATGCTTGTAGGATTTATGGTGGTATATCTCACTGATTGTTGATTTTTCTTTCTCTTTTTTTCCCTTGGCTTGTTAAAGGCTTTTGACTTCCAAAGTCTTTTAATGAACCAACTTCTAGCTATGTTATCAATTGTATATGTGTTTTCATTTTGTTTTTTAAAAAACTCTAGCATTTCCTTCCTTCTGGCATACCTCATTTTATTGCACTTCACACATACTGCAGTTTTTTTTTTTTTAATTAAAGGTTTGCTGATGGTTTGTATTTTATTTTTGTATTTTTTAACAATAAAGAATTTAAAAGTTAAGTATATACATTGTTTTTCTAGACATAATGCTATTGCACCCTAATAGACTACCTCAGTGTAATGTAAACAACTCTTTGGTGCACTGAGAAACAAAAATCTATGACTCGCTTTATTGCAGTATTCACATTATTGTAGTGGTCTGAACTGAACCTGCAATATCTTCAAGGTTTATGCCTGTACTTACTTTGGGTTTAATTTTCTCTATTTTTCTTCCTTAGCTTCCTTAGATGAAAACTTAGAATATAGATTTTAAACTGTTCTTTTTTAATTGAAGTCATTTAAAGCTATATAGTTTCATATAAGCTGTAGATTAGCCTGTGATATTGATAAGCTATTTTCATTGTCATTCAGTTAAAAATATTGTCTAGTTTCCCTTGTGATTTCTTCCATGACATGTCAGTTGTTTAGAAGTGTGTTTAATTTCCAACGTTAGGACTTGTCTGAATATCTGAATACTTATTGTTTTCTTTTACACTCTGAAAGTCACAGGACATAATCTGTAAGATTTCAGTGTTTTTGAAATTTGTGGAGATTTATTTTAAAGCCTGTCATACTCTTATCTCAGTGAGCTTGTGCCCTTAAAATGAGCATGTATTCTGCGGTTGTTGGGTGTGGCATTATCTGAGAGAAGAGTTGACGCCTCTAACCACAATTATAGATTTGTGTTTCTCCTTTTAAATTGATCAGTTTTTGGTGTGATTTGAACTTCATGTGTATTGAAGTTTTTTATTGGGTGCATTCACATTTTAGCTTGCTGTTGAATTGATCCTTTTATTAGTAGGAAATGTCCCTATCTATCTCTGCTATCATGCCTTGTCCTAAACGGGTTAGGAGTCCTGATCCTCCTTACAGTCAAGAGTATGAGTGTAGCTTCTGGTTGGCCTTTTATATCTGTGTTCCCTATTTCTGGTACTCCACTTATATGAGTTAGTTTATGAGACATTGTGCTACAGATTACTAATGCTCTGTCAATTTTTTTCCCAGTCTTTTTTCTTCATTTCAGTTGGTTTCTGTTACCATGTTTACAGGTTCACTGATCTTGTCTTTGGCTGTCTTCAGTCTGCTGTTAAGTCCATTCAGTAATGATTTCATTTATGGGATTTTAGCTTGGTTATTTTTCTTAGTTTCCATTCCTCTCCTGAGATTTCTGTATCTGTTCATTCCATATTTTCCTTTGAATTCTTGAACATATTTATAACAGCTCCTTAACTTTCTTGTCAGTCGATTTCAACATCTGAAATCTGTTTCTGTTCTTTATTTCCTTGACTATGTAACACTTTTTCCTATCTTTTCTCATGTTTTTTTTGTGGATTTTTTTTTTTTTAATTGCAGGCTGGACATTGTGGATCACGTGTTACACAGTGTTTGGATTGTGTTTGTTTTTATTTTTTTCCTCCACAGTGTTTATTTCTGTATTGTCGACTCTCTTTATTCCTATGAAGTCTTGGTTTTAGGCTTTCTTAAGACTGATCCTTACTCTAGGTTTCTCTTCTGAATTACAGAAAATAATTTGAGTTACTGTTTTCTGATTTTTTCCAAGAATAGTCATGTTAAACCATTCTGGATATATAGGGAAGAAGAAAATTCAGTACCTGTAGTAGATCCCTTAGGGCACTGGGGCTTAAGTCTCATGCTCCAACCCTGACTGAGAAAGGCTGCTCTCAGGTGTGATCCCTGTCTCTGACTGGTGGTTGTTCTGATGTCTGAAGTGCATGTGTGGGTGCTAAACAAAGTCTTTGCATTCTAGGATGAACCCTGCCATCTCCCTGTGTTACGTGGCTTCTAGGATCTTCTTTCTGCTTCCATCCCTGTAGTAACCATTCTCTACTAGACTTCATGCTCAGGGCATATGGAACCCAGATGTAGACCAACTACCTGTGGGATACTTCTACCAGATTCATGAGACTCCTCTTTAAATAGCTCTCTTCTCTGTAGAACCTGCCTCTGAAGGTGCTTTTACTTCCTCAGCTCAGTGGGATCTCTGGGCTCTGGCTTTTCTTGCTCTTTGATTGGGTAGGAAATTTAGCCCAGCCAGAGAGTCAGGGTGAAAGTTGGTATATCTTTTATGTTTCCCTTCTTTCTGGGATTGTGGAATTGTTGTCTTGCTCTCCCAAAATTGTAGTGTTTGCCAGTGCTCAAAAATAGTTGATGCTATTTTAATACCTTAAAAATAGTTTTAAAGGTATTTATGATGAGTTGGATGTGTGGAACTTTGTCAAGGCCAGAAGTGGAAGTTATAGGATTTATTTTATGATCATGGAATTTGGCTTACAATGATTCCTGCATGAATTCAGTGACTAATATCAGGGAATTCCCTGGTGATCCAGTGGTTGGAATGCCGTGCTTTCACTGCTGGGGGCTGGGTTCAATCCCTGGTCGCGGAACTAAGATCTCGCAAGCATGATGAGGCCTAAAACAAGAATGGTTGATATCAATACATTCTTAAAAGTTTTAAATTGTTTTGGACTACATTCTCAATTAGATAAAATATGTTGTAGCCATGTTTTAGAATTGTATAATGCCTAAAGCTTATTGAACATTCTTCAGGATGTTTAGTGATTGTAGCCTGTCACTTTTTTTTTTTTATTAAACATTTTTTTTTTATTAGTTTTGCCAAACAATGACATGATATCACCATGGGTTCACATATGCTCCCCCTCCAGAACCCCCCTCCCTCTTCCTTCCCCCCGGGAAATCTCGTTGCACCAGTCCCAAGCATCAATCCTGGGCCGGCTATTGCTTAGACATATGATAATTAACATGTTTTAATGCCATTCTCCCATATCATCCCACCCTTTCCCTCATCCATAGAGGCCCTGAGTCTATTCTATACATCTGTGTTCCTTTTGCTGTCTCGCATGCTGGGTTCTCGTTACCGTCTTCCTAAATTCCATATATATGCGTTAATATACTGTATTGTTGTTTTTGCTTCTGGCTTACTTCACTCTGGATAATGGGCTCCAGTTTCGTCCATCTGAGTAGAACTGATTCAAATGAATTTTTCCTTAATGCTGAGTAATATTCCATTGTGTATATGTACCACAGCTTTCTTATCCATTCATCAGTTGATGGGCATCTAGGTTGGTTCCATGTCCTGGCTATTGTAAACAATGCAGCGATGAACATTGGGGTACACGTGTCTCTTTCAATTCTGGTTTCCTTGGTATATATGCCCAACAGTGGGATTGCTGGGTCATATGGCAGGACTATTTGCAGTTTTTTAAGGAACCTCCACACTGTTTTCCATAGAGGCTGTACTAGTTTGCAATCCCACCAACAGTGTAAGAGAGTTCCCTTTTCTCCACATCCTCTCCAGCATTTATTACTTGTGGATTTTTGGATTGCAACCATTCTGAGTGGTGTAAAGTGATATCTCATTATGGTTTTGATTTGCATTTCTCTGATAATGAGTGATGTTGAGCATCTTTTCATGTGTTTGTTAGCCATTTTTATGTCTTCTTTGGAGAAACGTCTGTTCAGTTCTTTGGCCCACTTTTTGATTGGGTTGTTTATTTTCCTTGAATGGAGCTGCAGGAGTTGCTTGTATATTTTTGAGATTAATTGTTTGTCCGTTGCTTCATTGGCTATTATTTTCTCCCATTCTGAAGGCTGTCTTTTCACCTTGCTTATAGTTTCCTTTGCAGTACAGAAGCTTTTAATTTTAATTAGGTCCCATTTGTTTATTCGTGCTTTTATTTCCAATATTCTGGGAGGTGGGTCATGTAGGATCCTGCTTTGGTTGATGTCAGAGAGTGTTTTCCCAATGTTATCCTCTAGGAGTTTTATAGTTTCTGCTCTTATGCTTAGATCTTTGATCCATTTTGAATTTATCTTTGTGTATGGTGTTAGAAAGTGTTCTAGTTTCATTCTTTTACAAGTGGCTATCCAGTTTTCCCAGCACCACTTGTTAAAGAGGTTGTCTTTTCTCCATTGTATATTCTTGCCTCCTTTGTCAAAGATAAGGTGTCCATAGATGCGTGGATTTATCTCTGGGCTATCTATTTTGTTCCATTGATCTACATTTCTGTCTTTGTGCCAGTACCATACTGTCTTAATGATTGTGGATTTGTAGTATAGCTTAAAGTCAGGTAGGTTGATTCCTCCAGTTCCATTCTTCTTTCTCAAGATTGCTTTGGCTATACGAGGTTTTTTGTATTTCCATACAAATTGTGAAATTATTTGTTCTAATTCTCTAAAAAAGACCTCTGGTAGCTTGATAGGGATTGCATTGAATCTATAGATTGCTTTGGGTAGTATACTCATTTTCACTATATTGATTCTTCCAATCCACGAACACGGCACATTTCTCCATCTGTTTGTGTCCTCTTTGATTTCTTTCATCAGTGTTTTATAGTTTTCTATATACAAGTCTTTTGTTTCTTTAGGTAGAAATACTCCTAAGTATTTTATTCTTTTTGATTCGATGGTGAATGGAATTGTTTCCATAATTTCTTTTTCTGTTTTTTCATTGTTAGTGTATAGAAATGCCAGGAATTTCTGTGTGTTGATTTTGTATCCTGAAATTTTGCTATATTCACTGATTAGCTCTAGTAATTTTCTCGTAGAGTCTTTAGGGTTTTCAATATAGAGGATCATGTCATCTGCAAACAGAGAGAGTTTTACTTCTTCTTTTCCAATCTGGATTCCTTTGATTTCTTTATCTGCTCTGATTGCTGTGGCCAAGACTTCCAAAACTATGTTGAAAAGTAGTGGTGAGAGTGGGCACCCTTGTCTTGTTCCTGACTTCAGGGGGAATGCTTTCAGTTTTTCACCATTGAGGATAATGTTTGCTGTGGGTTTGTCATATATAGCTTTTATTATGTTGAGGAATGTTCCTTCTATTCCTGCTTTTTGGAGGGTTTTTATCATAAATGGATGTTGAATTTTGTCAAAGGCTTTCTCTGCATCTATTGAGATAATCATGTGATTTTTATTTTTCAGTTTGTTAATGTGGTGTATTACATTGATTGATTTGCGAATATTGAAGAATCCTTGCATCCCTGGGATAAAGCCTACTTGATCATGATGTATGATCTTTTTGATGTGTTGTTGGATTCTATTTGCTAGAATTTTGTTAAGGATTTTTGCATCTAAGTTCATCAGTGATATTGGCCTGTAGTTTTCTTTTTTTGTGGCATCTTTGTCGGGTTTTGGAATTAGGGTGATGGTGGCCTCATAGAATGAGTTTGGTAGTTTACCTTCCTCTGCAGTTTTCTGGAAGAGTTTGAGTAGAATAGGTGTTAGCTCTTCTCTAAATTTTTTGGTAGAATTCAGCTGTGAAGCCATCTGGTCCTGGGCTTTTGTTTTTTGGAAGATTTCTGATTACGGTTTCAATTTCTGTGCTAGTGATGGGTCTATTAAGATTATCTATCTCTTCCTGGTTTAGTCTTGGAAAGTTGTACTTTTCTAGGAATCTGTCCATTTCATTCCAGGTTGTCCAATTTATTTGCATATAGCTGCTGATAATAGTCTCTTACGATCCTTTGTATTTCTGTGTTTTCTGTTGTGATCTCTCCGTTTTCTTTTCTAATTCTCTTGATTTGGTTCTTCTCCCTTTGTTTCTTGATGAGTCTGACTAATGGTTTGTCAATTTTATTTATCTTCTCAAAGAACCAGCTTTTGGATTGGTTGATTTTTGCTATGGTCTCTTTTGTTTGCTTTGTGTTTATTTCTGCCCTGATCTTTAAGATTTCTTTCCTTCTACTAGACCTGGGCTTCTGCATTTCTTCCATTTCTAGTTGCTTTAGGTGTAAAGTAAGGTTATTTATTTGATTTTTTTCTTGTTTCCTAAGGTGAGCTTGAATTGCTATGAACCTTCCCCTTAGCACTGCTTTCACAGTGTCCCATAGGTTTTGAGCTGTTGTGTTTTCATTTTCATTCATTTCCATGCATAACTGAATTTCATTTTTGATTTCTTCTGTGATTTGTTGGTTATTCAGCAGTGTGTTGTTGAGCCTCCATATGTTGGAGGTTTTGAATGGTTTTCTCCTGTAATTGATATCTAATCTCACTGCATTGTGGTCAGAAAAGATACTTGGGATGATTTCAATGTTTTTGAATTTACCAAGGCTAGATTTATGGCCCAGGATGTGATCTATCCTGGAGAAGGTCCCGTGTGCGCTTGAGAAAAAAGTGAAATTCCTTGTTTTGGGGTGGAGTGACCTATAGATATCAATTAGGTCTAGTTGGTCTATTGTATCATTTAAAGTTTGAATTTCCTTGTTACTTTTCTGTTTAGTTGATTTACCCATTGGTGTGAGTGGTGTATTAAAGTCTCCCACTATTATTGTGTTGTTGTTAATTTCCCCTTTCATACTTGTTAGCATTTGCCTTACATATTGTGGTGCTCCTATGTTGGGTGCATAAATATTTATAATTGTTATTTCTTCTTCTTGGATTGATCCTTTGATCATTATGTAATGTCCATCTTTATCTCTTTTCACTGCCTTTATTTTAAAGTCTACTTTATCTGATATGAGTATTGCCACTCCTGCTTTCTTTTGGTCTTTATTTGCATGGAATATCTTTTTCCAGCCTTTAACTTTCAGTCTATATATATCCTTAGATTTGAGGTGGGTCTCTTGTAGGCAACATATATAGGGGTCTTGATTCTGTATCCAATCGGCCAGTCTTTGTCTTTTGGTTGGGGCATTCAGCCCGTTTACATTTAAGGTAATTATTGATAAATATGATCCTGTTGCCATTTCTTCTATTTTATTGTTTTGGATTCGAGATGATATATCCCATCCGTGTTTCCTATCTAGGAAAGATCCTTTAGCATTCGTGGAGGGCTGGTTTGGCATTGCAAAATTCTCTCAATTTCTGCTTATCTGAAAAAATTTTGAATTCTCCTTCAAATTTGAATGAGATCCTTGCTGGGTACAGTAATCGGGGTTGTAGCTTGTTTTCTTCCATGACTTTAAGAATGCTCTGCCATTCCCTTCTGGCCTGAAGCGTTTCTATTGAGAGATCAGCTGTTATCCTTATGGGATTCCCCTTGTGGGTTATTTTTTGCTTCTCCCTCACTGCTTTTAATATTTGGTCTTTGTATTTCATATTTGTTAATTTGATTAATATGTGTCTTGGGGTGCTCCGCTTGGGGTTGATTCTATTTGGGACCCTCTGTGTTTCTTGGACCTGAGATGTTATTTGCTTTCCCAATTTAGGGAAATTTTCCACCATAATTTCTTCAAGAATTTTTTGATGGTCTTTCTTTTTGTCTTCTTCTTCTGGGATTCCTATGATTCGAATATTGGTGCGTTTAATACTGTCCCAGAGGTCTCTGAGATTGTCCTCATTTCTTTTAATTCTTTTTTCATTTTTCCTTTCTGTTTCATTTATTTCTGCCATTCTATCTTCTATTTCACTTATCCTGTCTTCTATTTCTGTTATTCTACTGTTGGTTCCCTCCAGGGTGTTTTTGATCTCATTTATTGCATTATTTGTTGTATTTTGACTTTTTTTCATTTCTTCTAAGTCCTTGTTAAAGCTTACCTGCATCTTCTCAATCCTTGCCTGCAGGTTATTGAATTGCAACTCCAACTTATTTTCCAGGTTTTGGATCATTTTCACTATCATTATTCGGAATTCTTTGTCAGGTAGACAAGCTATCTCTTCGTCTTTTGTTTGGTCTAGGGGATATTTATCCTGGTCCTTTACTTGTTGGGTGTTTCTCTGCCTTTTCATCTTGTTTATCTTGGTGTGTTGTCCCTTTATTGTGGGGTTTCCTCACTATGGGAGGGGTTGGATGAGTGTTTTGTCAGAGTTTCCTGGTTGGGATCTTAAGCGGTTCCTCCTGCTTGATTTGGCGCCCTCTGCTGGCCCCTTCAGTGTCTATTCAGCGCTCTGGGGTTTGCCCCGCTCGTGGTGCCTGCGCTTTTCCCGCCCCCTCTGCTCAGGCTCTCGGCTGGCGGCACACTCTGATGACGCAATTGGAGGCTGTGGCTTCTCCTCTCCCCAGGCCCAGCGGCTCGGCTCTTTCTGCTTGCAACTGGGCGTGTCTTCTCAGATGTTCAGCGACAGACTCTGGCGGCGCACTCTGGTGACGCAGTTGGGGGCTGCGGCTTCTCCCCTCCCCTGGCCCAGCTGCTCGGTTTTTTCAGTGTGCGGCTGGGGGCATTTTCTCAGATAGGAGAAGCGCCGAATTCTGGTGGCGACTGTCCAGAGTCCCCAGAGGTCTTGGCTAGCACCCAATTCTGCCTGCGGTTTGGGGGCAGAAGCCTCACAGGGGCGCTCTCCGTAGCCCGCAGCCTCCCTGTTCCACCCGGCTGTCTTGCGCCGCGGTCTGAGTCCCCGCTCCCCTTTGTTCTGTTCGCGAGCCTGGCGGGGGTCTTCCTCGGGAAGGCTACCCAGCGGTCTGTCTCCGGTTAGCACCCTCGGTTAGGACCCTCAGTCTGCCCCAGGCGTTCAATCTCAGTCCTCCCCCTAAGCGCGTGGCCCGCCCCTCCCTGAGCAGTCCGCTGGCTCGTGGGGGATGGGGCGACCGGCCGCCGCTCCGTTCTCCAAGGGGCTTAACTATTTATCGGCTTCTAAGTCCCGACTTTTATGCTCTTTGAGATTCGCCTCAGATCTCTCAGTTCCGCCAGTGAGAATGTTTCCTGACGTTCGTAAACCTTTATCTCTTTCGAGGCTCCCCTTCTGAGATGAATCTCAGTCCCTGCCTCTTTGCCTCTTTTTACTTTTTTTTTTTCCTATGGTCCTACCTTCTTTCGTTGGCAATGGGCTGTCTTTCCAGATGCCTGAAGACCTCTGCCAGCATTCAGATGTTGATTTATGGAGTTTGTTCGGTATTTAAATGTTCCTTTGGTGTATTTGTTGGGGAGAGTGTGGACTCCGCGTCCTATTCCTCCGCCATCTTAGTCCCTCCTCCTAGCCTGTCACTTTTTATGTGACTTCTGTTATGTGTAGATATGACTTTTGTTAACTTTTGAGGAAATGTTTAAAGAATAATGTGATCTTTAAGGGAGAAAGATGATCTTCTTTGGAAACTTCTATTTTACTTGATAATAAGGGTTAGGGTGAATGGAAAAGAGGAATAATCTGTAGATTGAAAAATGTTAGTCATTTAAAAATAATATGTTCTTGTTCAGTTGCCCAGTTGTGTCCAACTCTTTGTGACTCCACAGACTGCAACACGCCAGGCCTCTCTGTCCCTCACCATCTCCCAAAGTTCGCTCAAGTTCATGTCCATTGCATCAGTGATGCCATCCAGCCATCTCATCTTCTGCCGCCCTCTTCTCCTTCTGCCCTCAATCTTTGCCAGCATCAGGGACTTTTCCAGTGAGTCAGCTGTTCACATCAGATGACCAAAATACTGGATAATATAGGAAAGGTTAAACTACAGAGCCTAATGATGTACCCTTGGATGATAAACAGTAAGGAAATGCAAGAAAGTGATTGCTTTAAAGTCAGGTTAGTGGGTAGTTTCTTTTGGAGGGAAGAAGGGGTCAGTGAAGAGGAAATTATGTATAATTTCTCTCGCTTTTGTCAATAATATGATTTTTGTATTCTTAATAAAAGCTTTTAGAGCACTGATCTGTAAAGGGAGAGATTGGCTAATCATTCCCTCCCCTAGGATGTGTATGTGTCTGCCCTCAGACTTTCTGAAGGTCTTAGGATTCATTGGGGCTTCCCTGGTGGCTCAGAGGATAAAGTGTCTGCCTACAATGCAGGAGGCCTGAGAAATCCCATGGACGGAGAAGCCTGGTAGGCTACAGTCCATGGGGTTGCAAAGAGTCGGACACGACTGAGCGACTTCACTTTAGGGTACATTGAACCTTAAACCTTAACCATCTCCATCTTAAAGGAGATTATCTGGAATAGAATTGGATCTTAGAATGCAATGAGCCTTAAATCTTAACCATCTCCATCTTAAAGGAGGTAATCTGGAGTAAAATTGGGAATGGGGCTCTTTGGTGCTTAGGAAAGCATTAGGGAATGTTCCTTTGTATAAAGAAGGTTCTAAAGATGAACTGGACCAGCTTCATAGTTTTTCTCATCTGTTTCTGTACAGTCTCCCCTTCATGCTGTTAAAAACATATTAGAATAATAATGTAAGAGGTTTAACTTGATATAAGTATACTAAGTTTTAAAGACATGGATGGCAGAGCCTGGTAGGCTGCTGTCTATGGGGTTGCACAGAGTTGGACACAGCTGAGCGACTGAACTGAACTGAACTGAACTGAATACTAGTTAGCTTAATTGATCACAGTTTGATCTGTTTCCTTGCTAATCAACTTTATTTTTTTATTTTCTGTCCTCTGTAAACCCAGCTTCCATTGCTAATTCATGTTATTGATCTTGAGGAGCACAGAGCTTAGTAGAAATCTTTCATCTCTCTTTTTTAAAAGCTAAGGGTTTAATTTGCCTATTAGCAAGTTACTCATTATTCTGTATTTATTAGAGAATCATATGTTATTATAAGAATTTTATTTTGATGCAGTTTTTTAAACATAATCTTCACTTGTTTAACAGGAGAAAATTACCATAGGGTTTGTTTTGTTTTGTTAACAGAATAAATTTAAACGTGAAGAGAAAACAAATGGATGGAGAATAGACAAAGCATTCCGTAAGTATTAACACCTTTTTAAGAATGAGTGGGTTGAAGAGCACCACAAAAGACCAATATTCTGTCTTTGGTTCCGATGTGTTTAGGTTTGTTTTATCTCCCTCTACTGTCATAGGAAGAGTAGCACTGGAAATTTTTCTCTTTAGCAGTTCAGGTCTGGCGGTTGATATAGATTCGTAGGCAAGGGAGTAACTAAAACATCAAGAAGCAAGTAAGCAGGTTTCTGAGTCCAAGAAGTTAGAGGGACTGAGGAAACCATTTCTAAATGCTGTTTATTCTGGGGGAACTGTATTGAAGAAGTTCCTTGTTTCTGGAAGACACTATTAAATAATTCTGTACAATGGTAAGTCTGTTATTCAGTCAGTAATGCAGACCACCTGCCCTGTGCTAGTTCCTGTTGTAGGCGCTGAGAAGATCTTGGTGAACAGGGCAGATGAGTCCTGCTTTTAGAGCCTTAAGTCTTAAATGGGTGGGGAGGAATATAACTGGTAAGCAGGATAATTTCAGATAGCAATTAATTTCTAAGAATCAAAAAAGAGGGAGTTTGGATATTCAGGGAAAGTCTGTCTAAAGGTGTGACATTTGAGTTTAGACCTGATTTGAAGAAATGATGTATACCTTTCCTAATAACCTCATTAAAATGAGGCTGTTAGTTTCTCTTTAAGTCCAGAGAAATACATCAAGGGATCTGTAAAGAAAAACAGAATTAAATGTAGTGTGTGAAGTAGTTCCTGTATTCTTTGTTGGGAAGATAATTACCAACATTTCATGATTAACGTGTTCTGTGTGCATTTGCTGTAGTGCTAATTTTAGAAAAAAATTCTAAAGAGAGGTGCTTATATTGTGTAGCTCTGTACGTTTGTTTTTTAAGTATAGACATAAGGTAGATGAGTGGACACTGCCCCTTATCAATGTGGAATGGAGTCCTCAGGAAAACCATTTCCAGGAATGGCTCCTGGAGGATCTGGAATGTAGTCCTCAACTCTCTCCCTTTTGGAGAAGTGGTCTTGAAACTTTTGATTATATTTAATCAGAAAAGAATCCATAAATCTATGAACTGTCTTTATGGGGTGTGGAGTCATTGTTACACCATTCTAAAACCTTTAAAATTTTTGGTGCTTTATAGTAGAAATTGTTTTACTGTTACTGGGTATTTAGCGGAATGATCCTGATTAATGTTCATTTACTTCCTCCTTTGCTGATATTTGCAAGAGTAGAGTTCATAGTGAAAGGCTGTAATAAAGTGAGGACATAAAGTGGGTGGATAGGCTTTTGAGAACTTCTTAGTTGTTCCAGTGTTTTAAAAAAGTGCATTCATCATCGCGCACAGTGCAATTCATAGTTTGGCTTCTGGAAAATAATTCCCCTGTGTAGCCAACACTCTAAACAAGCCACGAGGCGTTTCCATCACCCCAGAAAGGCCCCTCTTTTCCCCCTCTAGTCAGCCTACACTCTTAATCCCAACCCAGGCAACCACGTTTTTCACTTGAATCATCATAGGTTAGTTTCTCTTGTTCTAGAAAGTCTTATTTTACTGCTCAGTGGGGTTTGGCTGTGTAACTGTACTACAGTGATTAAGGTTGTCCTCTTGCTGATAAGCTCATTTGCTTTTGATGTTATGATACTTAAGAAAAGTTAAAACTGGGAAGTTCTTTTTTTTTTTTTAAATAAAAACTTGAAGGTTCTTCTTTTTTTTAAACAGAGGAAAAGCGCCCTTTTGACTTCGATTTTTTTGCTCATTTGCTTCAGAAAGTTCTTGCCGAAGAAGAGAAAAGAAAACAAAAATCTGTTAAAAATCAGAATTCAAAGGAGAAGAAGTCCTCTAAATCACGGAAAAATGCAAAAGGTATTTATTGAAAAGAATTATTTTGCTTATCAAGAATAGACTTACAGTATTGTCCCTAAAGTCTGAGGGCATTCATACATAGTTCAGGTAGTTGAGATCATTAAGACATCTGACTGGAGGGAATTGGTTTTTCTTCAGTCTTCTAGTTAACTGGCAACAAACAGCACCTCCCTTTATAATTTTGTAATTGGTGTAACTGGGCTGTTTGACATCTTTCTTGTAGCTGGGGCATAAGTTTACTTACTTAATATTTTTCTCTGTAAATCAAATCTGGCTCAAAAGTCTAATATAACAAAAAATGGAACTCTAATACTTTGAGCTTATGACTAAATTGTATTGTTTGAGCACAACTTATTTCTGAGGGTTAATGTTGACTTATACCAGGTAGGAAATTTTTTATATGTGCGTATTTCTGTTTTTAGGCTTATATTTTCTTAAATATTTAAATTTTGATCTGAGGACAATGTTTAGCTATAATCACATAATTTAAAGGATCTTTGAACTATAGGGAACCTTATGTATTAGCTGTACATCCCAGCCCCTTTACATTTGTTTTAGTAACCCAGAAATAACCTCAGAGATCCTGTCATTTTTTTCTTCACGTATCACAGTGTTAGTAGTGACAGAAGCAGAACTCTACCTAGGACTGTGAGAGCCTGTGATGGGGGACCCCAAGAGGACCCCCAGATTCGATTATTTGCTAAGACTCACAGGATTCAGCAATAGTTGTACAAATAGCTGAGATTTATTACAGTGAAAGAATGCAGAGCAAATTGGCAAAGAGAGAAGGCACAAAGGTCAAAGCCTGGGGGAAACAGGTGCAGGTGTCCACGAGTCACACAGGATGCGCTTCATTTCCCAACACCATGTAGGAATGAGATATGCAAGGGGCTCCAGTGCTTAAGACTCCACCCTTGCAACACAGGGAGCAGGAGTTTGGTTACAGATTGGGAACAAAGGTGCTTCCCTGGTGGCTGCCTGCAGTGCAGAAGACCTGGGTTTGATCCCTGGGTTGGGAAGCGCTCCTGGAGAAGGGAATGGCTACCTGCTTCAGTATTCTTGCCTGGGAAATTCCATGGACAGAGGAGCCTGGTATACTACAGTCCATGGGGTCGCAAAAAGTCCAACATGACTGAATGGCTAACACACATGGGGGAAGTAAGATCCCACATGCTGTGTGGTATAGCTAAAAAATAAAAACTAAAAAACCTAAAAAAAAAAAAAATTTGTCTACCAAGAAAGCTTGTTACCAAGTCAGCACCCAAGGTTTTTATTTAGAGGTTAATCATGTAGACACCATCTTCCTGGCATGTACCAGAATTCAAAATGCCCAGAAGGAAAGCAGTTGTTCAGCATAAACCACATTGTTTGTTTAAACACTTTACATACAGTGAGCCACTTTTCTCAGTTAGGCTGATGGAACTCTTCCCCAGACCCAAGTTTCCAGACACAGCCCATGGGCCAACCTTTTATGCAGGCCTTTCAAAGGAGCGCAGTGAGCCCTGCTTTGTTAGCTCTTACTGCACAGAGCCAATATAGAACTTCTTTCTCTAGAGCATAGTTCCCCTGTCTTTTTAAAAGACTGTTAGTGACTGCAAAGTCGTTTCCTCCTTTAGTCAATTTTTTAACTTAATTAGCCCTGGGAAACTAAAATAAATATACTAATCTATCAATAATCTTGTGATTACTGTGTTACAGATGATAGCATAAGTACCCCACTGTAACTTATTTAATGTGAGAACTTTTCAGGTATTTTGTTACAGGTCAGAATTTAAAAATTGCTGATTATTATTCTGATAAAAAAATAAATACAGGGTATTTTCTTAATTTTAAAATCTCATTTTGACTTTTTGTGAATGAAAGTGGGGGACCTGGGTTCAATCCCTGGGTTGGAAAGATCCCTGGAGAAGGGAAAGGCTACCCACCCCAGTGCAAGAAGATCCAACCAGTCCATCCTGCAGGGTATCAGTCCTGAATATTCATTGGAAGGACTGATGCTGAAGCTGAAACTTAGATACTTTGGCCAGCTGATACAAAGAACTGACTCATTTGAAAAGACCCTGATGGTGGGAAAGATTGAAGGCGGGAGGAGAAGGGGACAACAGAGAATGAGGTGGTTGGATGGCATTACCGACTCAATGGACATGAGTTTGAGTAAGCTCCGGGAGTTGGTGATGGACACGGAGGCCTGGTGTGTTGTAGTTCATGGGGTTGCAGAGTCGGACACGACTGAGTGACTTTCACAAGTGACATTGAATTTTGTTTTTGTTGTTTTAAATGTAATTTGTTATTATTTTTTAAATATTCATTTTTACTTGTTTATTTGGCTGTGCTGGGTTTTAGTTGTGGCACTCAAATCTCCTTAGATCTTTAGTTGCAGCATGTGGGATTTAGTTCCCTAATTATGGATCAAATCTGGGCCCCCTGCATTGGGAGCATGAAGTCTTAGCCACTGGACCACTAGGGAAGTCCCCATTATTTTACCTTTTGATATAGTTAACTGTTAATATGCCTTCAAAGAAAAGCACTAGAAATTGTTTAAAAATCTTTGCTAATAATGTTGTTCATTGAAAAACAAAGAATACAGAAAATGAAATTCTTGAACTCTCTCTCTCCTACCTTGCCCTCAAGTCAAATTCTTCAGCTTTCTTAGGGATAATTATTAGTAAATTATGAGTTAGTATGAAGGTGAAAAACGCTCAGTTGTGTCTTGACTCTTTGTGACCACATAGACTATAGCCCTCAGACTCCTCTGTCCATGGGATTCTCCAGGCAGGAATACTGGAGTGGATTGTCATTCCCTTCTCCAGGGGATCTTCCCTACCCAGGGATTGAACCCTGGTCTCCTGCATTGCAGGAAGATTCTTAACCATCTGAGCCACCAGAGAAGCCTGTTAGTATAGTAAGTCTTTTCTATAATATGCCTGTATATGTTTGTGTCTTGGAATATATGTAATTGTTTTCCTTAAAATAAAAATGAGATGATACTATGTATATTGTTCTGCAACTTGATTTTTTAAATGCAACAGTAATTTTTGAAATCTTATACATAATGCATATAAAGCTACCTGATTATTTACAGCCTAGATTTCTATAGCATAAATGTATTACAACTTATTTAGTCATTCTCTATTGAACAGTTTAAGTTGTCTTTAAATTTTTGCTAAGACATCCTTAAGTATCTTCTCCACCTTTAAGCATTTTTCTATAGGTTGTTTTTGTAGTTATAACAATTTCTCTTACTTTCAGTGAAAAAAGTTGCCAGTGAAAGAGCTAATGATGATCAAGATGAGTCTGTGAGCAGTAAAATTTCAAACCCAGGAAGGTCACAACAGGATGCTCAGACAGTTGAAGAAGAACTGCAGTCTCTGACTCTATCTGAACAGAATTCAGAACAGAATGCATTAGAACTAGACGTAAGTCAAAAGAAAAGAAGAAGGAAGAATCAGGCTGAAGGTAATGAAAAAGAAGTGCATCTTTCAGGAAGTGCCACTGTTCAGCCAGGCTCTTCTAAAGGAGGAAAACACAAAAGTAAGTCTGTTATATATTTTAGCAGCCCCTGTGTGACTTCTGAAGACTTGGGCGCTAGTGTGTGTAACTCAACTGTGTTCCTTCTGAACAATAGCAACTAATGATGCATAGTCATTGGTTCTGTATTCATGGTACTGGGTTAAACCCTTTTACTTTTCATTTAAAGAAAAAATAGTTTATTGTTTAAAGAAATGAAGTGAAATGAAATTTTTCCTCTAAATTTTGTCTTTGAGAAGTGTTACCTCTTAGGTACTCATACTAACAAGGTTCCAGGTCACATGTCTGTAGTTAAATGTGTGCTGTATCTGTTAATAAATCACAGGCTTTCATGTCCTGCCTCTACAGAGCCCCTATATGAACCCAGAATAAGTTGTTTAATTTGTATAAAAGGTGTGTGTGTGTGTGTGTGTGTGTGTGTGTGTGTTTTAAGTCGCTTCAGTCGTGTCCAGATCTTTGCGACCCTGTGGACTGTATAGCCTGCCAGGCTCCTCTGTCCATGGAACTCTCCAGGCAAGAATACTGGAGTGAGTCGCCATGCCGTCCTCCAGGAGATCTTCCCCGACCTCAGGGACTGCATCTGTGTCTCTTACATCTCCTGCATTTGCAGGCGGTTTCTTTACCACTAGTGCCACCTGGGAAGTGCTACTGAAATAAATATTCCTGTTTTTTCTTTTGTTGAACTCACTAGAATACAGACATTTGGACGCTTCTGAGTTCCTGGGGAATGAGAGCTAAGAGTTAAAGGACATCTTAATCTCTTTCTTTAAGAGTTCATCTGTAGATTACTATATATGTGAATACATATATGTAGATTACTGTATCTTAGTAATATAGATTATTTAAAGCAGATAACCAAGTAAAGAGAGGAGGAAAAGATAGTAGTAGACCAGAACAATCTTTCTGTAGAATTTAAATTTTATGTGGTTCAGCTTCACCAAGATTTTAAGTGAATCCTGATAGGTATCATAATGTGATTTATAGCCATCATAATATTATGCTCTTTTGTGACTTACTATTAAAGATATTACATATAAAGCAGAATAGCTCAACTATTAAGAAATGGCACTTTGGGCCAGTTTCATAATCCTTACTTTATAGTGTTGTATGTGAATTCCTTTGTGCTTTTTAAAATGCTTTTGCTATCATTTTCATAATAATGTGCATTTTGTATTAATAGATAAAGGTCTGTCTTTAAGTCCTGAGATTAATGAAGATGAAGGCAATAAGGAACAAGAGCTTCCCTGTGTACAGGACACAGATGACCTTGTGGGTTTATCCTCTAGTGAAGATGCTGAGAAAAGAACTGACCCTGTTCTTTCATCAAGGTAATTTTTTGTATGGTTTACTCACTTTGTCTACATCTTCTTGCAGTCACTGAAGGAGGAATATGAAATCTCCACCTGTAATTGTGAGTTTGCCTATTTCTCTTTTCAGTTCTGTTTTTTTTCTTCATGTCTTTTGAAGCTCCTTTCTTAGGTGCGTACGTTTCTAGGATTGTTGAATCTTCTTGGTGAAATCACCCTGGCATCACTTGTGTGATATCATTCTGGTCTTGCTCTTTGTTCTGATGCTTGCTATGCCACTACAGCCATCTTGTGGTTAATGTTTGCATAGGTTTATCATTTTCTATAAATATTTTCTCTTAATTTTGGTTTTCAGCTGTTTGAATGTGATATATCCTGCTGAGAGTTTTTTGTTTTTACTCCCAGGAAAAAAATACATGAGATCTGCTCTTCTAAGTGAGTTTTTAAAATGTACAATGTTGTTAACTATGAGCACAGTGTTGTACAGCATGACTGAAATTGTAGCTATTGAACAGTAGCTCTGTGTCCTCCCCATCTCTGGCCCCTGGTAACCACCATTCTACTTTCTGTTTCTGTGAGTTACTTTAGATACTTCAAATATGTGGAATCACATAATATTTGTCCTTTTATGAGTGGCTTATTTCACCTAGCATAATGTGTTCAGGGTTCATCCATACTGTAGCATATGACAAGACTTCTGTTTTTATGGTCAAATAATATTCCATAGGTATCTATCACATTTTTTTATTTGTCTGTCAATGAACATTTAGGGTGTTTCCCTCTTTGCTTATCATAAATAATGCTGCAGTAAACATGAAAGTGAAGAAAATTCTGTGAGATCTGTTTTCAGTTCTCCTGGATAAATACCCAGAAGGAGAATTGCTGGATCATATGATAATGCTGTTTTAAATTTTTTGAGACGCCTTCATACTGTTTTTATTGTGGCTGCATTTTACATTCCCACCCCCCGTTCATAAGTATTCCAGTTTTTCCACATTCTTGCCTGCATTATTTTATTTTCTAAAACTTAATATATATATATTTTAATTAATTACATTTTAAAAATTAATATAACCTCTCCTAATAGGTGTGAGATGATAACTTATGGTTTTGATTTGTATTTCCCTGGTGATTGTGATGTTGAGGTCTTTAAATGCTTAAATACTTGTTGGCTATTGTTCTATCTTCTGTGGAGAAATGTGTACTCAATCCCTTTTCCAGTTTTAAAGAAATGTCTCTTTCTTTTTCGGTTGTACCTTGTAGCCTCCCGTGGGCTCTTAGGTCCCTGGCGTTGAACCCTGGCCCCTGCAGTGGAAGGGCAGAGTCCTAACTTCTGCCAGGAAAGCACCCTTTTCCAGTTTTTTAATGGAGCTATTGTTTTTCTGTTACTAAGTTGTAGAAGTTTCTTTTCTAATTTGAATATTAAGCCCTTGTCTGATACATAGTTTACATATCTTTTCTCTCATGCAACAGGTTGCTTTTTGACTTTTGATTGTTTCCTTTGCTGTATGGAAGGTTTTTAGTTTGACATAGTCCCACTTGTCTATTTTTGCTTTTCTCACCTGTTCCTTTTGTGTCATGTCCAAGAAATCATTGCCAGTACCAATCTTATGAAGCTTTACCCTTGTTTTCCTTTAGTTTTATCCTTTAACGTGTTACCTTTAACGCAGTGGACCTGGGTTCAGTCCCCAGTCTGGGGACTAAAATCCCACAAGTTGTATGGCACAGCTGAGAAAGGGGAAGAAAAAATGTTGCCTTTAAATCTTTAATCCATTTTAAGTTAATTTTTGTGTATAAGATAAAGGTCCAGTTTCTTGTGTGTGTGTGTCTTTCTAGCTTTCCCAACATAATTTGTTGAAGAGATTATCCTTTTCCTATTGTGTAGTTTTGGCACCCTGTCAAAGAACATTTGATTGTATATGCATGGGTATATTTCTGGGCGTTTTTTTCTGATCCATTGGTCTCTGTATACCCTTTTTTGAAAAATTTGATGAAAGCCACTTATTGTCATGTAAAATACATGTATGCACACGTGCCAGCTTATTCACACACAATTCAGAAGATTAATAGTTTCTTTGAAGACAAGCCATAGACCTCAAGTCTTTAACTTGCTGGGTGACAGATATCTAAATTCTCGCCTCAGACATGCAACTAACTTCATAGACTATCCTCAAAACAATACTGATGACCTTTTTTAAGGGGGGAAAACAGTACTGATGACTTTTTTTTAAGGGGGGAAAACATCCTGTTATGACTGTTTGAATCTCACTAGTTTTGTAAAACAGTGAGCTGATTCTATAATTATGTCCGTAAGAGTGAAGGGTCATGAATGGTAAAGACAATTTTGGAAAACAGCTCTGGAGATGAAATATATTGGCTTATTCTAAAGCTAGAGTAATCAAAAGTGTGTTACTGGCAAAGGACAAGTTGACTGAGAGGAACTGGATGTAGAATCTAGGAAGAGAAATGTAGGAATCTGATAGATGGCAGAGGTAGCATTAGAAGTTATCTCCCATATCCTATGATAAACCATTAATGGAAAAGAATTTTAAAAAAGAATGTGTGTGTGTGTATGTAACCAGATCACTTTGCTGAGTAACAGGAATTAACAATATTATAAATCAGCTATATTTCAATAAATATAGGTAAGAAAAAATATGTATGGTAAAAAAGAAATTAGCAGGTAAAGATTGAATTAACCATTCATTAAATGGTGTTTAGATATGAAAAAAATGATAGTAGATCCCTATTTTACTCTATGCAGTAACTAGATGACATATATAAAGCAAATCTTTAAAACTTTAAAGAGAAACTGTAGAAGAATACTTTTGTGATGTCAGGGATTTCTTAAGACATAAAAAGCACAAAGTTTATGGGATAAAATTGATACATTCAACTGCAGTAACATTAAATACTTCTATTGACAAAAGGCTCCATGAAGAAAGTAAAATACAAGCCAATGATTACGAAGTTTTACATGTAACATCTAACCAAAAAAACAATATACAAAGAGTTCTGGGAAAAGAAACACCCAGTAGGAAAAAAAAAAAAAAGCAGCAGAAAGTAAAGCACGGCTAAATGTGAATTTGTGTTGAAATTGAATGCTGGCTGGTACCTAGTCATTATTTATATGATTGTTAATTGAAATATTTCATGATCTAGCAGTCTTCTCCTTCCATGGTGCACCGTGAACTGTAACTTGTGGGTATTGGAACTGTGTCCTTGATTTCCATGACTCTTGGGTCACGCGGTAGTACTGTATGAAGGACTGCTGATAATAAATTTTAATGAGAGATAATTCCTAAACTTTACACATACGTTTGATTTGTGAACCCTGTGTAGTTAAGAGTTTTTCATTTTGTAACTTCTTGAGCACTTAGCTTGTTCATTTGTGGCTGTTACTGTCTCCTACGGTACAGTGTTTTAATAACATGTGGCAGGAAGGATCTTAGAGAAACCAAAATAGCCGTTTTGTTTATTACATGATACGAAGGATCATCTTCCAGAGTTTTGACTTTGTACATTTGAAAAAGCCTTTTAAATGATTAGTAGAAGATATGTATTACTAAAAGGTTCTTTTCCCTAAAAGGTTCTTTTCCCAATCTATTTTCATTTCCTTCATAGTCAACAAGATGTTGTATCAGTAGCAACTGAGACTGCAAAATCAAACACTGCAGATTTGCCTCCATCAGAAAGTGGAGTTAGAGCACTGTGTGAGGTGAATAGTGCTGAGAGTAGTTGTACAGAAGAAAGAGATGTTGACCTAAAAAACAAATCACTGTAAGTATTTTACATGGTAGGATTTTAAAATGTGTTTTTAAAATTTTCATAATTTATCATCAAAAAATGATAATGTTGTTTTCTTATGGGATTAGGATGGTACATTAGAGCATTTAGTACTATAGACCATTTAGTATGTAATTGTACTGTGGCCTGAAATCTTTTATATCTGATATATAGTAGTGATAGGAGTTGTAGCAAAGTGGTAACTTACAATGAAATTCTAAAATAATTTGGAAACCTAAATGTTTGCTATGAGATTTAACTTTTACTTGGTCTGAGTTATTTTTCTTTTTTTGGTCTGAGTTATTTTTCATATCTGTTGTCCAAGTAGTAGATTTTGATATTGAGACTTTAAAGAGATTATGTGTTATGCTTGTTAGTGTGAAAATAGTGGTTAAATTAATACCTTCAGTAAAAACAATAAAAGCACCGCAAGACTCTTCCTTTGAAAAGATATCTCAAAAATTCAGATTTCCTTTTTGTCTCCTTTATAACTCCTCAGATGGGCTTAAAAGCTGCCTAGTTTATGAATTCTTTATTTTTTTTTAAATTTACTTTATTGTGTTGGTTTTGCCATACATTGACATGAATCTGCCATGGGTATACATATGTTCCCCCTCCAGAACCCCGCTCCCTCCTTCCTCCCGATTGCCTCCCCCTGGGTCATCCCAGTGCACCAGCCCTGAGCATCAAACCTGGACTGGCGATTGATTTCACATATGATAATTAACATGTTTCAATGCCATTCTCCCATATCATCCCACCCTTGCCCTCTTCCACAGAGTCCACGAGACTGTTCTATACATCTGCGTTTCTTTTGCTGTCTCGCATGCAGGGTTCTCATTACTATCTTTCTAAATTCCATATATATGCGTTAGTATACTGTATTTTTGTTTTTCCTTCTGGCTTACTTCACTCTGGATAATAGGCTCCAGTTCCGTCCACCTGAGTAGAACTGATTCAATGAATTTTTTTTTAATGCTGAGTAACATTCCATTGTGTATATGTACCACAGCTTTCTTATCCATTCGTCAGTTGATGGGCATCTAGGTTGCTTCCATGTCCTGGCTATTGTAAACAATGCGGCGATGAACATTGGGGTACACGTGTCTCTTTCAATTCTGGTTTCCTCTGTGTGTATGCCCAGCAGTAGGATTGCTGGGTCATATGGCAGGTCTATTTGCAGTTTTTTAAGGAATCTCCACACTGTTCTCCATAGTGGCTGTTTGCGTTCCCACCAACACTGTAAGAGGGTTCCCTTTTCTCCACACCCTCTCCAGCATTTATTGCTTGTAGACTTTTGGATGGCAGCCATTCTGACTGGTGTAAGGTGGTACCTCATTGTGGTTTTGATTTGCATTTCTCTGATAATGAGTGATGTTGAGCATCTTTTCATGTGTTTGTTAGCCATTTTTATGTCTTCTTTGGAGAAATGTCTGTTAAATTCTTGGCCCACTTTTTGATTGGGTCGTTTATTTTTCTAGAATGGAGCTGCAGGAGTTGCTTGTATATTTTTGAGATTAATTGTCCGTTGCTTCATTGGCTATTATTTTCTCCCATTCTGAATATGAATTCTTATTTTCAGTAAAGCATGGTCACATTGAGAATCAAATTTATTTATTTTTTAAATTGTATTTGGCTGAGTGGCTTGTGGGATCTGAGTTCCCCAGCCAGGGATCGAACCTGTGCCCTCCACAGTGAAAGTACAAAGTCCTGACTACTGGGCTGCAGGTAATTCTCAAGACTTATTTTTTTCCAATAAAAATAGAAACAAGTCTTTGGAATAGGCAGTATATTCCTGGGGTTCAAACATTCAAAAGTACAAGAAGTTATACAGTGAAGGATCTTTTCTACCATGTCCCCATTTACCCTAACAAGTAAACAGTGTTACTTATTTCTGACATTCTTTCAGAGATTAAAAAATTAAAACACAAATAATCCCCCCCCCAAAAAAAAGGACATTAAAGTTAATACAAATATACAAAGTACATGTTCTTTTTTTACTCTTTTTTTACTCTGACTTAAGGGTAGCATAATATACTTGCTGTTGTGCAAGTTTTTGTCTTATATCCTCATATCTTTACGTAAAGACCTTCTTTATTCTTTTTATAGTTGCATACTGTTCTGTTCTGTGGATGAATTACAGTTTATATTATCTGTGCCTTGCTGATGACTATATGTGTTGTTTTTACAGGCAGTGCTTAGAAACTTATACCTCTGTCCTTTCACCTTTGTGCAGTGTATTTGTAGGTTAAGTTTCAAACATGCAATTGCTAGCCCAGAGGATATATTTGTATGTGAGTGTGTATACATTTATATACATTTGTGATTTTAATAGATACTTCCAAAATGCTCTTCATACAAGTTATTCTAGTTTATATTTCCACTAACAACACAAGAAATGTCTCCCTTACCAACAAACAGAGTTACAAACTTGGATTTTTGCCAGTCTTGATAGACTGTAAAAGAAAATAGTATCTCAGTATGATGCATCTACCTCCTCCTCTTTTTTGACCAGGCATATGTAATTCTGTTATTTTTTTCCCCCCTTCAGTTGCTTGTTTAAAAATTTTCTGTACCTAAAGAAAAGTCAAAAAAATAGAATAATGAACATTTATATATGATTCCCTTTAGATTCTCTGATTCTTAATATCTTTTCACATTTGTGCTTACTTGCTCTACTTTTAATTGGTATTCCGTACGTTTCTCATTGGAAGTGAAATTGAGCATCTCTTCACATTCCAAACCTATTTTTATTTATTTTTTGTGTGTGTGAGTACATACCCTTTGTCCAGTTTTCTGAGTTGTTATTGGTGTTATTTTGTAGGAGGTCTTTACATTTTAGAGAGGTTAGTCTTGTAATATGAGTTGTAAAACATGCCTTGGTTTGTAGTTTGACTTACAACATATCTTTTGGCTATGTAAAAGCTTTTGAGTTTTATATTGTCAAATTTCTCTCTTCTTTTTTTTTTATTTCCTTTTTTGGCTTCTTATTTTTTAATCAAGTTTTAGAAAGGCTTATCCCATTTCAAATTTATAAAAGAATGCATTTATATTTTCTCTGTGATTTCACTTAAATCTTTCATTCGTTTGGAATATATTTCAAGTACATTGCAAGAGATGAAACTTATTTTATTCCCTAGTTTTCCCGTCACCATTTAATTGAATATTTATTAAAAAGATATATTACTTTTGTGTTCATTTCATTCTCTTTTGAAATGCTAACTTTATTGTATACTAGAATCATGTATTTTCAAGTTATCTCAGCTTTCTTTTTTGTTTCAGTTGTCTATTATTCATGTATTAGTACCACAATATTTTAATTATCTATGCTGAATATTATAAATATCTGATAAAAGAAATTAGAAATTCAGTGCTATTCTTGTTCAGTTTTATTTGCTACTTTTATTGTAAGTAAGCTTAAAAGAGTTCTAGCTCTAAATGAATGTTTAAAGAATTTTCCCAGAATTTCTTTTGAATATGTCTTCATGTTGGTAAAATTTGAAGGATGTTAATTTTCTAGGGAAACTGATCAAACAGAAACTAATAAACCAATGACAAGAGGACGACTCCAGAGACCTAAACCCAATTTATCAAGGGCAGTTGGGAAGAAATCAGTTCTCTCACAAGGTAAAACAGATGCAGAGGACAAGAGTTTACATGAAGAAACTCCTGTTGAAAAGGTATGGAGTAAGATGCATAATGGAAATTAAAATTATAAAGTTTTTTCCCTAAATAGTTGGGAATGTGTAACTTGTAATTACAAAGAAAATGATAATAAAGCCAAGATATAAGAAATTCACACATTAATAAATTGTCTTACTGGCCTCATATATTTTCTTTAGAATGTCGGATATATCATTTTGAACATTAGTAGTGACAAAGCTATCTTTTGTTTACTTATATAAGACTTTTATTAAAAGTATTTTTAAACCAGCTATAGTGAAATTATACCCACAACTCTCTTTTCTAAGCACAGATATATTCTTCTGTCTTTCCTTTATAGACTTTCTCTTTTTATGAAAGTAAACATTTTTGTATTTTTTAGTCATAACATTTATTACATTTAACACTTTTTTCTCTGAAACTATTAATCTATACTCTCTTGGGGTTAGTTGATCTTTTTAGTAGCTGTACCAGATTAACATTATTATTAATTTACCTAACCATTTCTCTGATGTTTAGATTGTTTCCATTTTTTTTTTAACTCTATAAGTAAAAGCAGTTTTGTAAATAGCAAAGAATAAATTTCTAGAGGTAGTAGGGATTACTGGGCCATAGTATTTAAAATGTATTTTTGGCTCTTGTTAGGTATTATCAAACTGACAGTCAAAAAAAATGAATCTTAGAAACTCGCTGGCAGTCCAGTCGGTAGAACTCAGTGCTTTCACTGCCTGGGTCTGGATTCAATCCCAGGTCAGGGAATTAAGAACCAACAAGCCACGCAGCCCCCCCAAAAGTCTATTTACATTTCTATAAGCATTATGAATGTTTGCTTCATTATATCTTTGCCAGTATATTATTAAAAATGTTTTATTTCTGCAAAAATAATTGTTTAAATTTAGTCTGCTTTTTTCCTCTTTTGTGAAATCTTTCCATATTTTTTATAATATATTATTACTTTCTCGTAAGATGTTTTTAAATTCTAGAAAATCGGGAAAATACAGACTCATGTAAAAATTAAAATAGAAATTAATTGTTTAATCCACATGCAACCACTGTTTTAGGATATATTCTTCCAACTTTTGTTTTTTGTTTTTTACAAAGTTGAATAGTATTGTTAATTCAGTTTTATATACTTTGGTATCTTAACGTTTCATAAATATTTTTTCACATCATTAAATGTCTTTTGAAAATATGAGTTTTAGTGACTTTATAATTTCATAATATTCTATCAGTGAGTGTAACTAAATTTATTTAACCATTTATTCATTAGTGGATATTTGTCAGTTTATAGTATTTGCTGTTTTGCATAGTGTTCCAGTGACCATTCTTGTACTTAAGTCTTTGTTTAAATATTTTCTTAGAGTAGCATCTGAGAAATGATATTACTGGGTCAAAGAATATGAACATTATTAAAGCTCTTGATTCATATTGGTAAGGATATATCAATTTGTGCTTCTATCAGTAACGTATGAGATTATATGTTTAAGATGTTCTCGTCTGTGTTTATGATTTTAATAACTCTTCTAATAGAAGTACAAAAAAGAGACTTTTATTATTTCCACTTATTTACTTATTAGAAAGTTTTTATGTTAAGTAGATTAAATATAAAAAATTAAATTTGTAGAATACCATGGAAAAGGATGGTATTTCTGGAATGAAGGATACAGAGAAAGAGAACCCAGAACCTGACACTTTATCTAAGTAAGTATTTAGGAAATAGAATAAAAATAGTAACTTTTAGGAATGATTGTAATGGATTGTTTTCTACTTGCTAATGTCTGAATTTTATTTTTATCTAGTGTAACTAAGTCCATTTTAAATTATAGGGATTGTTGAAACATTTAACACTATTTATGCTTGGTATTATAAGGATAATAAATATGCTTAAATAAATTTTGATGTGGGTCCACTAGTTAACAATCTTGTTAGATAAATTAGTGGTTAAGATGTATGTTGATGGATAATTTCATTTATAGCAAGGGGCTTCAAAGGGGCATATTTAGGGGAATTCCCTGGTAGTCCAGTGGTTCCGGCCCTGTGCTTCCACTGCAGGGGGCGCACATTCAGTCCCTGGTTGGGGATCTAAGAGTGCTGCTTGGTATGGCCAAAAACAAAAAAACAACAGAATATTTAACATGGAGTGAGAGCTAGAATAGGTCTTGGTCCAATATAAATCTGCACCAGTGGATTCCGGACTGTATATTTATGCCATAATCTGTGTCTAGTGCCCTGAAGGTGTATGTTACACAGTGGTATCCTGAGTGGGTAATAATATTCCATACTTTTCAAGTATAGATTTTTTCCAATTTTGTAGTGAAAATTTGATTTAAAAATACATTTTTATAGTTAATGCTTCTAGGACTGTGTCTGTTCTGGAGAGTTGAGGTATTAGAGGTATGTGTATCTTTGCAGGTGTTCTTGGCAGTTGTGAATTATTTTGTGTTTCCAAATGGTTTACTTATTTATACCTGGGAGAACGGAGTACTGAAAATAAGCCTGTGATATACGAGTAATTATGTGACTTCAGAATAACCATTGATTTTATTCCTTTGTAATTACTCTAGTTTGAATGAAAAAACTTGTCTGCAGGAAGATGATCAACCAAAGGCTTTCAGACCTGCACGACTAATGCGGGGCTTATTACAAAGGCCAAAACCAAATGTAGGTAAAGCTGCTGCAAGAAAAGAAACCCTCACATCACAGGAAAAGCCTGGTGCCAGTACAGAAAAGAATGAAAATGAATCCTGTATCAACAGAGATGTAAGTACTCTGAAGCCCTCCAGTTTTCTGTTAAACAAAACATAAGCCTCCTTTCATCTTCTTTTTTAAAACATCAGTATTATACAATTATCTACACTGTTTTTTAAATTTAATGCCCATATGTCATAGCCAGAAGCTTTGCTAGTTGTGATGGCACTTAGCTCTCAGCTCTATGAATTTTAAGCATTTATCTGACGAAACATCTGCGTTCACCTTATGCATGTTTGGACTTGCCTTCTTCCCCCATCACTCAGTAGGTGTGAGTACACTTCCCTTTTGAGAGGAGTTACGGGATTATACTCCTCTTTCTAAAATATAGGTAGGTGTCTGAATTTTAACACTGACTTAAACAAAATAGAATGTTAAAAGCTCCCTACTATAATATTCCAACAACAAAGATTATAAATTTTAGATATTTACATAATAAGTGGTCTTTGTGATAAGAGTAAGAATTGGTATGATTTGAGATTGAAATTTCTTTTGTAGTAATTCCCAAGGTCTATAATGTGATTATAATAATCCAAAAGATCTAGAAAGACAGAACCCAAGGGATAATTTTAACAGATTCCTTGCTTTCTGACTGGGAAGAAAAGAATGGGGGCTTTGAGATGAGGTAAAAGGTATGGCTTATGAAATTTCCTTTATCTTAAGAAAAAAACATTAAAAAGTGCCTCCTAGGAAATTTCCTGGTGATCCAGTGGTTAGGATTCTGTGCTTCTGCTGCTGGGTGCCTGGGTAAGATCTGCTAGCTGCACAGCCCAGCCCGAAAAAAAAAGGGCCTGTTTAATATCATTTTACAGTTTTGAAATGTTTACCATTTTCCTTGTACTCAAATTGTACATAATTTTTAATGAAATCTTTTATAAATGGGTGTTTCATTCTAAGACCTAAAACTTTCTAAAAAAATGTGTTTGTTTTATTAAGACTCCCGAACAGATAGATCAGTCATGTGAAAATTTTGAATGTGAAGACATCGCATCACTATCTGAAAAAAAAGACAGTTCCTTTCAAAACGTGCAGTCAGATGAGTGCAAGGCTGTTAATGAATGTCTGAGGTAAGCATCGTCTTATTGATGATGTAATATTTGAATTATATGTAAAGTTTTCGAAATTATCAACCATTTTTTAAAAACAATAGCAAATCAGATTGATTTGTTATCTGTTTATCAAGTTACATAATATTTACAAATATACATTCACCTTTCAAGGCGGTTTATCTCTCTGCCTTCATGTTGATTTCTCACTTACTGGTATTTTGATGAATTTTACCCATCACAAGTTAAACCTTGAGTTATTAATAATATGGATAGTATTATCACTTGACAAGCATATTAAATTATATGTGTATATCCGAATGTGAAAATGCTGCTTACTTTAGTATTTGTTTCTTTAGGCTTAGATTGATCACACATATGTAATACTTATATGTATAAATTCATACCTTTTTACAGCCAAAATTCTCTGTATTTGTTATTTCCCTTCTGGAGGATACCATACTAGATCAACAGAACTATTAGTATGCTTTAAAATTTTTTTCCTATTGGGAATATTCAGTGCACAAGAGTAGTGAGAACAGAATAACAGATTCCTGTGTACCTACTGTCTAGTTTCAGCAGTTATTCATATTTTACCAATCTTTGCATTCACAGTCTGGCCTATTGTATACTTTATTAAAGCTATGTGAACCCGTTTGAATACTACCTAACCTATGAGTGAAAGCTAGGTTTCCTGAACTACTCAAAAGGTCTCTGTTAGAAGACAAAAAAATTCCTTTATTCCTCTCTTCTTTCTCTATTTGTTTGCTTCTTACTTCCCTCTCTGTATCCCCTCCCTATACCCCCAACCTATTTCTCTGCTTTGCCATAGAAATTCTGGGTAGACCCCTATACATACAACTGCATTGCTGCTGCTGTTTAGTTGCTAAGTTGTGAACAATTGCGACTCCATGGACTGTAGCCCACCGGGCTTCTCTGTCCATGAGATTTCCCAGGCAAGAATACTGGAGTGGGTTGCCATTTTCTTCTCCAGGGATCTTTCTGACTTAGGAATTGAATCTGCGTCTCCTGCACTGGCAGGTGGATTCTTTACCACTGAGCCACCTGGGAAGGCTGTACAATTGCATTATTACATATCTCTGATACAAAGAATAATTACAGCCTGACACTGTTGAAAGAAATCTAGGGACTGAAAAAAAGAGAAATATCCCTATGGACAGATGCCCCAGAGAAGGGCAATAATGTAGATGAAGTGGAGACAGATTTGAAAGAAACTGAAAGATTTCTCCAAGGGAGAAGATACTGGAGTTGATCAGTGCCACTGAGGAAATAGATTTAGAAGAGACCGAAAGAAGAGAAATACCTACACCAGAAAAGGCCTAGGAGATCAAAATATTAACCAGTCACTAGGTGGTTTTTTATTCAGTTATATATTTCTATTGCTTTTACCGCCTGTTATTATGATAAAGCACAAAACAGAGTGTGCCGCTGCTTTTTTGGAAAATAAGGGGTGCTTATGGTAGATAGTGATTGTTATGTGCCCAGAAGCATTCTGCAGACTGCAAAATGTTGTTTATTTTCTCTTTTGTGTCATTCCCAGTTGATATTATGAAATCACAAGCTTTTAGAGAAATGACTGTACAGGAAATCTCAGTTTGAATTGTTTTTAAAAAGTGAGGAGGGGTAGACTTAGTTTTTAGTCATAGGACTGTATCTTATTCAAATTCTACCTCTCTCCAGCTGTTTGAGACCTTGGACATAAGGTCTGACCATATAAATGAGTTCTTTAACTCTTATCCAGGTATGTGTCTGGATAAAGGATAGTAAGAGTGAAAAGGTAAGGATAGCAGATACAAATTGATTTAACTCCAAGTAGAGGATGAAAGAGTCTTTCTCAGTAGGTGTTTGCCAACACTGATGTGGATGACAATTAGCAAGAGACTATTCAGGCCCAATTTGCCATTATTTTAATTGACCTAGGGCTTCTGTGGTGACTCAGACAGTAAAGAATCCGCCCGCAAAACAGGAGACCAGAGTTCAGTCCCTGGGTCAGAGAGATCCCCTGGAGAAGGGAATGGCTGCCCACTCCAGTCTTCTTGTCTGGAGAATTCCATGGACAGAGGAGTTGGCGGGCTGTAGTCCATGGGGTTGCAAAGAGTTGGACATGACTGAATGACTAACATGCTTTCACTCATTGACCTTATTGATAGATTTAATTATTTTTAAAATTTACTGTAATTTCCAAGGATGGAATTTTTTTCTCTCCTTTAAATTTTAAATTTGGCCCAAAGAGTCCTGGTGCTTCATTAATTTTTTTTTTTTTTAATTTGAGAGTTCCTGATTTTTCAGTAGTTATTTCTTAATGATCATATCTTCAATTGACATTCTGGTTTAAAATTTGATTGTGTGTGTGTTTTCTTTCTTTCTTTCTTTTTTTTTTTAGTATTCAGGAGGATAATAGAGCAAATAAAGATGTTCGAATTCCAAAGACTCGATTTCAGAAACCAAAGCCAAATATAGGAAGGAGAACTGGAAGAAGAGGAATTTCCTCAAAGGAAGAGGTACCAAAGGAGGTAATTGCCTCTGAGGAGATGACAGCAGCTTTGAGAGAAACTGCAAAACTGGAAACCTCACTAAGGGAGAAGGAACCTGTGGAGACTAATACTACCAAGAAAATAGAGTCAGATTTAAAAGAAATTGGAAGAAAAGACATCTCTTCCAGGGATATAATGCCAGAAATGAGTGATATCGCTGTTGAAATGGAGACAGATTCGAAAGAAACTGAAAAAAATGATATCTCTCCAAGGGAAAAAATGCCAGAAATGAGTGATGTCACTGTGGAAATGAAGACTGATTTGAAAGAAACCGAAAAAAATGACATCTCTCCCATGGAGAAAATACCAGAAATGATTGATATCATTGCAGAAATGGAGACGGATATGAAAGAAACTGGAAAAAATGACATTTCTCCCAGGGAGAAAATGCCAGAAATGAGTGATGTCACTTCAGAAATGGAGACAGACTTGAAGGAAACTACAAAAACTGACATCTCTCTCAGGGAGAAAATGCCAGAAATGAGTGGTATCATTGCAGAAATGGAGACAGATTTGAAAGAAACCGGAAAAAATGACATCTCTCCCAGGGAGACAGTATCGGAAATGATTGATGTCACTGCAGAAATGGGGACAGATTTGAAAGAAACTGGAAAAAATGACATCTCTCCCAGGGAGGAAATAGCAGAAATGAGTGATGTCACTGTGGAAATGAAGACTGATTTGAAAGAAATTGAAAAAAATGACATCTCTCTCAGGGAGAAAATGCCAGAAATGAGTGATATCATTGCAGAAATGGAGACAGATTTGGAAGAAACCAGAAAAAATGACATCTCTCCCAGGGAGATAGTACCAGAAATGATTGATGTCACTGCAGAAATGGGGACAGATTTGAAAGAAACCGGAAAAAATGACACCTCTCCCAGGGAGAAAATACCAGAAATGATTGATGTCTCTGTGGAAATAGAGACAGATTTGAAAGAAACTGGAAAAAATGACATTTCTCCCAGGGAGAAAATGCCAGAAATGAGGGATGTCACTGAGGAAATGGGGACAGATATGAAAGAAACTGAAAGAAATGACATCTCTCCCAGTGAGAAAATACCAGATATGACTGATGTCACTGCGGAAATGGAGACAGATTTCAAAGAAGCTGGAAAAAATGACATCTCTTCCAGGGAGAAAATACCAGAAACGAATGTTGTCACTGCAGAAGTGGAGACAGATTTGGAAGAAACTGGAGAAAATGACATCTCTCCCAGGGAGAAAATCCCAGAAATGAGTGATGTCACTGCAGAAATGGGGACAGATTTGAAAGAAACTGGAAAAAATGACGTCTCTCCCAGTGAGAAAATACCAGAAATGATTGATGTCACTGTGGAAGTGGAGACAGATTTCAAAGAAACTGAAAAAAATGACATCTCTCCCAGGGAGAAAATGCCAGAAACGAATGTTGTCACTGCAGAAGTGGAGGCAGATTTGAAAGAAACTAGAGAAAATGACATCTCTCCCAGGGAAAAAATGCCAGAAATGATTGATGTCACTGCAGAAATGGAGACAGATTTCAAAGAAACCAGAAGAGAGATTTTCCCAAGGGAGGAGGTAACAGTGGTAACTGATCCCACTGAGGAAAGAAAGACAGATTTGGAAGAGACTGAAAGAAGAGAAATGTTCCTACAGGAAAATATCCCAGAGGAAGTTGATACTATTCGTAAAGTAGAAACAGGTTTGAAAAAAACTGAAAGAGAAATTTCCCCAAATGAGGAGATGCCAGAGATGCCTGATGCTGCTGAGGAAGTAGAGACGGATCTAGAAGAAACTGAAAGAAGAGAAATATCTACACAAGAAAATGCCTCAGAGGTCAAAACTGTAGGTGACGAAATGGAGATAGATTTGAAAGAAATTGGAATAGAAATTTACCCAAGGGAAAAGGTATTAGTGGGGATCAGTGCCACAGGGGAAAGAGAGACTGATTTGGAAGAAACTGGGCAGAGAGACATTTTCCTGATGGAGAAAGCATCAGGAAAGGTGGCTGTTGTTGAGAAAGTAGAGGCAGATTTGAAAGACACTGGAAAAGAAATTTCCTTGACGAAAAGCGGATCAAAAGAAATAAAAAAAAGCATGGCCCATTTGGGAAACATAGAAAAAATAGACATTTCTCTGAGGGAAAAAGAACCAGAGGAGACTGGGACCTCAAGTCGAGCTGAGGCAGATTCCTTGCAGACCAGTACTGGTGACTACAGCACTGTGCCTTCACTGAGTGATACAGTATGTATTTTTCTGTCCTTGAAAAATATCTTTTGAATACTTTTTTCGGAGAAAAGTTATCAAAATAATTCCAGGGTTATTACCCTTAAATCCAATAACATTTAAAATTACTAAAAATTTTTAATTGTGGAAAAGTTACAGTTCTTAATGTCAGTTTAAAGTTTCTCTTAGATAAAAGGAGTGAGTATAGGGAATCGGACTGAATTTGTGCTAACGCTAGTATGAACGTGCAGTGGAATTATTTCTTTTGACCATACCTGTATCAGTTTTTCTCTTTATTTCCTGCCCCGCCTCGTTTTGCTTTACTTTTAAAAGTTCCTTTTGTTAAAAGTTTCCAGTTCATTGACGTTGAAGATATTGTAACATTTTCTAGTTTTGTAACTTTTTTTTGAATAGGTAATGGTGTTTGTAGTTTGGAAAAAACATAATATGCAATATAAAGAAAGACTCTCCTAAATTCTGTGTTTCAACATTTGTAAATTAAATTTCATTTTATTTAAAAATGAAAAACCTCCAAACTTCTATATTTTTAAAGACAATAGAATATACAGGCTTTTGTTTGAAATGTATGACATGGCTAAGAAGTTGATTTCGGTTTTACCATAAGCTCTTTTCGCATAGAAAAATCTGCATGAACTTTTTGGCCAACCCAATGTATGTGCTGATTTATTTCTAGGACTTGGGCAGGGAAGTGCAGTCCGTGGTTCATACATCTGTAGAAGAAAAAAATTCTGAAAAGGAAGTGTCAAGTCAGTTGAGTCATTTGAACATTTCTTCGCAGTGTTCTGAACTTGATAAAATAGAAGACCAGAGGATGCAACCTCCAAGTGTTCCAGAGCAGTTTTCAGATATTAATTTAAGGTACAAGTATATAGGTCTGTGTGCTTTTGAAGAGAAAGCATACAAAGTTATATTTGCAGATTATGTGTAACTAAGGTTTTAAGACGTACCACCTGTAGCACAGTGTTGAATTTTTTAAGCTGGTTTGGGGGAAAACTGGGAGAGGTTTGAGGTCATTTTGACAGTAGATTGTGAGAATCACCAACATTCAAAATTGTGTGCAATACATACTTTTAAGTTAGTACAGGTATGACAAACCTGTATTTTCTTTGTGCAAAGATGATATAATTCCTGGGCTTATTCCTGGATTGTACCACTCATGTTTTTCAGGATCTACCAAATAGTCCAATTTGTTTTCCTGTTAAGACTTAGAATTAAGTATTTACTGCCAGTCTCTAAGGTTGTCCTAAGACTCCACTCCCACTGCCCCTTCATTTCATCCTAAAGCTTGGTAATCCTTGTTCCAAAAGCAAATCTCTTCCTCAAGAACAGACGCCATGTGAAGTCAAGCTGACACCTTTTGTGAGAAGTAGATTCAAAAGACTTAAACCAAACTTAGCAAGAGCAGCTTCAAAAAGAGAGACTACAAAAGCAGAAAAGCATGTGCCTGGGAAGGAAGTGGAAGCTGATAAAACAGAGACTGTTGTGATACAGCAGAACTGTGAACAGATGAGTACTCTCCCTTCTCACCATGTGAGTGTTATTTAAAATGGATGTTTTCTGTCTTAGTTATTACAATTATTAAAGTAAAACATTTGGAGTGAAACTTTGCAGATATTTTCTCATGTTATTTTAAAGAACGTGTTTGACTGCACTGGGCCTTAGTTGCAGCACACGGGGTTTCTGTGGGCTTCTCTCTGCTTACAGTGCATGGGCTTAGTTGCCCCGAGGCGTACGCGGTCTTAGCTCCCTGATCAGGAAGCGAATCTTGAGTTCCCTACACTGGATGGTGGATTCTTAACAACTGGACCACCAGGGACGTCCTTCTCATGTAATTTTTACTGTGTTTGATATTATTGTTGCTGTACTTAATGCACCTCATTATTCCGCATGGTTTTTGTAAGAATCTCAAGTCTCTGATCATGGACACATATCGGGGAGGATTTTAAGAGGCCCCAGCTGTAGTTCAGGTCATTGAACTACACTGCATGACCTAAAATTCATTATGTGAAGGTAAGCCACGTAGTGCAGCCACTTCCTTCACAGGGAATTGAGAATGACAGTCCATCTTTATTTCGCCCTGTTGTGAAAGTGAAATGCAAAGTTAAAAGCTTGATATGAGTTAAAGGATATTGTTTTTATTTACTTGATTAACTTAGTCTATAAGAGATCAAGAAGTATGATACAGCATCAGAAACACACTCATAAGCTGAGTGCTGTAAATGTACAAAATGCTTTTTTGAATTCAAGTTCTTTTACAGCTTAACTTAATTCTTACTATGCTTGAACATTTGTGCTTTTTCCTCCTAATCTTATGTTTAAAAAAGATAAATCATGGGACTTCCCTGGCAGTCCAGTGGTTAGGATTCTGTGCTCTCACAGCTGAGGGTCTAGGTTCAGTCGCTGGGGAACTAAAATTCCATAAGCTACATGGCATGGCCCCCTCCTCAACTCCCTAAATCACTTTTTGTTGATTATTTTATCCAATTGTAAAAATTTCAAATTAAAAAAAAATCATCTAAAAAGTTAATCCTTTATAATGTTCCATTTCTTCCTCCCAAGTTAATCCCAAGTAGCAATTTTTAATATATCTACCTAAACTTTTCTTTATAGATACTTATTTATACAAATAATAGAATGTTTTGGTCTTTTCATTATTTTCCAAAAATAGCATCATATCTTATAACTTTTTTCATGTACAATATTGTGAACATCTTTTTGGGTCAGTATATACAAGTTAAACTTCTTTTAAGTGACTGTACTATTGCATTGTAAAGAAATTATAATTTATTCAGTTGCCTACTGATTTGTCTCATTTCTAGTTTTTTTTTTTTTTTTCCTTTTCTCTTCTGGGGAGCTATTATATTGCTACAGTAAATATCCTTGTCATAATTTATTAGATACTTATTGAATGTTTTTATAAGATACATTTCTAGAAGTAGAATTGCTGGGAATTAAAATTATTGATTGATACGGCCCTATTGTCTACAAAGACTGTATCAATTTATTCTTCTAATCATTTATTAAAGTTATTTTCCTATACTTTTACCAACCCTTGATGAAATTTTTTTTTATTACCTTCTAGGATGTGGCTTCTCTAATGACATCAAGAGAAAAAGACAAATTAGATCACGGTCCAGAGGAGACTGTAATACTACTATGTATGCAGACTGAAAAGGACCTTTCACCTTTGAGTTCTTGTGAATCTAAAGAGGAGTCTCACTCTACACAAGCCCAGGAAAAGGAATTACTTGTCTCTATGGGGTAAAAAGTGATAGCTTTTTAAAAATCTAAAATAGAGTCATTTCAAGTATTCATTTTTTAAAAAATGTGTTAGTGTAGTTTAAAAGTGAGTATCAAGAGTAGTTGGTTTATTTTTATTCATGTGGCAGACTGCCTAAAATAGAAAATCAGTTTTAGTTCAACATGTTTTAATGCTTGCCTGCTTATAGTCACTGTTAGCTGCTCAGAATCTTACACAAAGCAATGCATTTAAAAAATATATGTGTATAAGGTATGTATTCATCACCTCTTTAAAAATTATCGTAAGGTACATATGAGCTTCACAAGTGGTAAAGAATCCGCCTGCTAGTGCAGAAGACACAGGTTTGATCCCTGGGTTGAGAAGATCCCCTGGAGAAGGAAATGGCAGCCCACTCCAGTATTCTTGCCTGGAAAAATCCAAGGACAGAGGAGTCTGGCGGGCTACAGCCCATCGCGTCAGGAAAGAGACACAACGTGGCGACTGAACAACAACAAAGACACAACATAAAGTTTACTGTCGGACCGTTTTTACGTGTGTTGTCCAGTGGCATTAAGTACATCAGCAACGCATTGCACACCATCACCCCCATTTATCTCCAGAACAGTTTTCTTCCCAAACTGAAACTCTATACCCAGTAAAGAGGAACTTCCCATTCCCCCTTTCTCCAGTCCCTGGCAGCCACCATCATACTTTCTATTACTATGAATTTGGATATTGTAGGTAACCTCACTACCTTTTGAGAATTGAAATAACTTTTTTTGAATAAAATGATACATAATCAGAAAGTAATTTAATTTTCCTTTACTGTACAAAGTGTTTTTATAGTTTTATTAGATTGAGATTTTATATTTTACAGTAGTTTTAATCTTTTACAATCAAGATTTCTCTCTTTTCTCCTGTCCCCTTTCCTAGGACTCATAATATAAACACTTTAGAACAAGGAATAAAGGAAAGGGTTATCCAAACTGCTCCACTAGTAAGGGGTCGACTTCAGAGACCCAGACCAAACTTAAGAAAGGCTAGCCAGAGGCAAGTAATAGAAAAAAGTGAAACCAAAGAAACAACTAAGGAAGAAAAGACACTACAAAAAGATGAAACTGGAAAGAAATGCCTGACTGTGGTGAGTTATTGCTGTATAATTAAATCAAGCCCTTTAATGCATATTAGAATATCAAATAGTAGCTCAGACTTGGCTTACAATACAAGCACCTGATATTTACTCTAGTTAATTAATACATAAAATATTTATTTTTGTTTCATATTTATGATTGTGAATTTTTTAAATTAGAATAGATTCCCCTCCCCCCCACTAATGAACCTATTCATTAAAAAAATGTTCAATCATTACAAAATAATACAATAATTACCCCAAAGTCTCACCACTCTGAGACAACCACTGAAAACCGTTTGATATATCTTACCAGGTATATCTCCATACATGCATGTGTGCATACTTACATTCATTTATATAATAAAATCATTGTATGCATATTATTTTGTGACTTACTGTTTTTCACTTGTTATACTAAGTGGCTTTCCATGTCATGACATAGGAAGTTACATAATTTTTAACTGCTGGGTAACATTCTGCTATTTTGAATGACGATTTAATCAACCTCTTATTAATGGAACTTTTGATATTAGAAAGAAATCTTAAGCAGTTTAATGCCCCATTTCAACAGATCTTGTTTTTCTGTTCTTTTTTTCTCTGTTAAGGGAAAATCTGCATTTAAAATAAAGTGATTGTAATCCTTATTTGCCCCCTTACCCAATTAAAAACAAGTGTATTGAACTCTTTGGGAAGGAGATTCACAACAATTGGTTATTGTAGTTTTTAAAGCATTACGTGAACATACTACTGCAATAATCTTTGAAAATTTCTCTGTGAATTGGCAGTTTTATTTTGGGCAGCAAAGCATGAACATTGCATACACAAGTTTGAGATTTCATTTTAAAAACCTAAATACCTTTTTTTTTTAAAAAAGTTTAATTTATTTATTTTAATTGGAGGTTAATTACTTTACAGTATTGGAGCGGTTTTTGCCATACATTGACATGAATCAGTCATGGGTGTACATGTGTTTCACATCCTGAACCCCGCTCCCACCTCCCTCCCCATCCCATTCCTCAGGGTCATCCCAGTGCACCAGCCCTGAACTCCCTGTCTCATGCATTGAACCTGGACTGGCGATCTGTTTCACATATGATAATATACATGTTTCAATGATATTCTCTCAAATCATCCCACTCTCACCCTTTCCCAGAGTCCAAAAGACTGTTCTATACATCTGTGTCTCTTTTGCTGTCTTGCATATAGGGTTATCGTTACCATCTTTCTAAATTTCATACATATGCATTAGTATACTGTATTGGTATTTTTCTTTCTGACTTACTTTGCTTTGTATAATAGGCTCCAGTTTTATCCACCTCATTAGAACTGATTCAACTGCATTCATTCTAAAGGCTGAGTAATATTCCATTGTGTATATGTACCACAACTTTCTTTTTTTTTTTTTCTTTTCTTTTTTTTTTTTTTTTATTATTGTTTTTGCCATACATTGTCATGATATGTAAACCCATGGTGATATCATGACAATGTATGGCAAAAACAATAATACCGTTCTTAATGATGGAAATATTTTAGGAAGTATGTTCTGTTGCTAAAAAAAAAAAACAAAAAATAACTAATATGGTTTTGTCATTTCAGCCAAATTCTCAAATTGCAACTGAAATTGAAGTTGTATCCTCTGAAGTGCCAGAAGGCAGAATGTCTGAAAACCAGAGTCACGTTATTTTAGAAAACCTTCATATTAACAAAGTAGATATTTTAGGTGAAAAGATGAGGTGAGTTTGCTTTTAATCAGAAAATCGTAAAACCTTTCAAGGATAAAGGTTGGATATTTGAATAATTGGTTTTATGCAATTTTACATTTCATAAATTTTATGAAAGAAAAATAATTGTGAAATTAGAATATTTTAAACCTGCTTCTTGGGACTTCCATGGTGGTCCAGTGGTTAAGAATCCTCCTGCCAAGGCGGGGACGCAGGTTCGATCCCTTGTTCTGGATCCACATGCTGCAAGGCAACTAAGCCTGTGCACCGCAAGCACCAAGCCTGCGCCCTGGAGCCCACACGCCCTGGAGCCCAGAGAAGCCACCACAGTGATGAGCCTCTGCAGCGCAGCTAAGGATCCCCACTCACTGCGGCTAGGAAAAGCCCGTGTGCAGCAGTGAGGACCCAGCACCGCCAAATAAATAAATAAAAGTGTGAAAGTCTGCTTCTTCAAATACTGTAAGAACTGCGTGACTGGTGTTCTCTTAATTTATAACTCAGCTGAGAAGTTTGGCAAGCATCTTCATTTTTAAAGTAAACTTTTATGGGAGAGGTTCTTAAGTTCTTTGCATCTTTAGAAATTTACAGCCTACTGATAAAATTCATAAATAAGAAGTGCTGTGAAATACTTCGTATGTGCTGTCTTTAAAGTTGTGTCCCATGCCAAATGATAAGAATGTTGTCATTTAAATGGAACACTAGATGGTTGAAGATATTTTAGCACTAATCCTTTTATTTGTTACTTGCAATCTACTTTATTATTAATACAGGAGCCCCTGGTGGCTGAGACGGTAGAGAATCTGCCTGCAGTGTGGGAGACCTGGGTTCGATCCCTGGGTCGGGAAGATGCCCTGGAGAAGGAAATGGCAACCCACTCCAGTGTTCTTGCCTGGAGAATCCCATGGACGGAGGAGCCTGGCAAGCTACAGTCCATGGGGTCGCAGAGTCGGACATATGACTGAGCAACTTCACTTTCACTTTCTTTTATTATTTAGTAATGTTAAATTAGAATTTGTTAGTTTCTTCTTTTTCTAATGTGTAAGGAAGATTTTAAAATCTTCCCTTTCTGGATATGGTTCGTGGTTCATCTAATTTTAGTTTATTACACTATTTTTGTAACTAGGTCATGTTTTAGTGGATATTTATTAGTTTTCCTACAGAATGTCTTCAGCACTTGCAGATTGACTTTTGAACATTCTAGCTTCCTTTAATTATATGGAATTAACTTGATTTTTGGGAAATGAAAAAGAGATGGTACTGTATCATTTTTTTACTCTGTGAAGCTGTAAGATTAAGATTTGGGTGTGATGTCATCTGTTTGAACATGTTATGCTATTGATTTAGTTTAACTTTATAAACAGTCTGCTTTCATTAAGGCAGACTTCTTACATGAAGCATTTACTGTTTTAGTATGAATTTCTGTCATTTCTTTTGTTTCCCTTTATGTGTGTCTATGTGTGTCTTGAAAAGCCTTTTTATATTTGTTTTTCTTTTAAGACTTAAGTCTTTAGTTTAAATTTAATTTTAATTAGCAACTGATAAGAGAATGCTTCATTGCAAGGGTCCCCTTGGAGAAAAGCCCTAAATGAAGTGAAGGAGTAAGTCAAGGGATTTGTGAGGAAAGAGGGAACAGCAGTTGAGAAGTACTTCAGGCAAAATCATGTCTGACAGGTTTGAGGGCCAGCAAAGGGGCCAGTGTGAAACGGGAAGAGAAGAAGAGGAGCAGTTATATGAAAGGTAAAGACTGAGTGGGAGAAGCACAGGTTATGTGGGAGCACTGTCAGGATTTTGAATTTTACTCTAAATGAGCCTGTAAAGACTAGTGACCTTTGAGGTCAGCCTTTCCCAATACCTCATTTATGATTGACTGTAATTTATAATAGATCCAGAGGATTTAAATGGCTTGCTCAAAGTAACATTGGCAAGTTAGTTTTTAAACTTAATGTTTTTAGAATTTTTGGCTTTTAGACTAGCAGATTCCTTTTTACACTTAGCCTTCATATTTTTTAATGAGCTAAATCAAACTTTCCAATTTCTATATGGAAACCCCTTACCCGCCTGCCCCTTTTAGTTTATTTATTTAGTTTTGGCTGTGCTGGGTCTTTGTTGTTGCTGAGAAGGCTTTCTCTGGTTGTGACGAGTGGGGATCACCCTTTATTGTGGTGCACGAACTCATTGCGGTGACTTCTCTTGTTACAGAGCACAGGCTCTGGGCTTGCAGGCTTCAATAGTTGTGGTGCATGGGCTTAGTTGCTCTTCAGCATGTGGAATCTTCCCAGACCAGGGATTGAACCCAAGTCCCATGCATTGGCATGTGAGTTCCTATCCACTGTACCGCCAGGGGAGTTCCCCACCCTCCTTTCCAGCTTTTAGCTTTCCCATGACTGATACTTTCTTCAGAGTATATATTGTCTAGTTTTAAAGTTAGCATATTCGTATGTCCAGCAGTTTTCTTACCTCTTTTAACCCCAGTAGCAGATTGAGTTTATATATATATATGTTTAGTAATTCTTAAGTACTTTTGTAGAATCACATTTGATTGTAAGTTACTTATACTTAAGTTAAATAAAATATGTTTTCCCAAATACATTAGCCAATACACTGGAATGTATTCAGTTCAGTTCAGTCCCTCAGTTGTGTCCGACTCTTTGTGACCGCCATGAACCGCAACACGCCAGTCCTCCCTGTCCATCACCAAATCCCGGAGTCCACCCAAACCCATGTCCACTGAGTCAGTGATGCCATCCAACTATCTCATCCTCTGTTGTCCCCTTCTTCTCCTGTCCTCAATCTTTCCCAGCATCAGGGTCTTTTCCAATGAGTCAGCTCTTCGCATCAGGTGGCCAAAGTATTGGAGTTTCAGCTTCAACATCAGTGCTTCCAGTGAACACCCAGAACTGATCTCCTTTAGGATGGACTGGTTGGATTTCCTTGCAGTCCGAGGGACTCTCAAGAATCTTCTCCAACACCACAGTTCAAAAGCATCAATTTTTTGGAGCTCAGCTTTCTTTATACTCCAACTGTCACATCCATACATGACCCTTGGAGAAACCATAGCCTTGACTAGATGGACCTTTGGTAGTAAAAAATAATGTCTCTGCTTTTTAATACACTGTCTAGGTTGGTCATAACTTTTCTTCCAAGGAGTAAGCATCTTTTAGTTTCATGGCTGCAGTCACCATCTGCAGTGATTTTGGAGCCCAGAAAAATAAAGTCTGACACTGTTTCCACTGTTTTCCCCATCTATCTGCCATGAAGTGATGGGACTGGATGCCATGATCTTAGTTTTCAGAATATATTAGCTAGCATCATAACCTTGTTAGAACTTCTTATGAACATACTTGGTGTTTCACTAGTGGATGAGCTTAGCAGGATTGAACATTTAGAAATGTAACTACTTTGTCTTTTAGGTAATTTATTAGAAATATTGCTTAAGATTAGTTTTTAATGCAGCTCTTTCAGAGAACTCATAACTGATACTTAAATAACCAGTTTTTCTTTATCCAGATTATATTAGTTTTAAACTTCTTAATTCACATCATTGCCAGTTATTAAATATTTCTCAGGAAGCCTTAAGATAGCTGTTTGTATTGCTTTGGGAGCTATGGCTACTGTATTGAATGTTAAAACCTTGTCTTTCTCTGACTTGGCAGATGCATACAGGTTTATTTAGATCTTTATGGCATCATTGGCTGTCAATAAACCCTTTCTATGAGCTGACAGGCATGTGGTGGGAGAACAGACTCTAGCTTTCACATCTGCTTTTGAACTAGAAGAATGAAGGTTGTTGGGACCAGCGTGTATCTGTTAATGCTTCAGAGCCCGGTTGAGGCATTTGTTTAAAGTGTCTTATGAAGGCCATCTTCAGTTACTGGCATTTTTGTTTTATATCTAGTTATTTCTCTGAAAATTACTTAAAGTAGCATGAAACCACACTCCAGAATCAGTGAATGAAAGTTAAAAAAGATTGAATATCAGTATATTATTGTGAAACTATTCTTCAAGCTAAGTGGAAGTTATAAAGGCTTTTAATGGTCTTTCATATCAGCACATGTGGTTTCATTTTATATGTTTAGTTTTATAGCCTATTTATATACAGTCCTTTGAACATAGAATTGGTTTGTACCCAGAATTGTTTAACAGCAGTTGCATCAACAGGAATTCTGAGTTTCGTTCTTCAGCATGATTTGTATTTCATTCTAGACATGGACATGAAACTTATGTTCCTAGTCCACCGCAAATGATAAGAAGACAGTTCCAAAGGGCTAAGCCAAATTTGGGAAGAGCACAAAGTAAGAAAGAAGCATCAGGCATAGAAGAAGACAGAGCAGATCAGAAGAAGGCAAGGAGACCAGACGCTAGCTTGTCGCAGGAGGAAGATTCTGACAGCCAGCTTCCTCAACAAGTAAGTTTGAAAAAAATCTTTATTAGTGGGCTCTGTTTTATTATTATCGTGAAAGATAACATTTAAAAAATAGTTTTGCTTTTTGTATTATAACTATTTTCCTGAAAACTGATTGACTCTCCTAATATTGTGATAGTTCAGAAGCCAGTCAGTTGTGTGTATGTGTGTAAGCATAGCACTTTAAGCCAGACTACCAAACCAAATTACCCTACAGGTTGTTTCCATGGTAATGTCAGCTGTTTATTCTTAAATTTAAGGGAAAACCTGAGTTTCTGACATCTCTGGAGGTTTCAGCAAGAAAAGATTCTGTAGGTTCCAAGGAGACTGGATTGGCAAAAAAAGATGCTCAGTCAGAAGTTGAACCATCCGAAAGTGTTGGGGAGAAGACCAGAGGGGATAGTTCTGTGTGTGCAGTTGTTGAAAAGCAGTGTATCAGTAAACCAAGGTAAAGTTTTATTTAACAAGTGCTTTCAGAATAGTAAATACAAATAATATTCCTTATGGATTTCCTACTCTAATTTATTGATAAGAGTTAAAAGATGATTTGTTAACAGAAGTATTGGTTGTGTTTTATTGACAGGTCTGTTTCTTTCTCACTTTTGATTTTTATTTACTCAAATTTACTTTTTTTTTAAAAAATAATCTCTGAAAGATTTTTCTTTCCTACATGTAAAATTTCTGGGTATTGAGTATATTCGGCATGAACAGAAACCTGGCTAAAGAGTTGTGTGTATGGCCTAAATAACTAGGATGATAATTTGAATGGAGTCACAAACACAAGTGAAGGATAGGTACCCTTTTCCCACAGTTTTCAGGGAAAGTAGAGGGAGCCTGAGTTCTGAAAAAATATTGCTATGATGGATTTCCTTATTTTTTCTTTTAACCTAATCTGCTTACCTAGTAAGATAAACCATATGACTTTTTGATCTCTTATTTTGTATTTTTGGCCCAATGTTCTTTACCCTTTTTTCTTCTAATAATTTCCAGTCTTGTATTTCATCATTGCTTAAACAACAAGGGGAAAAATGGCTCACAGTTAAAAACTTACTGTAAAAACTTTGTAGGTAGATAACTAAGATCTAACTCTTGAGTGAGAAACTAGTAATTGTAAATTCCTCTCATTCTCTTCACAGCATGTGTTGACAGAATGGGTGGTGAGCATTTTATATTAATGGCTTGAATTGAGATTTCACTTTAAAAGTTGAGATTTCATTATAATCATCCTTGTGCACGTAATGACTATGTTGCTATTTTGATTAAACATCTAGCTCCCCACAATTGTTAAAAGAACCAGATAACTCTAAAATTGCTCTGGATCGAAGAAGAGCTCTCTCTTCTGCCTCTGAGCGTGAGATAGATCACAGTAGAAGGAGAGTACGTCGGAAGGTTAAACCGAGCATCCCCAAAGGGCGTAGCTCAAAACGAAGTCGGAGTAAGACCTCTAAGAAGGAACCCAGAGCTTCCAGGTCTGTGCTGGTGACTCTTCGAGCTTCCCAGGAAGAAGACGAGGATGATGGCGAAGACTTTGAGTCTGACTATGAAGAAGAAAGCTATCATCTTGCTCCTGAAGAAGTAAACAAAGCTCCAGTGTTTGTACCTATTGGTCTCAGATCTCCTGAACCTGTTCCTGTTCAAATTGAGGAAACTATGGAAGAGGTAGTTTGAGTTTGGAATCCTTGAAACTTTATCTTGTTTTTTGCTTTTGGTGGATCATTATCTCTTCTCTTAGCGATATTAGAATCTGACGGTTACTAGTGTAGTTTGTTAGGGGCCTAAATTAGTAGAAATAGACATGTGTTTGCTCAGCTCCTGTAGCCCAGGCCCAGCTAGCTCAAGGAAGTGGGTATAACAATACTAAGACAAATTAATTTCACTTACAGGCAGGGACCAACTTGTGTTATTGAGCTATGTATTCTTGTACCTATAGCCCTCTCATTTTTAGGAAGCATTTCATAAATGTTGACAGACTGATGAGAGAAATTGTGGGAAAGTAGGGACAAGTTGGGGATCATGGAAAGTAAAATGCTAGGTACTAAGAAGACTAGCTTTGGATGTTTTGCTTACCGTTCGTAAGAATCACAGACCCTTCAAATACCTTAAATGTTTCGTTTCTGCCAAGGTTATGTCAATCAATAAGAATTACTGTATTTTAGGGTTTAAAATTGTGTATGAATATGAATTATCTCTTCAGTTTAATATTTTATTTTATGATTCATTTTGTTTTCCTGTGATGGTATCCCAAAATGAAATAATGAAACTTTTCATGTTGGCAGCTTGTAATCCCCACGAATGTCACAGATGTAGGATGCATAACTGTTATTGAACATCAGCTTTCATCAAACATAGATGTGATTCCTCAAGAAATGAGACAAGAAGAAAATTTGAATGCATTATCAGTTGTAAGCTTCCGTTTTATTATGTTTTACCTCTAATTCTTTGTTTACTTTCAAAAGACTCAAAGTTTATTTTGAAAGCTGTATGTTTATAGTTAGTTCTTAACTAGTATGATTGGCATTATTATTTCTAGGAGCTGAGAATGTAAATGGTAGAAACTAGTGAATAATTTATAGATTTTATATTTGACTTGAAAAGTATAGATTTTTGTGTATGGGAATAGCTCTTAGTATCTTCTTAGACATATGTTAAAAAATTCTGATTCATTAAATATAAACTAAATTTCAATTATCTAAAACGTACTTAGTTGCCTTTAGCTTGTGCCCTCTTGCTCATTTGCTTGGTATTTAACTTGTTTTTATAAATGAAGTCTTGTAACTTTTTTAAAAAGCAGCTTTATTAAGATACAGTTCACGCACCATACAGTTCATCCATTTAAAGTATACATTTCATTGGTTTTTAGATATCGGCACAGTCAGTTTTAGAACGTTTTTGTCACCTCAAAAAGAAGTCTTAATGCTCATTGATAGTTACTCCTCATTTCCTTCCAGCCTTCCCCAGACCTAGGCGACCAGTGACCTATTTTTTGTCTCTATAGATTTCTCGTTCTGGACGTAAACACACAGTATGGTCTTTATTCATCCATCTATTCATGGACATATAGATTGTTTCCATCTTTTGGCCATTATAAATAATGCTGCTATGACCATTTGCGTCCAAGTTTCTGTATGGACATATGTTTTTGTTTCTCTTGGGTACATTCATGGGAGTATAATTGCTGTGTCATATGGTAACTTTGTTTAATCATTTGAGGAACTAGCAGACTGTTTTCCAAAGTTACTGCATCATTTTATATTCCTACCAGTGGTGTATGAGAATTCCAGTTTCTTCACATCCTATTTTGTATTTTATATTTTTCATCTAACCATCCTAATAGGTGTGAAATGATAACATCATTATGGTTTTAATTTGTATTCCCTAAAGATTAATGATGTTGAGCATCATTTCATGTGCTTTTAGGCCATTTTTATATCTTCTTTGGAGAAATGTCTGTTTGGAGTCTTTGCCTATTTAAAATTTTTTTTTGTCCATTTGTCTTTTTTTTATTGAGTTGTAAGAATTTTTTTATATTCTTGATATAAGTTCCTAATTGTATATATGATTCTCAAATGTGTTATCTCATTCTGTAGGTTGTTTTTTTTATTTTCTTGACAGTTTTTTAGAGTACTTGGAGTTCCATTTATCTGTTTTTGCTGTTGCTCATGCTTTTATTGTCATATCTAAGAATCCTTTCCCAAAGCTAAGGTCTTAAAGATTTACTCCTGTTTTACATTTAAGTCTTTAATCCATTTTGAGTTATTTTTTTTTTTGGCCATGCCATGTGGCTTGTGGGATCCTGGTTCCCTGACCAGAGGTTGAACGCGGGTCCCCAGCAGTGGAAGCACCAAGTACTAACCACTGGACTGCCAGGGAGTTTTCCTCATTTTGAGGTATTTTTATATGGTGTGAGCTTCGAGTCCCAGTTCATTCTTTTGCATAGGACTGTCTAATGGTTGCATCATTTCTTTAAAAAAACTGAAGTTTTTTTTTTTGGTCAAAAATTAATTGGCTGCAAACACGTGGACTCTCGATTCTGTTCCATGGACTTGTTTGTCTGCCTTAATACTGGAGAGGCTCTGTAGTTTTTTGTTGCTCTGTAATAAGTTTGGAAATTTAAAATAGGATGACTTACACTTTTTTTCTGTTTTTAGGATTGTTTTGGGTATTGTGGGTCTGTTGCAATTCCATATGAATTTTAAAATCAACTTATCAGTTTCTATAAACATGTCAGTTGACATTCTGATTGGGATTGCATTGAATTTATAGATCAGTTGCAGGAGCAGGTATTGCCCTCATAACAGTGTTGATTCTTTCAGTCAGTAGACATGGAATATATTCCCATTTACTTAGCTCTTCTTTGACTTCTTTCGACAGTGTTTTGTAGTTTTCAGAGTATGAGCTTTGCGTTTCCTTCATTTGGAAGTAGATTTTTCTTTTTCATGCTATCATGAATGGAATTGTTTTCTTTTATTTCAAATTTGGCTTGTTTATTGCAAATTTATAGGACTGTATTTGATTTTTGTATGTTGATCTTGTATCCTGCAACTTTGCTGGACTCAATTATTCTAACAGTTTTTTACTGGCGTCCTTAGGATTTTCTATATACAAGATTATGGCATATATGAATAGATGTTTTAGTTTTAGTTCTGCCTTTCTGTATTACTTTTGTAGGGCTACTGTAACAAAGTACCATGATCTGAGTGGCTTATTCTGTCATAGAGGCTAGAATCCAAAATCAAGGTGCCCCTGGTGATGGCAGTTGCTGGCAGTCCTTGTCATTCCTTGGCTTGTGGCAACTCAGTCCAGTCCTGCCTCCATTGCCCATGATGTTCTTCTCCCTGTATGTGTGTCTGTTTTTCTTATAAGGACACCAGCCTTACTGGATTAGGGCTAACCCTAATCCACTATAACGTCATCTTCACTTGATTATATGTAGGAAGACCCTGTTTCAAAATAAGGTCACATTCACAGTACTGGGGGATAAGACTTCAACTTGTCTTTCTGGGGGATAGAATTCAGTGTATCACACATTCCAGTCTGGATGTCTTATTTCTTTTCCTGCTTTAATTACCATGTCTAGAATTCCAGTACAGTGTTGAATATAGGAAGGTAAAAGCATCCAGTCTTTCACCATTAAGTTTGATGTTAGCTGTGGATTTTCCATAGGTGCCCTTTTCCAAATTGACAAGTTCCATTCTGTTCCTACTTTGTGTTGAGTGTTTTATCATGAAAGACTGTTGGAACTTGTCATACAGGTGCTTTTTCTGCACCTCTTGAGATGATGATGTAATTGTTGTCTTTTATTGTACTGATACAATGTAATACATTGATTTGAATTTTGGATGTTAAAGCAAAATATTGCATCCCTGGGATAAATTCTTCTTAGTCATGGCATATAATTTTTATATGTTGTTGGATTCAATTTGCTAGTACTTTATGGAGGAATTTTTTTGTCCATATTCATAATAGATACTAATCTGTTATCTATGATAATCTGATACCAAATTTTTATGATATCAGGAACTTAAAGCCCTCCAGCTATGGCCTGCAGGGAGAAGGAGCCCAGTCTTCTTGGCCGCAGCAGTCTGAGGTAGAGTTTCTGCCTCACTGAGCTGAAAGGAGGGAGAGAACTGTCTTAGTTCAAATACCACGGACTTTCACCTTTGTTACGGAATTTTCAACAATTTTTCAGACATATGTACATCTTATGCCCTCAAGGTCTAGAGGCTTTAGATGGCGGCTCTTTAATAAATTTTGCCAGTCCCACTGGGGACAGGGCCGGCAGAGCTCCTCATGCTGTCATGGTGGCATAGACCCCGTAACTACTTCTCTCTTTTTTTAAAAAATTAATTTTTAATACATTATTTGTTTAAGTGATTACTTGCTCTTTTTTGGCCGTGCTGGGTCTTTGTTGCCGCACTGGCGTTTCTCTGGTTGCGGAGAGCGGGGGCTACTCTCTAGTTCTGGAGTGCGGATTCCATTTCCTGGTGGCTTCTCGTTGCAGAGTAGGGGCCCCAGGGCACCCAGGCTTCAGTGGCTGCAGAGTGTGGGCTCGGCAGTTGTGGCCCCCAGGCTCTGGAGCACAGGCTCAGTAGTTGTGGGGCACTGGCTTAGTTGTTCACAGCCTGTGGGGTCTTCCCGGATCAGGAATTGAATCCCAAGTCTCCCGCATTGGCAGATTGATTCTTTACCACCAAGCCATCTGAGAAACCCCTATACATTCTTAATTTGCTAAAATTTATTTACGTTTGAAGCCAACTAGTAGTGTAAAGAATCCATGATAGTCATCAGACCTTGGTTTCCATTGGGTCAAAACTAGCAGCAGATAAGACCAAAGTTGAAGGATTATGAAAGTGAATAAGAAAGGCAGATGCTTGTTACATAAGACCACAATTAAAATTTGCATATAAGGAAAAGGTAAAAGAAAGGAGCAGGAGTTGAAAATATTTGACTGTTAAACTACATTTCTGTTGTTTATGAAATGTTATAAATAATTATAAATTTCCACTCCATTGTAACCAAAGGCCCTGAAAGACCTGTAAAATGTAGTGCTTTTTGATATATAGAACATGTATTTGGGAAAATATATAAGATATTATTAATACTTTTCTTTTGCTGTTTTAGGAAATGACTGTAGGTGAACATTCCCAAGCTGAAACAGGTAACTGTTAATAAGGAAACTGCCAAAAATTCTTGGTTAACCCCAACAAGCACAGTGATTTAGCAGTGGTGATAGTAAATGAGCCATTTTGCTGAAAAGTTGAAGAAGATTTAGCAGGTGAATGTATTATTTCTAGGAGAAACTGGATTCTTGGAATGCTGCTTTAGAGAGTGATTAACTGTTTTAATAAAGAAGTATGTATTTTCTCTGATAATGCACAGATGTGAATATTTCCTTTGAAGGTACTGAGTTATTTAATGGGAAGGAGGCACTTTCAGTGGGTTAAAGTCAACAGTTGATGCTTTTCTTTATTTGTAGTATATAAACTGAATGAAGCACTACCCTAGTAAGGGGTTAGTGGTATGAAAACTTGTTACTAGAGGATAAACACCTAAATTGAAATTCTTTTCTAAGCAAACAAACTTAATTTTCCGGATTCATTCTTCTATTAATGTTGGTTTGGTTTTTCAGAAAGTACCAACGATGGGAGCACTGAAGCTGCCATAACCCTACTGACTATGGGAGATCTGGTGTTGCAGTCAGAGATTAGCTCAGAACAGAGTGATGGTAAGAATAAAAGAGAAGTCCTAATAAAAGAAGAAACCTTTAAAATCCAGGGTTTAAGAGACTATACTCATATTTGAATATCAAGTGACTATCTGCGTGTTTATATTTGAAGTTATGTCACTTTGTTATTTTTCCAGAAAAGGTAATGTGTATGTATATGATCCCCAGGTTGGGAAGCTCCCCTGGAGGAGGGCATGGCAGCCTGTTCCAGTATTCTTGCCTGGAGAATCCCCATGGACAGAGGAGCCTGGCGGGCTGCAGTCCATGGGGTTGCAGAGAGTTGGACACAGCTGAGCGACTGAGCACACACAAGCACAGGCACACGTGTGTTGATACATAGTGGCCTCTGTTTTCACACAGTGCACTGGGGTTACTACGGACGTTATGTATTCGTGGAATAGTTAATCTACTGAATCCTCTACCTTTATCATCATAAGTACCATTGGTCAGCTAAGTTCATTGATAACAGATCACTTCATACATGTTTCTTTGGCAGAGGAGCTACTGCTTTAGATAGACTTCACAGTTACGTGATGTTCAAATACAGTGTGAAGGGATAGTAGCAGTCATTGAGATTATTATGTTAGTCTAAATATGTGTCAACCAAGACTTAGCATTTTATTTTAGCCTATGGTCTTTACTGTGTGTGTGTGTGTGTGTGTGTGTGTGCGTGCGTGCGTGTGGGGGGGCCTATGGTCTTTACTCTGTGTGTGTGCGTGCGTGCGTGTGTGTGTGTGTGGGGGGCTATGGTCTTTACTGTGTGTGTGTGCGCGTGCGTGTGTGTGTGTGCATGTGCGCACATGTGCATATGCTCAGTCATGTCCAACTCCTTGCGACCCTGTGGACTGTAGCCCACCAGGCTCCTGTGTGTGTGTGTGTGTGTGTACACGTGCGCGCATGCTCAGTCATGTCCAACTCCTTGCGACCCTGTGGACTGCAGTCCACCAGGCTCCTCTGTGTGTGTGTGTGTGTGTGTGTGTGTGTGTGTACACGTGCGCGCATGCTCAGTCATGTCCAACTCCTTGCGACTGTAGTCCACCAGGCTCCTGTGTGTGTGTGTGTGTGTGTGTGTGTGTGTGTGTGTGTGTGTACGTACACGTGCGCGCATGCTCAGTCATGTCCAGCTCCTTGCGACCCTGTGGACTGTAGCCCACCAGGCTCCTCTGTCCATGGAATTTTCCAGGCAAGAATACTGGAGTGGATAGCCATTTCCTAATTCCCAGGGATCTAACCTGCATCTCTTGCATTGACAGGAGGATTCTTTTCCTCTGTGCCCCCTGGGAAGCCCACCTTCTACTTTAAGTACATTAAATGGATAATTATGTTAATTATGCTGCTGTTAATTGTTAATTAATTGCATTGCAACCTGTCACAAATGTCTAACACATAAAATGCTGGTTTTAAAAAATCATAAATGAAGATAATTCTGTCTTGAAATTCATCTGAGGTTATATAGTTACTGAAAGTAACAAAAAGATTTATTTTTATTTATAATAACGAAGCTTCAGTCTATAAGAATTATTAAACTTAGGCATGAGATATGAGGTCATAAATTTAAACTTGGAGCCAGAAAGAGCATACTTTAAAAATAATATACATATTTAGTTTCTCAAATGTGTTTTACCCATTTTATCATTCCTTTGGTCCTCTCCTTAATGAATTTAATAAATCTTTAACAGATTGTTCACTCAAAAAAAAAAAAAATTAGGGACTTCTTGGTGGTCCAGTGTTTAAAACTCTGTGCTTCCACTGCAGGGGACACAGATTCAGTCCCTGGTTAGGGAACTAAGATCCAACATGCTGTGGAGTGTGGTGGCAGACGCTCCCCCAACCCCCTGCAAAAAAAAAATTACAATAAAAAAAATAGAATTTGGCAGTTGCTGCATGTTGAAGAATTTATTTGGACATCTGTTTGTATTGTGTCAATTTTAATTTTCTATTTTTTTCTGCAATAGGAATATGTATACTTCCTGATGCTGATTCAGTTGATCAAAGCCATATTCCTTTTAGCCCAGATGATGTAAATCTCAAAATTGTTCATGACTGTCAGGAACCTTCTTCACCTGTCCATAGTACATCTGCATCAGTAGAAGAAAACAAGGTTGTATTGGATGTGGATAAACAGAATACTAAAGAAGAAATTGGTTTGACGGAAGAAGTAAAGGAAAACACTACATCATCCAGGTTTATTTTGCTTTATTAAACTACTACTATGTTTTGAGTTTAACAAAATATATTGCAGTGTTCAATTAATAAATATATATAAACCAGCCATCAATTTGACTAATACCTTTGAGTAATAATTAAATGTTAAGTAGGCAGTGCTAATTTTTCACCCATTAAAAGTAAGGATTAGCTGATTTTGGTTTTAGTTTAATGGTTTACATATTAAAATTAACCACAGTGCATGTTTTAAGCATTAAAGAAACAGTCCTGTGTAAATATAGTCCCTGTTTTATAGACCTGATCCAGATTCTCTTCCTTTCTCAAAGCTTTTAGATATTTCTACCATGTAATTTTAGTATTAAGAAATAAACACCCTAGATGAGGTAGTTCCTGAGAAGATGGCATTTAACTGTACCAGTGTTGGATAGAGGGAATCAGTGTGAGAGAGGGAATTTTTCCATAGTTGATCAGTTTCTCTTCTCACCTATTTCTAGGACTACAACTTCTGAAGGGACCAATAATTTGAGAAGGAGAAGTAGATTTGCCAAGCCCAAGCCAAATCTTAAGAAGATTTTAGAGACCAAGAGATTTGGTGCTCATCAGAAAGTTCCTAGTTTGTTTGTAACTAAAGGAGAAGAAGTGGAAATTCAAAGAGGTACGCTTTATTGTTCCCTTAAAAGTTAAAAAATTACTTTGTCACAAGAAATTTTATTTTCATTTCAAATGGGATATTCAGTTGTTGCAATTATTTTAACTTAACTATTAAAAAGTTAAAACATACAGAAAGTAGAGTGAGCTATAAAATACCCATAAATCCACCAACTAGTTTCAGAAATTATTACCCTTTCACTATGTTTAGTTGATCAAACTTTCTCTTTATATATATATATATGTATGTATTTCTCTGTGTCTGTTTATATGTGAATACTCAAGCATACATCTCTTAGGCGTACATGCAAGTGGCAGAAAACAAGACAGTACCCAAAAGGGAAAAATTTAAAAACCTCCCTCCTTTCTTGGTTCCCAGTCCCCTAATCCGATTTCCAGTATCAGTTTTTACTATAGACTTCTAGGAATGTTTTATCCACATGAGCATCTAAATAAGGTGTGTATGTGTGTATATATGTATATATATATATGTATATATATATACATACACACACACATATATTTTTCTTTCAGCAAGAACAAAAATATATGCATATTATATATACTGTCCAGCATTTCTTGAAAGTGGCAATTTTGTTGAGATAACTCCCATACCATAGAATTCACCATTTAAATTGTACAATTTGGGAATCCCCTGGCGGTCCAGTGGTTAGGACTGCATGTGTCCACTGCAGGGGCATGGGTTCAATCCCTGGTTGGGGAATTAAAATCCCACAAGCTACAGTGCATAGCTCCGCCCCCACCCCAAATGTAAAGTTCAGTGGTTAGTATATTCACTTTTTGGATTTATAAATAATGCTGCTGAGAGCATTCATTTATGTTTTTGTGTGAACATGTGTTTTTATTTCTCTTGGGTTTATGCCTATAAGTGGAATTGTTGGGTCGTGTGGTAATTCTGTGTTTAATCTTTTGAGGTACTGCCAAACTGTTTCAAATATGGCTACACCATGTTATATTTCTGCCAACATTCAGTGAGGCTATCAGTTTCTCTGTATCCACCCAAACCTTTGTTAGTATTTGTCTCTTTGAGTGTAGCTATCTTAGTGGGTGTGAAGTCCTATCTTGGTGGTTTTGATTTGCATTTTATTTCCCTTTTGACTAATGATGTTGAGTATCTTTTTATGTGCTTATTTGCATATCTTCTTTAGAGAAACGTCTCCCAAGATCCATGCTCATTTTAGAATTGAGTTGTTTTTCATTATTGAGTTTTTTATATGTTAGTGCATTCCGTTTTTGAGGATTATTATATCGAAAAAACTCTTTCCATACGATTGCATAGTGCTCTTACTCCATTTCTTCAGTTTCATTTATTCAACTTTTTCAATGGCCTCACTATATTGTCACTTACATGTTGAACCCCAGTCCCACTTCCTTTTCCATCCGCCCTTCCTGCCAAGGTCCTAACCTCTTAGGGTACTAGGAGGTCAGTCCATATGTAGAGGATCTGAACATTTAGCATCATTTTCCCCCTGTTTTCAGGTTCCTGGTTTCTGGTATTTCCTTTGAGCTAGCAGTGCCTGTGACTCAGTTTGTAAATTCATTCCTTTGGCTTGAGCAGTACCCAGAAGACCTCTCAGTGTGCAGGGTCCAGTTACCTCTTTACAGAGACATCACTGTCTTCCCATTTGTGACATTATTCTTTATAGAACAGCTCCCTATCCCAACGCTTCCCCTAGGGTGGAACCAGCCAGACCTACCTCTAAACCTCAAGCCTGGCGTGCTGCAGTCCCTGGGGTCTCAAAAGAGTCGGACATGACTGAGCAACTGAACTGAACTGATGATTGTGGCTGCCAGGAGTGAAATAGGTGCAGTGCAGATTCATTAACTATCTTGTTTATGTTAAAAAGTGTAGTTGGCCCAGACCACCTTTCTGCCATGTGAAAAAGCTTGCTTTTTGGATTAAGAGAAGTTTGGAACAGTCACTGTATAGTGATCTTTGGAAAAAAATATATTTCTAATGTGGAGATTTTGACTTTTACTGTTTTGTAAAGGCTATGTTTTAAATGTGTTTTTTATTTAAGAAACTGAGAAAAATGCTTCTCAAGAAACAGGATTAGAAGATAAAAACCTTGGATCAATTACAGCAACAGAGAGTACAGAGCAGAGCGAAGTGGCATCTGTACATGGTATTGAAGAAACCAGTATTTCACAAGAAACACACCTACCTGAAAGGTAAAAGAGGGAAGATGTTCTGGGATTTGCTTCATATTCTGTGTCAACTATGACATAAGCGGTAGCTGTTCTATTGCATTTAGTATATCTTAAAAGTTGGAAAACAATTAAATGAGGTGACCTTTGACATACCAGCTCTGAATATTCTGTGGCTGCCTCCTTGATTTCAGACATATACTGATCTGTCTTTCAGAGGTGAAGATCAAGAAGGGAGATCTGAAGAAGTTCCGATGTCATCAGTTGCTCCAGCTGCTGCTTCTGAGTCAGGGCCTCACACACTCGGTTTGGGCCTGGGTCTTGGTGAGGGTTCTGATGAAGACCCTCTCGGAGGGGACTTTAATGGAGACCCTGTGCTTACACTAAATGTGCCAAAGGTAAAAGAATGTAAAATATAACATGGAGTGACTAGCTAGTTCTAATTTACATGCAATGAACTTCATCCTTTTTAGTGTATAATTTGACAAATTTTGATAAATATATATCATTATATAACTGATACATAAACAATTCCATCACTTTCAAAATTTTCCAGTGTCCTTTTTTAGTCACTCCTTCTCTCCACCCCCAGCTTCTGACAACGACTAATCTTTTCTTCTTTCCCTATAATTTTGCTTTTATGAGAATGTATGTGGTAGAATTTTTATTGAGTGTGTTTTTAGTCACTGGAACATAGAAATAAAATAACCAATGGCTAGCTTTGTGTACAAGCTTTAAAAAAGGCAGTGTTTTTTACAGAGAGAACTCTTGCTTCAAGTTCCTGTAGGTATTCTAATGTGCATCCAGCCCTGAGCAAATCCTTAATCTGAAATAACAAATATGAATTAGCCAGGTGAAGGGAGAGGAACATGGACGAAGAACAAGTGTGAAACAGCGTGACATGCTCCGGGACTCTATAAATAGTTGTGAGTGGGATGGGATATAAATGAAAAAAGTGCTTAGAGATGAAGTTAGACAGCCTGGGGACATATCATAAAAGGAGTTTGGGTTTGCTAAGGAGTTTGGGTTATATCCAAACTTACTGAATTTTCCCCTACTGCCCAATTTTTTAAATTTTTACTTTTTATTTTGAAATAATTTCAAGTTTAGAGAAGAGTTGCAAGAATCTGACATAGAAATCTGTCAACATTTTGCCTCATATGCTTGCATTCCTAGCTGTGAACATTACTGTCTCTGTGTCTTGCTCTCCATCTTGGTAGATACTTTAAAGAAAACTAAGCCATATAAGACCAGGGACGTTTCTTTACAGAGAAATGATAGTACTGTTATCACACTCAGTTCTAGCCAAGCCTTTTATGTTGCATTTAGCTGTCATTTCTTCTTACTTTTATAATCTAGAGTCGTCCTCCTGCTCTTTTTCCTCTTTTGTGTACTTGACATTTTAGAAGAGTCCAAGCTAGTTTGCAATCTGGATTTCTTTTATTGCTTCCTCATTATAGATTCAAGTTACCTGTCTTAAGAGTTGGATACTACTGAGCAACTAAACTGAACTGATCATATCGGGACACATATGTCAGTTTATCCCATTATTGGTGATACCAACTGAGCACTGGGGTAGAATGGTACTCACCAGATTTCTCCATTATAATGGGACCTTTTCCATTTAGTAATTTAGTTTGCATTGATGATTCTTGCCTGAATCAATTAACTGACATTGTTGGTTGCAAAATGAAAGTTGTAAGATCATAAACAGTGGAGAATTATAATTGGAATTGTATTTTAGAGAAAACAGTGTTTACAGTTTTGTGGAAAACAGATTGGATGGAGCCATGCTGGAGGCAGAGAGACCAATTTGCTTCCTTATACATGTCACCTCCTAATGTTGCAGCGGCTGCTGAGATAGGGATAGAGAGAAGGTTGAGGGGTTTGTGTCTCCCTTTTCTGTTACTTCAAAAATCGTTTCATAACCTACACATACTTCACAATTTATTCATGATTCCTTCATATATATATGTGTGTGTGTTTATTTAAATGAATCAGCATTTTGTTGGTACATTTGAAAGTTTCAAAATGCCTGAAAAATTCTCTGCTTAGGTTAGCTAAGTTGTTGAGTTTTGAAACAACTGTTCGCATTGCCAGGAAATCTTTTTAAAACTTAGATTTGGTTAACCTTACTCTTTTATTTTAATATTTTATGGCAGTGTATACCAACTAGTATTCCAGAAGTCCAGCAAGAGAATGTAAACAATCTTCAAGACCTAACAGGTATGATAATCTGCTTCAGTGGTATCGTAGAACTTAATAGTATGTTTTTTACTTACTTCCCATTTGACTATAGAAAAAGAAAAGCAGTTTTGTTGGTCTATGAGGGCCTTAAATTTTTTTAAAAAAGACACTTGAAATATTTTATATGTAAGCCTTGTTATTCAGAATTATGAATCTTATAAAAAAGGAATTGTAAATCTTCTCAATAGAGAATCATCTTTATCCTTTACGAAATTACTTTTCATTTACTTATTTCTTAAGGGGTGTAATTTAGTTTTTTTATTCTTTGGATGGATAAATTGTCATGAGACTTTTTAGAAATGAAATGGTGATTTTCTGTCATTTCACAGTTCAGCTTTTCATTTCTAACTTTTAAACTTTTGATAGTCAATTTAGTTAATGTACATCAGGACGGTGAGGATGAACAAGCTTTCATTTTAACTCTGGTGGAAATCCCAACCCATGCAGTGGAAGAATATGCTGATAGCACTATGCAGTTAATGCCAAATCCTTTACTGCCAGCGCCCATATTGGTCAAATCAGGGAATACAAAAGAAAGAGAAGACACAAGGTAATGAATCATCTGACCTGTTTTTACTAGGAGGAAGGGGTGCTTTATGAATTGAATAGTTTTGATTGAACAAGCCATTCACCAGCCTTATTTGTAATTGTCATGGAGATCTTATTTAGTAATTATGTGATAAGTTAGAGAAAAATTACTGATTTTATATCTGATAAAGTTGCCATTTAAACATATACTTTGTGTGAAATTTTGCTGGTATTTTAAGTATTTTGAAAGCTAAAAAAAATTAGCAGTGTGGATCATAAAATATCTGTTAAAGATGTGGCTACATTGTATATATTTACATATATTTTAAATTCTGAAATAAATATACATTCACAGAAATTTACAAAAATAGTACAAAGAGGATGTACTTTAAAATATTTGTGATACTCATTTGTTTGCTGTAAAATTCTTAAATTGTATTTTAATAGTCATTGGTTAAGATGCTTAATTGTCTATCAAACGTAACATTTGAAATTGAAGCCTTTTGTGTTAAGAAGAAATATTTTAGACTATAATCTAACTTTACTGACAAAACATTTTTATGCCTCAGATTTAATTAAGTTGTGAGCTTTTAAGTATGAATGGAGCCGAAAACTAACATTTTTGTGGTCGTGGCCATGTATATATTAGTTACTTAGAAGTTTTTTGGCAGTTTTCTTGAGAGTAGCTCAGCCTTTAACATCATTAAGTAATTAATTTACTGTGTGTGTATTGTCTATGCAGTATCAGTTTTCCAGTAACTTCAGTTGGTCAAGATGACATATGTTTATCTAATTCTGAAAGAGATGATTCAGAAAAGTCTGCTGCTAATTTGGATCCTGTATCTAGGAAGAGATATCATTGTAGCCTTGATGAAAGTGACCATGTCCCTCCTGCCAAAAAAACTTCACTCACTTCAATAGATGATTGTCAAAAATATACCTCTGAGGTAAGATGGAATCATTAAACAAGTAAGATGGCCATATCAATGGACCTATTTCTGTTCTTCCTTTAGACTCTCTATATAAACATAGTTCCAATAGTTTCTGCCATAAATAATCCAGATGAAACTGGATTTGGACTTTTACTTTCAACTAGTTCTAGGTGAAAATTGATGGATGTTACTCAGGAAACCCATTCCCAGTTCATTGTCATTGGCTAAAGATAAGACTGAAAGCATCATACAGATGTGGATTTTTGCTGTACCAGTTGGGGGATCTTAAGAACGATACTGAATGAGTTCCCTACTGTGGAAGATGTCCGACTCTTTGCAACCCCTGGACTGTATTCCACCAGTCTCCTCTGTCCATGGGATTTTCTAGGCAAGAATACTGTAGTGGGTTTCTGTTTCCTTCTCAAGGGTATCTTCCCGTCCCAGGGATCAAACCCACTCTTGCATTCCTGAATTGGCAGGTGGATTCTTTACTACTAGCGCCACCTGGGAATATCATCACTACCATCATCATAATGCTTAAAGCTTCCCATTGCTCTTAGGAATAAAACCAGAACCTCTAAGGCCCTATTTGTTCATTTGGTTGTTTTCTGTGTCTGATCTCATCTTGTGCTGGTCTCTGCTTTATTAGCTATGTTGGCCATTTTTAGTTTCTTGAGTACACCATATTTCTTCATGTTCCAGGGCCTTTCTTTTGCTGTCTTTTCTTTTTGAAGTCATGAACCTCAGGGATGCCTGACAGTACTGTGCAGACTCGTTACTGGCCTCTGTGCTGTAGGTTTGTTAAGCACCTCCATTTTTGCTTCTGGTACTCATCATAAGGTGCTACACTATGGAAAGGTTAGAATCTGTGTTCTCAGAAGGATGATTAAAGACCAATAGTCCTTAGATTATAGCAGACAGCAGAAGTGGTGTGTTCTTCTATATCTAATAATTTAAAAAATGGTATTCCAGAATAATTTTTAATTTATCTTAGTATGTGTAAAGTTAAACATCTTTTCATATACTTAGGGCTTCCCTTGTGGCTCAGCTGGTAAAAACTTTGCCTGCAATGCAGACCTGGGTTCGATCCCTGGGTTGAGAAAATCCCCTGGGGAAGGGAAAGGCTACCCACACCAGTATTCTGGCCTGGAGAATTCCATGGACTGTATAGTCTATGGGGTTGCAAAGAGTGGGACACGACTGAGTGATTTTCACTTTTACTTCTCTTCGTATGCTTAAGATCCAGTTTTATTTCCTTTCCTGTGACATGACTATATTCTTTACCCTTTTTTTCAATTTGGTTTGTCGATCTTTATTTTAAAGACGTAGAGGAACCGTCTATTTTGAATATTTGTGATATGAGTTGCAAATTTTTTTTTCTTGGGTTGCTTCTTTTTTTTTTTTTTTGCTGCGCTGGGTCTTCATTGCAGTGAGGGGGCTTTTTCTAATTGCAGCTTGAGTAGGACTTCTCCAGTTGTGGTGTGCGGGCTCAGTTGCCCTGCACGTGAGTGTCCCTGTGAGATCTTAGTTCCCTGACCAGGGATTGAATCCTCAGCCCTTGCACTGGAAGGTAGACTCTTAACCACTGGACCACCAGGGAAGTTCCTTCAGGTTGTTGTCTTTTAATTCTACTTTTTGTGATTTTCTTCTGGAGACTTTTTTGCTTAACTTTTTATTTTTTTTTAGATTTACTTATTTATTTAATTGTTTTGGCTGTGGTGGGTCTTTGTTGCTGCACGCAGGCTTTCTCTAGTTCTGGTGATCCAGGCCTACTCCTCCGTGTGGTGAGTGGGCTTCTCCTTCCCCTGGCTTTTCTCTTGTTGCAGAGGACGGGCTCTAGAACGCCAGCTCAGTAGTTGTGGCACACTGGGCTTACTTGCCCTGGTGGCATGTGGGATCTTCCCAGAGCAGGGATCAAACCAGTGTCCCTTGCATTGCAAGTTGGATTCTCAACCACTGGACCACCCAGGAAGCCCTGCTTAACTTTTTAATGCGACAGTCTTGAAACATTTGAGAAGGTAGTTGTTGTCCGGTGGCTCAGTCATGTCCTGCTCTTTGCATGGACTGCAGCACGCCAGGCTTCCCTGTCCTTCACTGTCTCCCAAAGTTTGCTCAAACTCATGTCCATTGAGTGAGTAATGCCATCCAACCGTCTCATCCTCTGCCGTCCCCTTCTCCTTTTGCCTTCAGTCTTCCCAGCATCAGGGTCTTTTCCAGTGAGTCAGCTGTTCACGTTAGGTGGCCAGAGTATTGGAGCTCCAGCTTCAGCATTAGTCCTTCCAATGAATACTCAGAACTGATTTTCTTTGGGATTGACTGGTTTGATCTCCTTGCAATCCAAGGGACTCAAGAGTCTCCTCCAGCACCACAGGTCGAAGGCATCAGTTCTTTGGTGCTTAGCCTTTTTTGTTGCTAGTATAGTGTATCCCTATGTATCTGTCATCCAGTTTCAACATTTTGTCAGCATTCTGTGCAGATATTGTTTCATTTTATAAGTGTATTTAATCACATGGAAAAAAGACCATAGCATATCATTATATGCAAAATTATACCACCAGTTTATAATATGCTGTTTAACAAATGACGGGCTTCCCAGGTAGCTCAGTGGTAAAGAACCTGCCTGCCAATGCAAGAGACACAAGAGACTTGGGTTCTATTCCTGGGTCGGCAAGATCCCCTGGAGGAGGAAATGGCAACCCATTCTAGTATTCTTGCCTGGAAAATTCCATGAACAGAGAGGAGCCTGGTAGGTTATAGTCTGTGTAGTCGCAGAGAGTCAGACCTGACTGAGCATAGCACACATGTTAAAAAATGATAGATGTACTTTGGAGTGACGAAGTCTTAAAAAAAAAAGGATGTACAGTGTCTGTTGAGCCTATTTGAGAGTTTTATTTTCTAAAAAGTCGAAGTTATAATTTCAAACTCTAGAATGTATATACATTGCACTTAGATGTGCAAACGATCTTTATTTTCCTTTAATCAAATTTGTTAGTCTTTTGGGCAGTTCTCTGATGGTCCAATGGTTAAAACTTGGCGTTCTCACTGCTAGGACCCAGATTCAATCCCTTGTAGGGGAACTGAAATCCCACAAGCTCAAAACAAAATTTTTTTTTAATTAGTCTTTTTATGTATGCCTGTAACAGTGGAACTAACTTAATTTTCCACAGATACCTATCTGTCCCAGCATCATTTATTGAAGAGCTCATCTTTTTTCCACTGATTTAAAATTCCACTTTGGGGGACTTCCCTGGTGATCTGGTGGTTGAAACTCCATGCTCCCATTGCCGGGTGCATAGGTTCAATACCTGGTTGGGGAAATTAGATCCTGTGTGCTGCACCATGAGACCAAAAAATAAAATAAAGGTGTAGTTTTTGGAGAAATAAAAGTGAAAATTAAATAAAATTCCAATTTTGTCAGATATTAAATTCCCATAAATATTTGGGTATATTCCTAAATTTTCCTTTCTTCTGCATTGATTTACCTATTTGTTCTGGGGTCAGTTTCACACTGTTGTAAAATCATTGTAGCTTTTAAGTGCTTTAATATCTTAAAGGGACAATCTGTTCTCCTCCCTGACCCCCAATACAATTTTCTTCTTTTTCTAAGACCTCCCTAGTTGCTTATATGTTTTGAAGTTTATATTAATTTTAGCATTTGCTTATCTGAAGCTTAAAAAGAAACCCCGTGAGTACTTGTGTTAGAGTCATACTAACACAAGTAATACTAATCTGTCAAGACAGGTAAACACAGAGAAAACTGACATCATAAGTGTGATGCTGAATGTACCTATCTAGAAACTGTGGGTCTTTCCATTTCTTTAAGACTTGTTTTTTGTCTGTCTCTTAATGGTGTTTTAAGTTCTTCTTCATATAAATCTGATTTATTTCTTACTGGGCTGTATCTAAGAATTTTATGTTTTTTTGTTGTTGTTGCTATTATCATTAAGTTCTTTTAATTTAGAATGCTTTACTGAATTCCCCTCATTGTGTGTAATATTTTTTCAGTTGGTTCTCTTTGAGTTGTCTAAGTAAACAGTTATATCATCTGAAAATATAATTTTAGTTCTTCTCTTCTACTTTTTACACCTTGAACTTCTTTCTCTTTTTCTAATTATATTGGCTAATATAACTTAAAAAAAAAATCAGAAAACAGTCCTGATATTGGACATCTTTTTCTTACTCCTAACTTCAATGGAAATACTTTCAGTGTTTATGAAATGGAATGCTGGCTTTTGGACTACAGTAGTTAATATTTTATAGTGTTAACAATATACCTGTCTATTCAATTTTACGTGTTTTTTTCCTCCAAGAATGAATACTATTTCATACTTTTCCTGCAAATAGAGAGATGATGCTATTTTTCTCTTCAGATTGGTTGATTTGTATTAATGTTTTAAAATACTGAATCATCTTTACATTCCTGAAACAAGCTTTTTGGCTGTGCCAAACAGATTATGCAGTGTTGGTCCCCCAACCAGAGGTGAACCCGTGCCCTGGGCAGTGAAAGTGTGAAGTCCTAACGGCTGCGCTGCCGGGGATCCTGAACCTCTGTTTGATTATGATGCTTTAGTCTTTTGATATGCTGCTAAGTTATGCTGATGATATTTCATTTGATATTTTTGCACTGATGTAAAACTGCTTAGTTGGATCAATATTATGGTAATATTATTGGTAAAAGGCATTTGGAAGCTTTTCCTCTTCTGCTATGCTATGGAGTAATTTAAATAGTAGCTGCAGTGTCTTTTTCATAAATATATGATAGAAATCCTGTGAAACATGTCTGACCCTAGCACTTTGTAACCGATTTTCTTTACTTCAGAAAGAAAGAAGGAGGACTTCCCTGGTAGTCTAGGGGTTAGGACTCTGCACTTGCATTGCAGGAGGTGATGATTCATTCCCTGATCCAGAAAGTTCTGCATGCCTTGCAGTGCAGCCAAAAAAGTTAAAAAAAAATTTTTTTTTGAATTTTTTTTTAAAAGAAGGAAATAAAGTTAATTTGGACAACTATAATATTTTTTTGTAAATTTTCTTAAAACAGGTGTGTTCAAAGGAATTAACAAATGTTTTGGAGGAAACAGGTGAGTAAAATGAATTTTAATAGGATTGCATTTTGCTTAGTACCCCTCATAAGTATTGTTTAAATTTGGGGTAGAAGATGAGTCTTGCTCATTTTTCTCTAAGAATCAAGCCTTTATTATTAGAGGGTGGTTTTTTTTTTCCCTTCTGAGATTTTAGGTTTAGCACTTTGATAGCCCTAAAAAGCTGTTTTCATTGTAAATTTAATAAAAAACCGTATAACTCCAGGATTTCCTGTAAAAGCTCAACAGTTAGATTTAAGGGATTAGAAAGCTGTGTATAAGGGAGTTTCTGTAGATCCTTAGTTAGCTTTACCCTTTTTTGTGTTTAATTAATTTTTATTGAAGTATAGTTGATTTACAGTGTTGTATTGCTTTCTGCTATACAGCAAAATGAATCTGTTATGCATATACGTATATCTACTTTTAGATTTTATTCCCATATAGGTCATTACAGAGTATTGAATAGTGTTCCCTGTGCTATATAGTACGTTCTTATTGTTATCTAGTTTTATGTATAGTAATATACATATGTCAGCCCCAGTCTCCCAATTTATCCCACCCTCCATTTCTCCTTGGTAACCATGAGTTTGTTTTTCTACATCTGTGACTTTTATTTCTGTTTTGTAAATAGGTGCATTTGTAGATTCCATATATAAGTGATACCATGTGATATTTGTCTTTCTGTGTCTGACTTAACTTCACTCAATAGGTCCATCCATTTTGTGGCATTATTTCATTCCTTTTAATGGCAGAGTAATATTCCATTGTATATAGGTACCATATCTTTATCCATTCCTCCATTGATGGACATTTAGGTTGCTTCTGTTTCCTGGCTATTGTAAATAATGCTGCAGTGAACATTGGGGTACACGTATCTTTTCAAATTACAGTTTTCTCTGGATATGTGTCCAGAAGTGTGATTGCTGAATCATATGGTATCTCTATATTTTGTTTTTTAAGGAACCTCCATACTGTTCTCCATAGTGGCTGTAGCAATTTACATTCCTACCAACAGTATAGGAGGTTTCCCTTTTCTCCACACCCTCTCCAAAATTTATTGTGTGTAGATTTTGTGGTGATGACCATTCTGACCTTAGCTCTACCCTTTGATTAGAAAGTGATACTTTTTCATTTTGCTACTTCAAGAAATATTTATGGAGAAAGCTTTTCTAAGTAAAAATATTAATATATTGATGTAACTATTTTATATTTGAACATAGAAGCTGTTCCACAGCTTTTACCCATTATAATATGCCTGGGACTTCCCTGGTGGTCCAGTGGTTGGGAATTTGCCTGCCAGTACAGGGCACACAGGTTCAAGCCCTGGTCTAGGAGGATCCCACATGCTGAAGGGCAACTAAGCCTTGCGCCACAACTACTGAAATCCAGGCAGTCTAGAGCTTGCATGTGGCATCTGCTAAGCCCAAGTGTCCTAGAGCTTGTGCTCTGCATCGAGAGGCCACTGCAGTGAGAAACCTGTGTACTGCAACTAGATGGTAGGCCCTGCTTGCCACAACTACAGAAAGCCTGCACGCAGCAACAAAGACCCAGCACAGCTAAAAAAAAAAATCCTAATAGTCCAAGTAACTTGACTAATTTTAAATTTAGCTTACCAAAGTAGGTTCATGATAGAATAATCATCTATAATATAATAATATATTATAAATATATATCATTCTTTTTCAGATATATTGCAGTATAATTGAATATTAATTTCAACATATGTGCTTACCATATTTTTCTTTTTTGAAGGGGAGACTTACAAGGGACAGGATATCTTCCCTACCTTAGGAAACATACAGACAATTTCAGAACCTCAGAAAGAGCAACTTGAACCAACTTCTCAGAGTATCAGATCTGGATCTCTTGATAAAATAACAGATACACAAGAAAAGAATGCATCTCAATTACCTCAGGATGAGATAATGGTGTCTGATAAGGAAGAAAGAACTTGCGCTGCTTCTAAGTCTGAACAAATGGGTAGCATCACATCATCTTCAAAAACCCCGCTAACCAGGTATCATGAGAAAATCTTTCGTGTTTCTTTCTCTCCACATTTTGCTCTCAGTGGATAAATCAAACCTATATGGAATAGGTGTAACGTGTAAAGACTAAGTCTAGTCCTAAGGATGGTGTTTTGTGAACATACCCCTCTGTTGTTAATATAAAGGGAACGGGTGTCATCAAAGGAAGTACAGTTAATGCCCGACACTTTCAGAGGACATTCCATATGACAAGAGCTTAACTTTAAGGTAAGGGCTTCCCTCATACCTCAGTCAGTAAAAAATCTGCCTGCAATGCAGGAGACCCAGGTTAGGTTCCTGGGTTGTGAAGATTCTTTGGAGAAGGAAATGGCAAGCCACCCCAGTATTCTTGCCTGGAGAATTCCCTGGACAGAGGCGCCTGGCAGGCCACAGACCCTGGAGTTGCAAGAGTTGGGCACGACTTCACAACTGAACAACGACGACGGACTTTTAAGTACTGAAACTTTGACTTTTAGAGAGAAAATCTTTAGAATTTAAGATTGCACACTTTCTTTTTCAGATTGTTCATGGTTATTGTTTTGATAATTATGTATTCTACCACACAGTAGCTCCCACTTAGAAGTAGTCCGGAAGTTGTTTTATTAAAGTCCCAGATAATGTGTGCGTTTCTCTCTCTCGTGGCATACCAAAGAGGTCAGCTCTGGCTTTCTCCCTATAAGAGTAAGTGTGGAATTTAAGCCCGAACCAGCTTTTCCCACGTTATTTCCTCATACTAGAAACAGATCTGCTGGGTTATGGATATCTATTGGCTTAGCAGCAGCATTCCAATCATTAATGTGGTGTTGGTGAATTGAAGACGGGAGGATATGTACCAGTCTCTACTAAAGGAAAGGGAGGAAGGACATATATAATATGAAAAAGCATATTTAACAAACCTGTTCCTTTTGTTATATAAACTACATCTTTTCTGAAATTAGGAATGTGCTTAAAATAGAATGAAGGCAACGTCATGGGAGTTTGGGTTAAACCAGTTGAGAAGCAGTATTTTACAAGAGTTCTACAGAACATTATATAATTACATTGTGATTACAGAATCATATATATATAAACAAATAAGCATGCTCTGTTCCAGTAAACTTAATTATAGAATCGGTTGGTGGACTGCATTTGGCATGTGGATCATAGCTTGCTGACCCCTACTCTGGAGTCTTCCTAGTCAAAATGTGGTCCTGGGACCAACAGCAGGGGCATCATTTGAGAACTCGATAGAAATATAGAACTCAGGCCCCTCTCCTCATCAACTCAGTCAGAATCCTCATTTTAATAAGCTCCTCAGGCGATTTGTATGCACTTTCAAGCCTGATAAGTACTACTCTAGAGAAAGCTCTGACCTTCGTCACAAGTATATGTCATGGCATAGTGACATTCAGTACCTAGTGGCATCAGTACTTAGAAGATGTGCCACTCGTGGTATCGCACGAGCCTGTTAAGCATTCATGGAAAGAAGTTGGTATTAAGAATGTGTTTTTCTGGGATTTCCCTGGCAGTCCCGTGGTTAAGACTCTAAGCTTCCAATGTAGGGAGCGTGAGTTTGATCCCTAGTGCAGGAACTAAGATACCAATGGCTAGGCAGCAGGGCAAGAGGAAAAAGTTTAATTATACAAGTATTGATGTCCTATAAAATATTGTACATTCCTGTGTTTAGTTTCTTTGCTATGATAATCTGCCTATGAAAAATTTAGTGACTATTAAAAAAGAATGTGTCTTTTTGGATATTCTTGAATATCTTTACATTTGCATTTCTAGACCTGGCAGAAGACCCCTGGGATTTTTGTCTTTAATATGTTCAAAGAATACCTTGGACTCTGATGAACCTACGCAGATTCATAGTAAGAAACGCCTAAAACCTGTTATACCTGTATCAAGACAAAATTTGAAAAGATCTAATCTGCCTAGTGTAAGCCAGAAAAAAAATCAAGAGTCCTCTGATGTTCCATCTCCAAGTGTTGTTGACAATACTCAACCTATGAATAATGATAGTTCAGCAACTCAGGTATGTGATAACTGTTCTTTGTTTATTTGTATAGAATGAATTGGTTATCAGGCTCAAATAGGAAAGACATGGTAATTGCTTTCTTCATCTGGATGTCAGAAATTACTGCAGAGCAACCGTAATCCCTATTTTACCCTACTTATTGGAAGAAGATAAGGTGCTGAATCTAGAAAGTACAGAGCCATTGAACTAACCATAAACGAATACTTAATTGCCAGTCCTTTACTGCAAAGATCCTTCTGACCTTTTTGCTCCTTTTGTGGAAGCAAAACAAAGCAGTGCTTGCATTTTATTTCTTTGAGGAAAAATGTGCTGACACCTCCAGGAATTCAAGGAACAGTAAAATTAGAATTTGCTTGCCTGTTTCATTTTTATGGATTCTAAAGCTGTCATAGCAAGTACTAGGGCAGAAAAGTCTGTGAACTTATATCAAAGACTTTGGAAGAATATTGGGGTGACTTATCTCAACAAAGAAAAGGCTGGTGGAGCCTCAAAGGTAAGAGTAGTTTTGTAAAGAACATTTTTAACATTTTAAAAGTATTTTATATTATTTCCTACAATTATATTCTGAGACCAGAATTTTTTATTATTGTCGCCAAATTAACTTGGAGAATAGTAATTACCAAGTGTAACAGTTCCAGTTTGGTCACATCCTTACCAGCCTGAGATGTTACTTTTCAAAATACACTTGTTTTTCTTATTGAATATAATGGTGGAGGAGTGGAAATGTAATCTCATTTTCTAAAATCTATTTATTTATTGATTTCTGGCTCTGCTGGATCTTTGCTCAGCATGAGAGTTCTCTTGGAGGCGAGCAGGCGCTACTCTGTGGTGGCCGTGTGTGGGCCCCTCTTGTTGGGAAGCCCAGGCTCTCGAGTGCCTGCTCAGTAGTGGTGACACATAGGTTTAGTTGCCCTGGTGGGCAGATTCTTAACCACTGGACCACCAGGGAACTCCTGTCATTTCAGTTTTAAAATTTGCATTTCTTCAGTTATTAGTTGGTTTTTTCTCCCTTGTATTTACTAGATTCTGTTTCTGTCTCTTTTTAAATCACTGTGTTGGGTTTTTTTTGCTGATTCATAGCTTTTGGAATCTCAGTAGTTTTCTTTTGTATGAGATCTTTATGCGTGTAAATAAGCCACATACCTTTAGCTCTTTACTACAAGTATTTTTTCCAAGTTTATTTACTTTCTAAAATTTTGTTAACCGTAACCCATAAATGTTTAGTTAAATCTATTACTCGTTTCTTTGTAAGTTATTAAATTACTTTTATGATTAAAAGTTCTTCTCCACAGGTATAAAAGTTTGAATAATCAGTTTTAAAACTTTAACTCTATTCATGGTTATTGACTTTGGTATATAAGTGTGAGGCAAGAATTTAATCTAAATATTATCCTCAAATTGCTACTCTATTTTTTTGACTAACATATTCTACATGTTTTAAAATGCATAACCTACAAAAGAGAGTTTATAGTAAAATGTTTCCCACATCTGTTCTTTAGCTTTGTAGTTCCTCCTTTCTGCAGGTATGTGGTATTATCAGATTTTGATTTACTTTTCCAGAGACATTTTAATATACACAAATATAAACATTTTTCTTCTTTTTTTACATAAATAATGGCATATCACCTCTTCTTTGTTTTTCTTGTGTAGCAGTGTGACTTGGAGACATTACAAAACAGTAGATAAAAGGCTTCATTCTCTCTCTTGCTCTCTCTCTTTTTTTAAAAAAAATATTCGTTTTTATATTTATTTGACTGCACCAGATCTTTGTTGCAGTACGCAGAATCTTTAGTTGTAGCCTGCAGACTCTTAGTTGTAGCGTGTAGGAACTAATTCCCTGACCAGGGATAGGACCTGGGCCCCTGCATTGGGAGCACAGAGTCCCAGCCAGTGGACCACCAGGGAGGTCCTTTGCTCTCTTAAAAAAAATTGAATTATTAACTTTTTATTTTGAGATAATTATAGATTATCATGGAGTTATAACATGCAGTTATAAACAACTATACAGAGGGATCCCACCTGCCCTTCACTCAGTTACCCCCAGTGGTAACATCTCATGAAACTCTTCTCCAGTATCCAACCACTATACTGCCGTTACGACAGTCAGGATACAGAAGAGTTTCGTCACTAGAGGCATCTTTTGTTTAGCCCTTGTTTAGACACACTCACTTCCCTGTGACCCCCGCCGTCTCCTTATTTTCTGGCAACCTGGTTTCCAGTAAGTGTGTCTTTCTGGGACTTCCCTGGTGGTCCAGTGGCTAAGACTCTGTGCTTCAGAGGGGGCCCTGGTGAGGGACCTGGATCCCACGTGGCCCAATTAAGAGTTCACGCGCTGCATCTGAAGATCCCGTGTGCCATAACTGAGACTGGGTGTGGCCAAATAAATAAGTAAAATAATTGTATATTTCTTTTTTAAACAGTGTGTCATCCCAAGAATGTTTTATAAATGGAATCATGTATTTGGGATCGGTGTCTTTTCAGTAGCAAGTCACCCAGATGCTTTTATGCATCAATAGTTTGTTCCTTTTTGTTGCTGGATAGTATTTCATAGAATGGATGTACCAGCTTTGTTTGTCCATTTACCCACCAAAGGACATCTAGGTGGTTTCAGAGTTTGTTGTTATAAATAAAGCTGTGAACTTCTGCATGCAACTTTTTGTGTGGACATAAATTTTCCTTTTTTTCAGGAATAAGTGCCCTCATTGTTTTTAATGATTTTGTAATATTCTATTGTTTGGGTGTACCATGGAGTGATACTGGTCTCACACATAGACAGTTAGGTTATTCCTAATTGTTTGCTATTTCAAACAGTGTAGTAACTGCTCATTTACAAATAGACCATTTTTCACATTTATAGGTTAAATTCCTAGAAATAGAATTGCTGGTCTAAAGGAATGATTATTCTTTTGATAGTCACTGCCTGATTATCCTCCATAGGGATTATATCAGTTTCAGTTCTTAGCAGCAATGTGTGAGAGAGCCTTTTCCCTCACAGTAGTAGGCTATTATTAATGTTATTCATTTTTTAATCTTCTTCATAGATTTAATGAACACGTGTGTCTGTGATATAGGTTGCAGTTTTTTGTCCCTCTGTGGCATTTATCTTTTGATTTTGTACATGGTGGTTTGTGCCATGCAGATATGTTTTATTTTTATGTACATGAATTTATCAGTCTGCTGTGGTTTATGGCTTTCATGTTATTCCTTCACATTCTCTCCCTCACCCTAAGATTGTAAACCATTTTCCTATGGTATTTTATAGATTTTTAAAAAATTAATTTTATTTTTGGCTAGGCTGGATCTTTGTTGCTGCACAGGGTTTTCCCTGGTTATGGCGAGCAGGGGCTACTCTGTGGTTGTAGTGTGTGGGCTTCTCGTTGTGGTGAGCTCTTGTTGCAGGGCACGGGCTTAGAGTGCTGGGCTTTAGTTATGGCAGTGCGTGGGCTCAGTGGTTGTGGCATCCAGACTTTGTTGTCCCACGGCATTTGGATCTTACTGGACCAGGGACTGAACCTGTGTCTCCTGCATTGGCAGGTGGATTCTTTACCACTGAGCCACAGGGAAGCCCCTATAGTCGATTTTTAAAAATGTTTTTACATTGAAGTTTATTGATCCATCTAGAACTTGTAATGGTAAAGTATAATAGGTCTGACTTCCTTTTTGTGAGATAGTTATACAGTTGTCCGGTATTATTTATCAGATTATTCACCTTTTCTCAATTTTTTTGGAAATATCACTTTTATCAGCTACTAAATTTCCATCCATATGTGTTAGGGATATGTCTAGTCTTCTATTTCATTGATATGCATGTCTGTTCCTGTGGCAATACCATGCCCTCTCAATTTTTCTAGATTTATAAGTATGCTAATTTTTGATATTTGATTTGTGATATTTCCTTATGTACCGTTCTGTTTCATGGGTCCTATTTTGGTTGTTAAAATGTTTTCATTTAGATTTAATAGTGTTATTTTTTCTATATTATTAATTTTTTTCACAGAAATTTGAATGAAGTAATAAATGTGTACACTACAGTTAATCTAGTTATGTCTAGTATTGTATATTTGCTGATTTTAATTTTATTATTATAACTAATGCTGCAAAGGTTATCTCTATGTTTAGGATTATTTCCTTAATATAATAGCACAGAAATTAAATTATTAGGTCAGTGAGTATAAACATATTTAAAGCTCTTATAGCGGTAAAGAATCTGCCTGCCAGTGCAGGAGACACAGGTTCTATTCCTGAGTCAGGAAGATCCCCTGAGTAGGAAATGGCAACCCATCCAACATTCGTGCCTTGAAAATTTCATGGACAATGGAGCCTGGTGGGCTGCAGTCGTGGGGTCGCAAGGAGTCATACATTACTGAGAGACTGAGTGAGTACTTACTGCTATATTGCTTTTCAAACAGGTATCAGTTTAGACTATCACTATCAATATAAATGTTATACTGCATACTTATTTTTATTATCTTTTTAGGTTTCTTGTAATCGTCCCTTACCGAAAGGAGAATGTAAAGGTGGCCAAAACCGGGTACCTGAAGAGGAGCCAACCACAGTCTCTGAATATTTCTTTAACGATATCTTTATTGAAGTGGATGAAACAGAATAGAAAATCACCTTTTTAATTTTTTGTTTATAAGTCTAGGATTTCCAGAGTCAGTTATGTCAACAAAGCAGTATTTAGAAAGAAGCATCACTGGCAGTTTTTCTTTAGGTTGATTTTGAGTATTTATTCAGCTTGATATGAAGCTTTTAATAATCAGTGAAAAATATTGTTGGGGTCCTTTTCATTCTGATTGGCTCAGCATTTTGAAAATATCAACCAGTTAAGACTGCTTTCTCAGACAGAAATAACAGGTCTTGTTTACATTTTGACTTTCTGTATTGAACACACATGAACATCTTCGAATGTTGTGGATAATGTCTGTATAAATCACAGTGCTGATGTAGTTGGAAGTGGATTGTATTTAACGTTTAGCAAACCTTTTGTGAAGGTTTTTTTATGTCTGCTTAGGGTTTTTTGTTTTTGTTTGAGGATTTTTTGGGGTTTGGGTGTTTTTTTTTTTATTTTGGTTTTTTAGTATGGTGAAAGCCTTTTCATTTGCCTCTAAATATATGAAAGGAAATTGTGAAACTCCAGTTTAGTATGGTAACTGTTAAAACTTTTCTATTATCATCTATTTGACTGAAAAATGTGTATTTTTCTAATTCATATTGATGTAACATTAGTCCTAATTGAAGAACTAGTATTTAAACTATTTATAAAGATAAAACATCAAAAAGCTTATTTATTTTTAAATTTTTTATTTAAAAGAATATTCAGTTTTAATTTTTTACCCCTGAGATTATGGGTAAAGAAGGCATTAACAAATTTATGTTTGTCTCCTTTCCCTCTTTAATTTTAAAGATATTTAAAGTGATATAACTAAAGTATTTGGATAGTTTATATGTTTGAATACATTGTTTTCTCATAGTTCAGTATATTGACTTTGTACTGTGAATTTTTTGTTTTTCTTATTTCTTAGATAATCTCAGGATTTGTATGGGAAAAAAACCCTTGACTTTATTTATGAGGCAAATTTCCATACAAAACTCAGTCTCCATTACATAAACATATGCTCACATACACACATTCCTTTTTTAAAAAACAATTTCTTGTTAGTTTTCTTTCCTCCATTAAATTCTCCTTAAGGACCTGAGTATGTAGGTCTTTACCAACAGAACATAATTGAGATGTTAAAAACAGAAAAGATAATGATAAGACTTTATTAAGTCAGTGATTATCATCAATATGAATTTATGGGTTGGGTTTAAATTTTGAGATTTTGTGATATTACATAGGTAATTCCTTTACCCACCCAAGCAAATCTTTGGTGGTTCAAATTAAATTTCTGAAAAAACAAAATTATTCTTTTATATGAAAAGCCCTCTGCATTGATAATACCTTGGATCAGGAATCAGAAACATTTTCTGCAAAAATATTTTTGAATTCATGGGCCAGATACCTTCTCTGGTAATTACTCAACTCTGCCATTTCAGTATGGAAACAGCCACAGACAGTACTTATATGATGAGCATATATGGATTGGGTTTGACTCCTATATTAGACAGTAGTTTTCTTATCTTAAGGTGCTGATGTCATTACCTATGAGATATTTGTCACTGGAATTATGAGTTGTGCCTAACAATTAAAACTGTTAATTGCATTGTGAAATCAGTATTTCAGTTGGGAAGATATTTTAATGTCTAATTATGTTTGTAAATTGAAAAAAATGGTGACCAGTTTTCAGGTTCACTAGTAAAATTGGATTTGGCTTGGCAAGTATAACAGTAATCCTAATTTATTAAAACAATTGATATTAGAACATTTCTTGTTCATTGCCTTATAGTGAAATTTACAGTTTAAACTTTTTGTCATAAAAGAGGGTTTATAAGGAAATTCTCTATAGATATGCATTTATTTATTTCATATGATTAATATGTGACAAAAATCATGGTCATAAATCACATTGCTATTTTAAATGCCATTTTTATAAATTTTAAAAATCTCATATTCTGAAAAGGTTCATGTTAGTGTAGGTGTTAGGTTGTCATAGCTAAACTATGATTTTATCCCTTGTTTAATATCACTTTAAATTCGTTAACATCTGTCTCTTGTTTATCTACAATGAGTTAATTTTGTGGAAGATGTAACTTCTTATGGTATAAAGGATAATTTTATCTTTGGGCATTCATTCCATTAGAGAATCAAGTCAGCTAAATTCTCCTGCTGTTCTATCCTTAAAACTACTCTTAGAAAATCAGTGTATTTACCTTACAAGGGGGAAAGACTTGTTCACACCTGTGTTTAATCTGACTCATATAAAGATCATGTGAAGAATTTGTATTTTATAAATTTTCAAAGAGATATGATTAAAGGTCTTTATTTTTTGCTTGACTTTTCCTCCTGAACACTTATATCTTAGCAAGTAATCAACATGATGACTTAAAAAGCCTAATTGTTGGTAAATGATTGAGGCACAGATAAAAATATGAATATCCGCTGCTTAACACCATGTTTTTTGAAATAAAGGTCACCATGTATACTGTCTTGCTTGAAGGATTCTTTGACAAAAAGCAATATCTGTCATTGTAAATTTTCTTGTTCTAAAGAAAGCAGTTATATTCTGTAGATGTAAATTATGTAAATAAAAGTTATTTTATATTATTTTTGTGTCCTTTTTTCAAATGACAATAAAGATATTAATGTGTTAGTGAATGAAAAATAGTCGTAGAAGTACAGTTTATACTTCCACAAAAATATAATTTTTTCTTTCATTTATGCTATGAAGGATATTATTTTGATTTTGTAAGAATCAAGAATAGACTTTCCCCACATTTGGGATATATGAAAAGTTGCTTAACTTTTTTGTTTATTTGCTCCTAACGCAATGAAATTTTAGATATAAGAACTCAATCCCTTTAACCCTTTTTTTTCTGGAGAGAAAGGCAAATGGAAAATTTCAGTTATGGATATAAACCTAGACTTCTGACATTGTCTGACCAGACTTTGATACTTTTTGTCTGATATAAGAGGATTTTTTTATTTTCTCAAAACTCCTCCTCCTTTTTCCCTGCTTTCTCCCAATATGTTAATCACAATTTGGTTTCGTATTCAGTGTTTGTATGTATTAATTTTAATTATTCACTACTCTACCACCCAATGAACTGAGATGACATTTCCTTTCTGGTACAGCTCTTTGTTTTTCTTGGAGTTAAGAATTGTTTCACTTTTTCATTTGCTTTGGGTTTGTCTTTGAACCTTCCATACCCTCCAGCAAGTCTGTTTATACTTTATATATAAATTTATACTTTTCAACAGGGTCAAGTTGTCAGGTAGATTATTTCCTTCTTCTTCCCCCTCCTCCCCCTACATCCCTACCACCCCACTCCTGGAAAACTTATGAAAATCTTCCTTCCTGCTTTCATCTCGACTGAGTCTTCCCAGGTCTCCATGTGCAGCGCAGGTGCCATGCTGGGACTTCTCTTGTGAATCCCCTACCCTTCTTTTCTGGTTTGGACTCCCTATTTCTGGAGCCCTTGTCATTGTTTTTCTTGATTTGATTAGGAAAAGTATATCTTCCCCTATTTACTACGGAAGGTTATGTGGATGATTATGTAACTTGAGGCTTTACATGTCTGAGAGTTTCTTTTTTTTATTCTCTCACTTAGTTGGGCTCTATGTGGAATTCTTGAATAATTTGAAAATAATTTCTGCTTCATTTCAAAATCATCCTCTGATTATATTCTGGTCTTCAGTGTTTAAAAAAGTCTGTTGCCGTTCTGATTCCGTATCCTTTGAATTTGGGCCTCTGTTTACATGCTTTTTGGTACTCTGCACAGTGGGCTTCCCTGTGGCTCAGTGGTACAGAATCTGCCTTCCCAGTAGGAGACTTGGGTTCAGTCCCTGGGACAGGAAGATCCCGTAGAGAAGGAAATGGCTACCCATTCCAGTATTCTTGCCTGGAAAATCCCATGGACAGAGGAGCCTAGTGGGCTACAGTCCCTGGGGTCCTGAAAGAGTCAGATATAACTTAGCAACTGAACCACCACCATTGTGAACAATGATGTGCCACCCCATCTCTTCCTGCCCCCACATTCATGTCATGGGCCTCTTTAATATAGAAACTCATTTCCTTCCCTTCTGGGAAATGTTCTTGAGTTATTACTTTGATAATTTCCCTCTTCCATTTTCACTGTTCGGCTATCTGAAATTCCTAGAAGTCAGATTTTTAAATCTCCTTTAGTGGTTCCCTAAGGTATCTTTTCTCTGCTAGTTTCTATTCACCCCTCCTCACCCCTTATCTCTCCTCGTATTTTTGTTTTCCCCCTAGTGTGTGTTGGGGGAAGATATTCTCAATTTTTACTTCTATTGGAGACAAGTGTCTGATTCTTTTTAGAAGTGACTGTGGGTCACAAAACCCATCGAGAGAAGGCCAAAAGTTGATGCTTCAGACTAACAAATGTGCAAAATTAAGTCACAAAATCTGAGTCCTCCTTTGACTTAGTTCATAATTTTGCATAAACAGTTTTTTCCAATGAACATTTTTAGGGCATACTTTGCATTTAATAAAGTACATAGATCCTAAGTATTCAGTTTGAATACTGACAGTGTATACACCTGTGTAATCACCCACAAAACAATGTTTCCATCCTCCCAGGAAGTTGCTTTAAGCCCTTTTCCCACTGCTACCCACCCAGATCATTTTGCCTGATCTTGAACTTTATATTATGTATTCCTTTGTATCTGGTGTCTTTTGCTGAACATGTTTTTGGGATTCATTAATTTTGTAGTTACCAACTCCCTGTTGTTGTGAAGTTGTATATTCCATTTTATGTGTGTACCACATATATATACCATAATTGTCGATCCATTTTCCTACTGATTGTTTCTGAATTTTTGCCTCTTAAATAAAACTACTATAAATATTCTTGTATAAATCTTTTGGTAGACACGTTTTTATTTCTTGTGTGTAAAAACCTAGATTTATTTTTCTAAGTACTTGATGTTCTTTGACGTGTTTATAAATGGTATTTTTAAATGCCTATTTTTATTTGTATGTTTATTGCTGGAACTTAGAGGAACAGTTGATTTTTGTATTGCAATGAAGATTTTAGCAAATGGGGATTCCCTGGCAGTCCAGTGGTTGTGACTCTGTGAAAGTTCACTGCTGAGGCCATGTGGCAAGGCCAAAAAAAAAGATGTTAAGAAAGGTATTTTCTATACGTCTATTCACAGTCTTACCTATCCTTTGGAGCTATTAAAGCAAGCCTTTTAAAATATGTATCAATAGGAATGCTATTTGTTCTTAGAAAACAGAAACTCAGTTATTGGGACTTCCCTGGTGGTCTAGTGGCTAAGACTCCGAGCTCCCACTGCAGGGGGCTTGGGTTCCATCTCTGATCAGGGAGCTAGATCCCACATGCAGCGACCAAAAATCCTGTGTGCCCTAATGAAGAGAGAAGATCCTGTGTGCTGCAGCTAAGACTTGGTGCTGTCAAATAAATAAATGAAACTCACTTAACAATAAGATAAACAATAAATATAAAGTAAAATTTTAAGTAATAAAATTTAATGCTGCTGGGAAACATTTGCTAACTTATCATTTATTTAATAAATTTAAAGGGTAACAGAGTATCTTATCTCTTTAAAACATTGTTTTCCCATCCTTTTAATAATTTCTCATTAGGGAATTCCCTGGCAGTCCAGTGGTTAGGACTCTGTGCTTCCACTGCAGTGGGTACGAATTACGTGCTGTGGGGGCAGCTAAGCCCATGCTTGCAACTACTCTGGAGCCTGTGCGCCACAACTAGAGAAGCTCACGTACCACAAGGAAGAGCCCAAGAGCCCTGCACACCGGGACAAAAGACCCCACATGCCACAGGGAAGGTCCCATGTGCCACAACTAAGACACGATGCAGCCAAATATTTTTTAATAATCAGTTGCATTTCTATGTGCTAATAATGTACAAACTGAAAAGGAAATTACAAAAGTAACTCCGTTTACAGTAGCCTCAAAAATAACCGAATAGAAATTAACCAAGGAAGTGAAAGACTTGCACAATGAAAACTAAAAAACAGTGCTGAAAGAGATTAAAGAAGACAAATAAATGGAAACATCCCATTTTCATAGATTGGAAGACTTTAATACTGTTAAGATGTCAGTGCTACCCAGTGTGAACAATAGATTTAGTGCAGTCCCTTGTATCAAAATTCTGAGATTTTTTTTTTTGACAGAAATAGAAAAAAATACCTCTAAAGTTACTATGGAATCTAAGGATCCCATATAGTCAAAAAAAATCTTGAATAAATAAATCTAGAAGACTTAACATTTAATGATTTCAAAACTTGCTACAAAGCTACAGTAAAAAATTGTGGTTTTAACATAAAAGACAGATGCACAGGACCTAGAAGATAATTCAAAGTTCAGAGATAAACCACTGCATATGAAATAATTTTTGACAAGCGTGCCAAGACTATTTAATGGAGAATGGACAGTCTTTACGACAAAAGATGTTGGGAAAACTGGATATCCACATACCAAAGAATGAAGCTAACATTATATACAAAAGTTATCTCAAATCTAAGACTAAGTGGACTAAGTAAGATAATTTTTTTTTCTCATTGTCCAGTGTGTGAGAAATTGTGAGGAAGCTCAGGTTGTTGTTTCTCAGCCACTCAGTTGTGTCTGACTCTTTGCGACCCCCATGGACTGCAGTATGCCAGGCTTCCCTGTCCTCTGTTTCCTGGAGTTTGCTCAAACTCATGTCCATTGAGTCAGTGATGCCATCCAACCATCTCATCCTCTGTCTTCCCCTTCTCCTTCTACCTTTAGTTTTTCACAGCATCAGGTCTTTTCCAGTGAGTGAGCTCTTCACATCAGGTGGCCAAAGGATTGGACCTTCAGTATCAGTCCTTCCAATGAATACTCAGGTTTGATTTCCTTTAGAATTAACTGGTTTGATCTCTTTGCTGTCCAAGGGACTCTCAAGAGTGTTCTCCAACACCACAGTTTGAAAGTTTTTTGGTGCTCAGCCTTCTTTATGGTCCAACTTTCACATCTGTACACGACTATTGGAAAAACCAGTTTTGACTAGATGGAACTTTGTCGGCAAAGTGATGGCTCTGCTTTTTAATATGCTCTCTAGGTTTGTCATACCTTTTCTTCCAAGGAGCAAGCATCTTTTAATTTCATGGCTTCAGTCACCATCCACAGTGATTTTAGAGCCCAAGAAAATAAAATCTGTCACCGTTTTCATTTTTTTTCGCCATTTATTTGCCATGAAGTGATGGTACTGGATGCCACGATCTTAGTTTTTTGAATATTGAATGTAAGGTGAGTGGGTAGAAAAACAGAATGAGCTGGCCAGCCAGGCAAAGAAAAGGAAGTTTATTAAAGGGAAACAAAAGAGTGACTGGCCCTTGAGAAGAATCAGCTCCTTCGGTTCTGGTGGATTCCTCTTACACCGTCCAGGCCGGAAACTGGGTCCCCTCAGGGGTGGTTAGTTTATTTCTAGTCTTCAGCTCGAGTTTGGCTGTCAGTAGTCTCGAGAAAGCCGGAGGTGTTCAATGGTAGGGTGGTCACTTAGCCTTGGCAAAGAGTACTAGCGGCCAAAACAGGATGTCACTTGAGCAATATGGTCAGTTTCATGGGTCACTGTGACTTTATATTTTATTTGCGAGCCATTTTTAACAATGAGATTCCATGTAGGCCCTATCATTGAGTTTTAAGCTAGCTTTTTCACTTTTTAACTCAGATCTATTATAGTCAACTTTGCCTTACTTTGCCAATAAAGGTCCGTGCAGTCAAAGCTATAGTTTTTCCAGTAGTCATGTATGGATGTGAGAATTGGACCTTAAAGAAAGCTGAGCGCTGAAGAATTGATGCTTTTGAACTGTGGTGTTGGAGAAGACTCTTGAGAGTCCCTCGGACTGCAAGGAGATCCAACCAGTCCAACCTAAATGAAATCAGTCCTGGGTCTTATTGGAAGGACTGATGTTGAAACTGAAACTCCAATACTTTGGCCACCTGATGCGAAGAGCCGACTCATGGGAAAAGACCCTGATGCTGGGAAAGATTGAGGGCAGGAGAAGGGGATGACAGAGGATGAGATGGCTGGATGGCATCACCAACTCGCTAAACATGAGTTTGAACAGGCTTGGGAGTTGGTGATGGACAGGGAAGCCGCTCCATGGGGTCGAAAAGAGTCGTACACAACTGAGCTACTGAACCGAATTGACTTGTTACAGGCTCGGTTTTAGAAGTACGCTATAATTGTACGTACATCTAAGGTGTACTTTATCACTACTAGAATTTTTAAGTTCACTGTGTATGTTCTCTCCGCCTTATCAAAGCGGACGTTTTGCCTGTTCTCCAGTGTATCTCCAGCTCCAAATGAGCACCTGATAGGGGACACTGAAGAAATATTTGTTGAATGGATGGTTATCTTCTTTAAAGAGTTTAATTTCTTAGGACAGTTTAATAAGCTTGTTCGGTTTCCAGCTCTTATCTGAGAATAAGCTTTTACAAGTCCCGGAATACCCTTTTTAGCAGTAGGGGAAGGACAAAACAGCACGTAGAAGCAGCAGCTAGACAAGCAAAGAAACTCAGCCACAGGTCCTCTTCCCCGCCCAGGGATTCGCAGCGCTCAGGGGCTCGGGAGGGGACCGGCCTCGCGAGGCTGCACCTCTGTCCCTCATTGGCTGGGTTCGGGGGGCGTGGTGCTCAACACCGACCAATCACGGGCGGCGTTCGCCGACACGTGCCGAGGCTGGCCGGAGGATCCCGGAGGTTTCCGGCGCGCGGGGACTGCAAGGATCCGGGCCGAGGAGTATCCCGGAGCGGGGGAGTTGGCGGGGAAAGCTGTGGCTCCGAATCGGCGCGGGCCGCTCTCTCCCGCAGCTTCCTGCCTCTGCGCCTGCTGCCATGTGGGCCGCGCTGAGATTAGCCCTGCGGCCGTGCGCCCGCGCCGCTGCCCCGGCGCTGCGTTCCTATCACGGGGACTCCGTGGCTACCCTGGGCACCCCACCGGACTCGAGCTCTGCCATCTACCAGGTAGGGGGGGTGAGCGGCCCGGGCCTGGAACACCCGGCCCGAGTCAGGGGTTCCTCTTCACCGACGGGACCAGGTGTTGGCCGGACTGGGAAGCATAGAGGGTAGGCTACTTTCAACAGTAGCTCTTCTTTTCTCTGGATCCACAGTCGTGATTCTGGGACGCACTAGGAGGTCGTGAAGTTTGAAAAAGAAAACAAATCAGATACATTTTAGTTCACTTTTAGCACAGGCACTGTACTTTGTATCTTTAAAATCAGTGGTTCTCCAAACCAGTGGTTCTCCGGGAGCTTGTTCGAGTTACAGTCGCCTTAAGCCTCACCCTGGCCCTTTTTGGTCTTCCAGGGTGGGGTCCTGGTGTTTGCGTGACTAATTAGGTTGAGGGTGAGGAGGGGCAAAGGCAGCTAGCTTTGGAAATCACTGGCCTAACACAGCTAACCCTGGTCTGTGGTTACTAGATTTGAAATAGTTGGTTATGTTAATGGAAAATACTTGTGTTTAAATAGCTTTTCTTGGAATATGTAGATGCCACAGGTCACACAATCAACTCCTGGTTTATGAAATATCAGCTGGAAATTTTCAGTCTATCCCATGGTTTCTAAGCCTGTACAGATGACATTTAAGTTGTGCAGATAACTTTCAGGAGATACATTTTATTTTTTTTAAAAATTTGTTTATTTTTGGCAATGCTGAGGCTTCCTTGCTGCTGGTGGGCTTTCTGTAGTTGCAGTGCGTGGGCTTCTTCTTGTGGTGGCTTCTTATTTTGAGGAGCACAGGCTCTGGTCCCGTGGGCTTCAGTCATTGTGGCACACGTAGCCCCTCAGCATGTGAGATCTTCCCCGACCAGGAATCAAACCTGTGTCCCTTCCATTGGCAGGCATATTCTTAACCTCTGGACCACCAGGGAAGTCCCCAGAAAAGACATATTAAATAATTCCTGCATTTGGAAAATCAAATAGGTTGAAAGGAAATCAGCAGACTGGGGCAGAAACAATATCCAGTGAGAGACTTCCAGAAGTTTCTAGATTTCCTGGGATTAAGAGAGAATGTTTCATTCAGAAACATTAAATGGTTATTGTGATTTAGGCACTATTAGAAAGTGAAAGTGAAAGTCACTCAGTCGTGTCCCACTTTGCCATTGCATGGACTGTACTGTCCATGGAATTCTCCAGGCCAGAATACTGGAATGGGTAGCCTTTCCCTTCTCCAGGGGACCTTCCCAACCCAGGGATCAAACCCAGGTCTCCCTCATTGCAGGTGGATTTTTTACCAGTTGAGCCACAAGGGAAGCCCAAGAATACTGGAGTAGGTAGCCTATCCCTTCTCCAGTGGATCTTCCCGATCCAGGAATCGAACTGGGGTCTCTTGCATTGCAGGCAGATTCTTTATCAACTGAGCTATCAGGGAAGCCACTATTTAGGTACTTAGAATAGATGTGCAGTAATGGAATCATATTTTTGTCAGGGAAACAGACAGGAAAGCAGTGCATTGTGATGAGGGGTGTCTAAAGCCTAGAAAGTGGTTGCAGAGAGATAGGAAGTAATGAGTGAGTTGGCTCTTGAGTGGAGTAAGAACTGTCCAGGTTCAGGGTGGAGAATGGGCCTATACAACCAAAAGAAGTCATGAGAACATAGGTTCTAAATTATGAAAGCAGTTAGTGGGAGTGAGAACTTGGAAGTCCTGGCCAGGGTGTGGAATTCATGGGGTAGATGGGATTGCTTATGCGGCCTGGTAGAGGAGGGAAGCCATGTGTAGGAGCCAGGTTTTGACTTCACTTTGCAGTCTGTTTGCTAAGATATTTACGTAGAGAAGTGGCATGATGCTGTGAACATGGTAGAATAATCGGTGAAGCAGCAGGGTAGAGAATGCGTTTCCCACCATATCGAATATGACTTCTTTGTGGTGTGTTTTCTTGGTTGCTGTAGACCTCTGAGTGTTCTCCAGAGCTCCTGTAAGGTTACTGTAGCTGGTTTGGGGTGTTTGTGATGTCTGTGAGGGAATGAGGGCCTGGAGCTTATTGATCTGCCATCTTTTTGACGTCAGGTCTGGGCTGATGTATATGATCGCAGCTGCTAGTCAGGGGTTAGGGAGTGAGCCTGAAATTATAATTTCTCTGTGTAAAATGTTTTATGTTCTGGTTTAGTCTGTGAACTATTAATTAGAATAGGGAAGTAATTGCGCTATGGTGGAAAAAAAACTGGTTTAGTATTTTATATACATTTAAAAGTAAACAAGGAACATTTTTCTATAGTGGGGGAAAACCTGGAGGAAATGTTAACAGTGGCCCTTTCAGTGGGCAGAAGAGGCATTGTGCTTTAACAACAAGATTCTAGAGCTAGTGAGCTTTGGTTTAAAATCCTGATTCTACTACTTGTTAGCTGAGTGATCTTGGACTAATTACTTACTTCTCTGTATGCCTCAGTTGTGTTGTGGCATTAATGATTAGGTGTATGTTTCATTTATCAAGACAGTGCCTGAAGTATAATAAACCCTCAAGAAGTATTAGCTCTTGCTACTTTGCCTCCTCTTCTCAAGGCCATCTCATGATCTATTTTAGCTAGATTTTACTTCAGTAATGCTGAGTAGCAACCAATCCCAATATTTTAGTGTTCAAAAGAACAAGTATTTAGTTCTCACACTTGGGTCAGTGGTGGCAGTTCTGCTCTAGGACTGTATTAGATTCAGGTCCAAACTTTTTTAAAATTTTGGCTGCATTGTGTCTTTATTGCTGTGCACTGGTATAGTTGTCCTGTGGCATGTGGGATCTTAGTTCCCCAACCAAAGATCGCACCCACATCCCTTGCTTTGAAAGGCAAATTCTTAACCACTAGACTGCCAGGGGAGTTCCTGCTCTCTTGTTTCTTATTCCAGGACCCAGAATGAAGGGGCAGTGGCTGCTGTGGGATGCTCCTCTCATTATGGAAGTCTGGAGCACAAGAGGAGAGCGGGGAAATACCTTGTCCCTCTTAAAGCCTCTGCTTGCAGTTGGTACACTGTCACTTTTGCCTACATTCCACTTGTCAAATCACATAATGTGGACAGATTCAGAGATTGTGGGGCAGGAAAGTATAATCTCTCAGTGAACCTTGGCAAGGATGGGAGGGAAGGATGAATTTTAAATAAGTAGTACAGTCTGCCTTAAGGCTACTAAGGTCCAGCTGTGAGGTCTGAGTCCCACGTGCAGGGGAGGAGAGGGGGTGAATAGGCAAAAACACACCCTCACCTGCTTGTCCTCTTTTTTAAGGAGCCTTCCTGGAAGTCATACCTGACAACTTTGCTTCTAACTCATTGGTTAGAATTTATTCATGTGGCCAGACTTATCTGGAAAAGGAGGCCGGGATTATTTTATTTTGTTTTTATTTTTCTAATTTTTGGCGGTGTCTCATGGCTTGTGGGATCCTAGTTCCTCAACCAGGGATTGAATCCATGCCCTTGGCAGGCAGTGAAAGCCTGGAATCCTGACTACTGGACCACCAGGGCATTTCCCTCTGATCCTTTTAAAACATAAAATAGGATCCATTCTCCCCTCAGGCTTTGTTTTTAAGTGTAAATTGTCAGTAAGTGTAAAAGCAAGTATTCCTGAATTGGTTGGCATCTCCTCACAATAGTGTTTGATAGGACAGAGAAAGAAGATGGCATTCTAGCCCTCAAAGGGCTTATATTCCTGAACAAAGTAAAACAAATAGAGGTAAGCTCAATAGTCCTGTAAGGAAGGAAGTGGTTAAAATGAGTGGGAGGAGCCAAAAATGAAGTTGGAGATGAGATGGAATATGAATTAGGCTTTAAAAGGGGATGGTGAGGGACTTCTCTGGCAGTCCAGTGGTTAAGACTCTGCATTTCCACTGCCAGGGGCATGCATTTCATCTCAGATCAGGGAACTAAGAATCCACATGCCTTCAGGGGTGGCCAGTAAATAAATAGATAAATAAATAAATAGAGAGTGAGGTTTAGATAGATGGACTAGAGAGGGGCTGTGGTAGTGCAGAAGACCTTGAGCAAAGACAGAGAGGCACTGATCTTTTTATATGTTGGAGTTGGCCCAGTACAGAAGTGGCCCTGTGTGGAGGCCGCATGTGGTCGGCATGTAATGCTGTGCTCCTTGACCCTTGTTATGGTGAAACAACAACAACAACAACTTCATTGGTTTCCTGTAATACTCTCCCTCTTTTTCCTTGCTTCTATTTTAGGAAAACTATGAACAGATGAAAGCACTAGTAAATCAACTCCGTGAGCGAGCACAGAACATCAGACTAGGTAAGCACTCATTCACTCTTCAGTTTATGCTTTTAATTAAGATGCCCCTGTATTTGTTTGAGAAAAACTAGTAGCATCAAGGTTTTGACTCTTCAAGACTGTGCGTTTGCTGTTAGTGGGAATGTAGATTGGGGCAGCCGCTAAGGAAGACAGCATGCTGTTGTTGTTTAGTTGCTAACTTGTGTCCAACTCTTTTACGACCTGGTAGACTGTAGCCCACCAGGCTCCTCTGTCCATAGGATTTGCCAGGCAAGAGTACTGGAGTGGGTTGCCATTTCCTTCTCCAGGGAGTCTTCATCTAGGGATTGAAGCCATGTCTCCTGCATTGGCAGGTGGATTCTTTATAACACAGTGTGGAGATCCTTAAAAGTTAACATACAGTTACCATATGATCCAGCAATCCGACTCCTAGGCTTATAGCTGTTAAAACTCTTAATTCCCCAGTGTTCATAGCAGCACTGTTTACAAGAGCTAAAGACAAGGAAACAACCCAGATACCCATCAGCAGGTGATTGGTTTAAGATGTGGTACATATACCCACATCTATATATGTGGATATATACTCAGTCATACAAAGAGCATGGAATATTGCCATTTGTAGCAACATGGGTGGACCTAGAGAATATCACAGTAAGTGAAGTAAGTCAAGAAGAGACAGATAAATATGATATAATATCATTTATACATGGGATCTAAAAAATAATGCAAATTGAATCTGTATACAAAGCAGAAACAGACATGGAGGTATAGCTCAGTGGTAGAGCATTTGATGCAGAAACAGGAGTGGGTCTGTGAATTACAGGCATCATTTACTCCAAGCACACATTTCTGTCTTCTTTTGACTTAATAGATTAATCAAAGTTAATTGAAAAAAAAACCATAAAAAATCCATTTGGAATACATTGGTCTCTGCCTTTTGTACTGTAGTAGTTTAGTGTCAAAATCAATTAAATCCTCTAAAAGTTACCATGACATGAACAAGCAAATATGAAACTCTGTGCAGGGCCAGTTGAAGCAAAGACCTCATTCAGATGGCTGTAATTGCTCCCATTCTATCTATAAGGATATAGGGGAGAATTAAAAAAATAAAACAACAGGCGAAGAGGGTAAACTTTATATAGGTCTTTCTGTATTGTGTGTTCTCAGTCGTATCTGACTCTGTGACCCCATGGATTGTAGTCCACTGGGCTCCTCTTTCCATGGAATTTTCCAGGCAAGAATACTGGAGTGGGTTGCCATTTCCTACTCCAGGGGATCTGTCTCACCCAGGGATCAAACCCAAGTCTCTTGTGTCTCCTGCATTGGTAGGCAGATTCTTTACCCCCGGGCCACCTGGGAAGCCATTCCTTCTAGGTTAGGTACTTGTAATATAAGAAGAATATTATTTTGATAATGGCTGTATCCAGTCCCTTTGGTTTTAAGTTACAAAGATCCAAATCAAACTTGTTTAATCCAGAAGCCAACAACCAAACCTTGGAAAGGAAGTGCTGAATGGACCAGGGGACTCCAAGCCCTCCAGGACTCACTTTCTCTGCCCATTTTCTCTTGTTTCAGGATGTATGTGTATGTTGGACCGCATTATCTTTTGGCTTCTCCATGAGGTGGTGAACTAGGTTGCTTGGAGGCCAGCCACAATCTGAAGTAAATTGTAAACAATCAGTTTACAATCTGAAGGAAAGATCTAGTTATCCTTTCACCTCCAATTTGGAAAACTTTGATGGCTTCTCTGGGGTCCCATGTTCTCTCCTTGGCCTAGTCACTGTATCCAGTGGGGTGTGGTACTTCACAGTGCCAGCCTGAACCCACCATGTCCACCAGGGCTCCAAGATAGTGGGCAGCTGGCAGCTCCTGAAACTTCATGGTGGTGGCAATGGTTTTCAGGAAAGGAGGAAAGGAAAGCAAGCAGTCAAAAAGCAAAGAATGTCAGTTACACTGTCTCCAGACCACCCTGGGCTTCCTTGATGGCTCAGTAGTAAAGAATCCACCTGCAATGCAAGAGATAAGGGTTCTGTCCCTGAGTGGGGAAGATCCCCTGGAGAAGGAAATGGCAACCCGCTCCAGTATTCTTGCCTGAGAAGTCCCATGGACAGAGGAGCCTGGAGGGCTACAGTCCATGGGGTTGCAAAAGAGTCGGACATGACTTTGTGATTAAACAACAACAGACCACCCTAATTTCTCTCTAGGAAGAGAGGAATATGTAAATAGGAGGGTGAGTTGTAAAAACAGGGGTAGCGGATATTTGTCATTCTTTTTGACCAGGTAGCTCCTGAACCCCTGTTCTAAGTGTGAGGAAATGGTGTTAAAAAATGACATGAGTTTTTATCTATTGGACATGATTTGAGAGGCAAGATATTCTGCTGATATGATGACTAGAATCATACTTTTAAAGTCGTCTTGGAATAAGGCACTGTCTCCTGAAAAAGAATCAGAACCCTTTCTGAAATGAAAGTATGTTTTGTTGGGAGCGGAATTGGTGAATTAATTAATCCCTTTGAATGTTAAGACTAGTGGGTTTGACTGAGAAGCAGTAGAGTCCTCCAGCACTGAGCATCTGCTGGGTATGGCAGGTTCTGATCACCTGACCGTCTGATTTCTAAAGGAGAGGAGAGCAGTGAGCAGGGCTCCTTGGGAGGGAAGCTAGGGAAGAACAACCAGCTTTCCTCACAGTGTTGCCTAGAGTTAGCGCTGTTATGCCAGGAAAGTGGATATTACACAGGTATATATAATGTAAAAGTGATACACACGTCTGTCCATGGGATTCTGTAGGCAAGAATACTGGAGTGGGTCGTCATGCCCTCCTCCAGGGTATCTTACCCACCCAGAGATCAAACCCATATCTCTTACATCTCCTGCACTGGCTGACAGGTTCTTTACCACTAGCGCTATCTGTGAAGCCCAACATATATAACATATCAGTAATACATCTAAAGACACAGTTTAAAAAATATATTTTATTGAAGTATAGTTCATTTACAATGTTATGTTCATTTCTGCTGTATAGCAAAGTTCAGTGATTCTTGTTCATACTCTCTTCCATTATGGTTTATCACAGGATATTCAATATAGTTCCCTGTGGTACGAAGTAGGATCTTTTTGTTTATCCTAATATAATAGTTTGCATCTGCTAATCCAAAACTCCCTGTCCATCCCTCCATGATGCCCTCTCCCTCTTGGCAACTACAAGTCTATTCTGTATGTGTGTGAGTTTTGTTTTGTTTCGTCAGTTCAGTTCAGTCCTTCAGTCATGTCCGACTCTTTGCGACCCCATGGACTGCAGCACGCCAGGCCTCCCTGTCCATCACCAACTCCTGGAGTTTACTCAAGCTCGTGTCCATTGAGTTGGTGATGCCATCCAACCATCTCATCCTCTGTCATCCCCTTCTCCTACCGCCTTCAATCTTTCCCAGCATCAGGGTCTTTTCAAATGAGTCAGCTCTTCACATGAGGTGGCCAAAACATTGGAAGTTCAGCTTCAGCATCAGTCCTGTCAGTGAATGTTCAGGCTTGATTTCCTTTAGGGTGGACTGGTTGGATCTCCTTGCAGTCCAAGGGACTCTCAAAAGTCTTCTCCAACACCGCAAATCAAAAGCATCAATTCTTCAGCACTCAGCTTTCTTTAAGGTGCAACTCTCACATCCATACATGACTACTGGAAAAACCATAGCCTTTACTAGACGGACCTTTGTTGGCAAAGTAATGACTCTGCTTTTTAATATGTTGTCTAGGTTAGTCATAACTTCTCTTAGTAAGTGTCTAAGTAAATTAAAAATTTCATGGCTGCAGTCATCATCTGCAGTGATCTTGGAGCCCCCCAAAATAAAGTCTATCACTGTTTCCAGTATTTCCCCATCTATTTCCCATGAAGTGATGAGACCAGATGCCATGATCTTAGTTTTCTGAATGTTGAGCTTTAAGCGAACTTTTTCACTCTCCTCTTTCACTTTCATCAAGAGGCTCTTTAGTTGTTCTTCACTTTCTGCCATAAGGGTGGTATCATCTGCATATCTGAGGTTATTGATATCTCTCCTGGCATTCTTGATTCCAGCTTGTGCTTCATCCAGCCTAGCGTTTCTCATGATGTACTCTGCAGATAAGTTAAATAAGCAGGGTGACAATATACAGCCTTGATGTACTCCTTTCCTGATTTGGAACCAGTCTGTTGGTACATCTCCAGTTCTAACTGTTGCTTCCTGACTTGCATACAGATTTCTCAAGAGGCAGATCAGGTGGTCTGGTATTCCCATCTCTTTTAGAATTTTCCACAGTTTATTGTGATCCACACAGTCAAAGGCTTTGGCATAGTCAATAAAGCAGAAATAGATGTTTTTCTGAAACTCCCTTGCTTTTTCGATAATCCAACGGATATTGGCAATTTGATCTCTGCTTCTTCTGCCTTTTCTAAAACCAGCTGGAACATCTGGTTGTTTATGGTTCACGTATTGTTGAAGCCTGGCTTGGAGAATTTTGAGCATCACTTTACTAGCATGTGAAATGAGTGCAATTGTGCGGTAGTTTTTGTTTCATAGATAAGTTCCTTTGTGTCATATTTTAGATTCTGCATATAAGTAATATCATATGGTGTTTGTCTTTCTAATTTACTTCACTTAGGCAGTCTGTAGGTCCATCCATTTTGCTGCAAATGGCATTATTTCTTTCTCTTTTTTGGGTGAGTAGTATTCCATTATGTGTGTGTGTGTGTACATATGTATACATCACATCTTCATTCATCTGTCACTGGACATTTAGATTGTTTCCATTTCTTGGCTATTGTGAATAGTATTGCTGTGAACAGAGAGGTGCATGTATCTTTTCAAATTATGATTTTGTCTGTATATGTGCCCAGGAGTGGAATGGCTAGTTCATGTGGCAATTCTATTTTTAGTTTTTTGAGGAACCTCCATACTGTTTTCCATAGTGGCTGTACCAATTTACATTCCCACCAACAGTGTAGGGGTTTTCTCTACCCCTTCTCCAGCATTTATTATGTGTAGACTTTTCAATGATGGCCACTCTGACTGGTATGAGGTGGCGGTTCTTTGTAGTTTTGTTTTGCATTTCTCTAATAATTATTGATGTTGAGCATCTTTTTATACGCCTTCTGGCCTCATGTATAGATATCCTGAGTTTTGAATTCATAATATTTCCCAAAACATTTTCAGGTAAGAGGAAGGGACAGTGTTTCAGGTTGCTTTGAAGGTTAACCCTTGACGTTTCCATCTAAGACAACTTGTGATAAATAAAGGTTGGCAGTAAGGAATGGATTCTTGTCCTCCGTTTTGTGTTTTCTTTTCTTCCTGCTCACTGCTGCCTCTGTTGCAGATTTCTTCCCAGGGCACCGTTTGCTCTCCCCTTTGGTTCCCATAGAGCGTGTAGGGGGCTTCCCTGGTGGCTCAGAAGTAAAGAATACACCTGCAAGGCGGGAGATGCAGGTTCTGTCCCTCTTTTGGGAAGGTCCCCTGGAGGCCGGCATGGCAACCAACTCCAGTATTCTTGCTGGGAGAATTCCATGGACAGAGGATCCTGGTGGGCTGCAGTCCATGGGGTCGCAAAAGGTCAGACACGACTGCAGCGACTATGCACACCTAGCTCATGTAGTGTATAGGATTGCCGGGAGCGGCTTAGTCGTTTCTATAGGTGGGACAGGATTATCCCAGCTGTGTTATTTGTGCTAGCCAGGACTTAAGTATTTTGATTAACAAGTTAACTGAAGGCCTGTAAGTGTTTTGATAGATTTGGAAGTGCTTAGTTTTTCTAAAACTGGGTAATAATATTTATCAGTATAGAAAAATGCAAATAGTTTCTGGTGGTTGAAACAAGGGCCTCTTAACAACCTTAAGATAAGGCTTATGTAGGTTTTTAAAATACTATTTTATTAATAGTTGATTTACAATGTCATGTTAATTTCTGCTGTATAGCAAAGTGATTCAGTTATACATACATATATATATACACACACACACACACATATTTTTCATATTCTCTATTATGGTTTATTACAGGATGTTGAATATAGTTCCCTGTACTATACAATAGGATTTTGTTGTTTAAGGACTTTGTGTAGTTTTAAAAACACTTTGGAGGGAAGTTAAATTGCATGTCTGTAGCTCCAGCAATGCATATAGCATGATTGAAGTGACTACAGTTAAGCATTTGTGCTGAGCATGCAGAGGCTGCGCTATGTCTCGACTGCCCCCTGGTGACAGCACTGAAAAGATGCTATAAACTGTAAAATCCTTCCTGATTTTAGGAGTGTTAAAATGTGAACAAAATACATGTTTTAGAATCAGTGCAATATGGTAAGTGAGATTGAAGGAAAACATGGCTTTTCCAGCTCTGAGTCTGTGGGAGTGAAGATAATTGATGCAAAAATCTTTAAGAGTAATGTTTAGAAAACTAAGGTGCTGTGACATGCTGTCTTTTTGTGGTCTATATGAATTCTGTGACCTGAAAATCTATATCAAGGATAGCATTCTTTCTGGTTTTTCCTAATAAAACCCGAATTCACTAGATGCTCTGAATGGCAAAGTCAAGGTTTAGGCAGAATTAAGAATAATATTGGTCTAAGTATTTAAAAAAAACAAACCACAAATCTATTTTCTTACCTCTTTTTCATCTCCCTTCCCTGCTGCCCTTTTTTCTGTTAGCCACTTAGTGGACACGTATCACTCAGCTCTCCAAAGACCACACCCAAGCCTGATCTTCTTTGTAGTGCCTTAGGTTCACTTTTCTTTAATATTTATTTTTAAACAGCTTTATTAAGGTATAATTGGCATGCAATAAACTGCATTATTTAAAGTGTACAGTTTGATGAGTTTTGACATATGTATATACCTATGAAACTGTCCCTGCCATCAAGATGATGATGAAAATGTCACTCTCAGAAGTTTCCTCTGCCCTTTGTCACCCTCCTATTCCCCCCTCTCCTACCCCCACACATACCTCAGTTAGGAACTCTGAATTCCCTGGGGCTGGGAGAAAGGAGGAAAGCCCTTTGATTTAATTCACACTATTCGCTCCCAGAATTATTTTCTTTTTAAAAGATTAGATGTATGATATGTTCTTCTTGGTTACCTTAAGGCAGGCTTAGTCTTAAAAATAAGCCCTCTACCTCTTCAGAAAAAAATAAAACTTCCCCTTAGATACAGGAAAGAGTCTTGATTTGAAAGTAACATTGTGCTACTTGGAGGCTTCTTTGAAATCTGTATGAATGTATTTTCTCACCTAAAAAAAACCAAATTGTTTTTAAAAATAGCGAGACATTTCAGTGGACAAGGAGTTGATGGAATTCTTAGGTGGCGGTGAAGGTAAAGGTGTTAAGGCGCAGTGCGATGGTCTCTTCTGCTCGGTCACTGTGGTCTGCTGAGGGTAAGCTGTGGCTGCTCCCCAGGTTCTGAGCCTGGCGGGTCTCGGACTGGGTGAGGCTGGTGCACCCCTCACCTCAAGCAGGCTCGTTGGGTTGGTTACCCCAGCGAACTCTTCAGTCATTGTAATCTCCTTTTGTCTGGGGCAAAGTCAGGAAACACTGAAGACTCTGAGTCAGGATAGTAACAAGAGGGGACTTTTCTTTTTGGCCCCACTACTGTGGCATATACAGTCTTAGTTCCCCCAACCAGGAATCAAACTTACGCCCCCTGCAGTGGAAGCACAAAGTCTTAACCACGGGACCGCAGGGAAGTCCTCAAAAGGGACATTTTAATGACTGTATAATGTGTTCAACTCTCTCCTGTTTGAGGGCCTTAAAAGTTACGGGTCACTAGTGGCGCTTTGGCCTCCCAGGTGGCCCTGATGGTAAAGCACCCACCTGCCAATGCAGGAGACAGAAGAGACTCCATTTCGATCCCTGGGTCAGGAAGATCCCCTGGAGGAGGAAATGGCAACCCACTCCAGTGTTCTTGCCTTTAGAATCCCATGGAACTAAGAGCCTGGCGGGCTATGACTGAGGCCCTTAGCACGCACATCGAGTGGCGCCTTTAGCTAAGATTTGCTGTGTACATTATGGAAGTCGGAAAATGCTTCTTACCTGGTACAGATGATGTTAGGAACATTTCAGATTCCATAGTGCATGTGGCACAGTGCTAGATATTTATAAGAGGTGTAATAAGTGTGGTGGGGGTGAGACAGTGTTTGCAGTCTGTGAGATGCAGAGAAGCATATTGCATCATTTCCTTGAATAATTACTGCTGGATTTAGAAAATGTATAATAGACTATGGGCCTGAGGATGGGTTGGTTTTTTTTTTAAAAAATTCCAGTTTGAATGATCTGAAAAATTACCTGTTTTTCATAGGATATGTTAATTTTTTTTAAGTACTGTATTTTACACCAAGTATTATATGTTTTTCTGGTACTCAGTTGAATGGAGACCTTATTTTGAATTCATCTCATCTATCATGTTTTTTATTACAGGAGGTGGTGAGAAAGCCAGAGCACGTCACATATCAAGAGGAAAACTGTTACCCAGAGAAAGAATTGACAATCTTATAGACCCAGGGTTGGTACAAACCCAAGTGTTGGCTCAGGGTGTTCCATGGTGCTTCCCTAGTTGTTTTTTTTTTTCTATTTTGGGTGGGCTGTTTAGCTCTCGGGATCTTGGTTCCCCGGCCAGGGATTGAACCAGGCCCTTGGCAGTGAGGTGCAGAGTCCTAACTATTGGACCACCAGGAAATTCCCATCTTAGAAAGTTTTGTGAAATAAATGGTTTTAAATTCTGGTTCTTACCTAAGCTTCAGCAACAAGTATTTGTTGCGAGGTGCTGTATTGTCAGGTGCTATTCGAGGTGCTGGCGATGCATCACTGAACAAAGCAGACCAGGTTCCTTGCCCTACTGGAGCTATGTGGGAGCAGGAGGAGACAGAAAATAATTGATAAATGTCACAAATTATATAGTGTGTTAGAAGGTGATACATGTCATGGGGAAAAAAAGAAAAGGTGGACCAGCATTACAAGAGAGGAAGATGGAGATCAAGTTGCAGTTTCAAATGAGGTGGTTAGGATAGGCCTCGCTGAGGGGTGACATTGGAGCAAAGGTCGGAAGGAGTGAAGAGAGATGGGCTGCATATATCTGGGGAGAGAGGGTCACAGGCAGACGGAGCGGCCAGTGCGAAGTTTCTGTGGTGGGAGCTGGGCGTGGGTCACAGATGCCGATATGCCGAAGGGCCCGGAGGCCGCCTCGTGGGAGCGGAGGGTCAGTGAAGCGGGGAGTAGCAAAAGATGGGGTCACATTCATAACATGTTTGCGGGTCAGTGTAAGAGTTTGGACTTGCCTCTGAAAGAAATGGGGAGGTTTGGTAGGACTTACCTGACTTATGTTTTAAAAAGTTATTCTGGCCACGAGTGTGAGTAGACTGGGGCTCGAGCGTGGAAGGACCAGGACCAGTTAGAGAAATGCAGGTTCAGAAGTATCGATTCTGCAGACACGCACACGCATGCCGGCCTGGAGACAAGCACCGTTAATACCTGGTGTGCATTAGCACACTAGTGCATACACTGCGAACACCTACACTGTTTCTATGCAAATGTGTATCAGACACACTTTTTTTTGTTTGTCTTAGAAAAATGGAATCCTGGGTTTTATAACTCCCTTCTCCCCCTCCCCCACCACCCTTAATGTCTCTTGAACTTTTAAGTGAGAGGATAAAAACAGTGGTTAAGAGCTTGGTCCCCTATTAAAGAGCTTATTAAAACTCAGCTCTGCCACATACTAGTAGTTGTGTGACCTCAGACAGCTGACCTCATCGCTGTGTTTCAGTTTCCTCATCAGTCAGTGGGGATCCTGGTAGGAGCTATAGCAGAACGTAGCTCTGAGGACTGATGGAGTTAGTGCTTCTGAAGCTCCTAGGAGAGAGGCTGGCACGTGGTTGAGTGCTACATAAGTGTTAGGTGCTGTTCTCTTTCTATACCAATAAGTACACCTGTACAATATCTTCAAAGATAAATGTGTTCCTTTGTGTGGCTATGTTGTGTCAACCCCCAAAGTATTCACACTAGACTTTGTTTTAGACATCCTTCCTTTTGTAGACTTTATATCCAACACACATGTTTGAAACTTTGCGCCATTAAAGAAAAAAAAATCTTTTCCTTCTCCATGTGTAACTGTTCAAATATGATTAAAAAAGAGAAAACATTAATTCAAGCAGCATTCTTTCTTCCATTCAGGTCTCCATTCCTGGAATTATCACAGTTTGCAGGTTACCAGTTGTACGGTGATGAGGAGGTCCCTGCAGGTGGCATTATTACAGGCATTGGGAGAGTGTCAGGGTGAGTATTCTGATCGTGCTCAGCCCCGAGGGTCAGGAAGCCGGCCGACAGGGCAGGGCATCCAGCACTCACTGCTTTGTACGTGAGTGTGTGAGTGTCGTGCTGGTGATATTATTTAGATCTGAGGCTTCCTACCCAGATGTGTTACATTCGTCTGTGGAGCTTCAGGGATGGAAATTGAAGGGAGAAACCCCGAGCAGTGATCCTGGGGACCCAATCCAAACCTTCACACTTAATAAGAATCTCCAGGGTTTGGACTTGGTGTGGGTAGTTTTCCAAGGCTCTGCAGGTGATCTCTTGCACATCTAGAGCAAAAAACCGCTATCTTAGAGGAGTAGTTGGTGGAGTCTGGTCCCCAGGGAACAGCAGGCTCACATGAGAACTTGTTAGAGGTGTCAATGGTCAGGTCTTCTCCAAAAGTACTAAGTCATATTCGGGGAGTGGAGCCCCCAAATCAGCATTTAAACAAGCTCCCCAAATTCTCCAGTGCTACCCTTTGAGAACCACCATAGACTTAGGGCATCTTGATCGCTAGGTATTGCATTTGTTTGTATATATTTTTGTATGGTCTCACACTGACCATGCAGTCACGGTTCCTCGTACTGCAATAAACACTTTCCAGTGACTAGATGTCTTAATCTTCACCACAGTCCTGTGAGAAGGGTGCTATTATAATCATCACCATTCTGCAGATAAGGAAACTGCCTTAGAGTGCTAAAATAACTTGCCAAAGATCAAGCCTGATCTCTTGACTTTGAGATCAGGCAGCCTGATACAGTTGCTTTTGACTCGGATTCTGATTTACGTGTGTGTTCCTCCACCTTCACCCCTTGATTTGTGCCTCCACGGGAGCTGTGACTATAGTCGTTGACCGTTGTTGCTTCTTCCCTGCTTCCTTCTTTAACTCCTAAACCTCACGCCCCAGTGACAAATCAAAGAGACAGAGGGGTAGGGACCAGAACACAGCCTTGTTTCGTTCCACTGAAGATTTTAAACTTTGTAATCAGTGTTCTTTTCAGACACCCATTCTCTGAGGCTCTCTATGAACATCAGTAGCCAGGGCTCAATACTGAGTGTATGCACTTGAGCTCACAAGATTCCATGGAGGCAGGGGCCAAGACCAGACAGATTTTATCTTTTCCCTGAAGCTGCTCTGGTGTTGCATAGTATGACTGGAAAACAATTCAGTTATTCAAAACATCTAAAGTGGTACTTCACTGTAATTAAAGTGACCTTTCTTACATAATCATATGGCTGAATATGGTTAGCGCCCTTTCTCTAGCAGATGATAGATGTTTAAACTAGTTTAAACAAAAAAAAGATTTGTTGACTCTTAACTGATTTTGGGCCAAGCCAGGTCTAGGAGCTCAAACAGCATCACCAGGCCCCCCGGCGGGTTTTTGGTTTTGTTCCTAGGCTGTCTGTTCAAGCCTTGAGGCAGAGCTGGCCGTAGGCTTCCCCTGCTTCTGCTCTATAAACTTAGCAGCTGCGGTAAGAGGAGAGCTGCTGAGGGCACAGACCCAGGACCAGCGTGCATTGCTGAGCCTACCACATGGACACTGAGTAGAGAGGCCTGGGCCTTGTGCTCACCTCTGAAGACGGATGGACTTTGGGGTCAGTCCTGCTAGGACCACATGGATTAAAAATAGAGAAGAGGCGGTTTCTGAAAGCAAGTTTAATTTTGTTGCCAATATAATAGATACTTTTGCTGGATAGGCAAAATCGTAGGTGTCTAATACAACGTGTGTATTTTCATTTTAGCCGTGCCTTGCGGCATGAGGGATCTTACGTCCCTAACCAGGGATCGAATCCATGCCGCATGCAGTGGAGGCACGGCTTCTTAACCATCGGACCACCAGAGGAGTCTCTAATATAGTATTTTGTGGACTTACTTTACTTCTCATTCTGTAGTATGTCTGGTGTCTGTTCTGGTTTTGAGGGGGCGCTGCACCGGGTCTTCATTACTTCATGTGCTCCTTCTCTAGTTGCGGTGAGCGGGGGTTCTTTTCTCCAGTTGTGATGCACAGGTTTCTTATTGCGATGGGTTCTCTGTTGCAGAACACAGTCTGCAGGCTTCAGCAGTTATGGCACTGGGGCTCGACAGATGCGGTGCGCGTGCCCTGGAGCACGGGTTCAGTAGTTGTGGCATAAGAATTTAGTTACCCCGAGGCATGTGGAATCCTCCCAGACCAGGGATCCAGCCAACATCCCCTGCATTGGGAGATGGTTTTTAAACCACTGGATTGCAGGAGAAGTCCTGTGATGTTTCCATGAAACAAGTAAAAGTTACTAGTAATGTCTCTTGTCCAAGGTTGCATGTAGAGGCAAGTGACAGAGTCAGAATTCCAGCCTCCCTTTGCCTGACTTCATAGCCTGGGCTCTTTCCTGCACCAGAACATCTTAAGTTTTTCTAATGCGGCACCCCCAGGAAAGGGAAGAGTGATCATACTCTGGAGGTGTAGGGTTATGACCCAGCAACCTGCCTAGAGCCTCAATTCCTTTTGAAGTGATTTGTTTAATGTTAAAGTCATTAAAAATGTACTTCCCATTCTATAAAATGTTAATTATAATGTGGGAAAATGCTTGCTGTAATCTAGTGAATAAAATCAATGCTCAGAGAAGAGGAACCACATACCCTAATAAAAGAAATATAACATAACCTAAGGCCGTGGGCTCAGTTGCTGTTCTCTAGTTCATGTTCAACAAGAACTGAGTAAGTCATTGTTTAGAATTCTAGAGAATATAAAGTGAAGTAACAAAACATCATAAATGTAAAGATTAATTTTTGTGAAGACCACACTGTTCTCTGAAGTTTCAAGTGAGCCTCCAGTCCTCGGTTTTCCTGGCAGCACTCAGCAGGCTCCCTGCTGGCCCTCTTCATCCCCTTTCCCGCTTGCTAGTTGCTTGGGGGCCTTGGTACCTGACAAACTGGTTTTGGTGAGAAAGGGTACCACTAACGACTCATTATAGTATATGCTTTCAAAAATACTATTTTAAAATTTGTGCCTGTTGTTACTTTAAGTAGGATAAATGTTGTATTTTTAACTTCTTTTAGTTTTATAGAAAAGCATATGGCAGTAACATGAAGAACTTTTGAAAATATGAAACATAAATACTTTTGATGGCTCAGTTTTCCTTTTTTGAAAATTACCTTCCTAAAAGGAAATTATGAAGGTTTATCATGAGGGATTTTCTCATCTCAAGACTTGGATTTGTTGTTGTTATCTTATTATGTTAGGACTGTTTCATTCAAAGAACATTGCAAAATGTGGCTTGGGTTGTTAGTTTTTCTCTGCTAATGTGGGGTGATGATTCTTTAAAAAAAATCAGATATGAGTTGTAAACTAATTAAAAGTGATTCATTTAATATAAATGAATATATGAACAGTGATTAAAGCTCCTATACCATAAAATTGCCTACTAATGGCTATCATTAGTGATACGTGTTAAATGCTGGAAATTGTCAGGTTGTATTGGGAGTGTCTTATAATAAGATGCAGTTGGTCTTTACTTTTAAAAAATCTCTCATATTCTCTTTGCAATGAAATTTCTGCCTTTCAGAGTAGAATGCATGATTGTTGCCAATGATGCCACAGTCAAAGGAGGTACCTACTATCCAGTGACTGTGAAGAAGCACTTACGAGCACAAGAAATTGCGATGCAAAACAGGCTCCCCTGCATTTACTTGGGCAAGTCATAAGAATTGTAAAATAAACTGTTATTCAACTAGAGAAGTAAAAGATTGTTTAGAAGGATATATATATATATATAATTCATATATATATAATGATGTTATCAGTGGGCATTTCAAGAATAGCTGTTGGTTTCTCTCATAATTTCAAAAGAAATACTTATTCTTTGTTAAAACCCCTTGGAGAAAAAGTAAATAAGAACTACCCATTATAACATCACTGAGGAGGAATCCCTGACACTATTTTGGGCTGTGCTGTTTTTTCCTCTGCATGATTGGTGTTTTTCTTCTATATATTTTTGTTTTTCTATTCATCATAATGGATTCAAACTATGAAAAAATAATAGCTAATATTTATGAGTCTCTTTGAGTGTGAGGTACTACTAGGTTAAATGCTTGAGTATGTACATAATTTGGGCAAACATAATTTAAAGAAATTTAATTTTCAGTGAAAGTAAATTTATAGTTGGAATTAAAATACATTAATAATTAAATCTAAGGATATTTTTAAAAGAACATAAAAGCAAAGCAGCTTAAAATCGACACTTCCTGGATACTGGCTTAGTTTGTAAAAACACCAGTATCTGTTGTTCATTTCTGTGAATATTGGAACAGGTACTGATGGGATTTCTTTTCCCTGTGAAAGTGAATTACCTGATTGACTTAGAGTGTGAACTGCTTTGCACTGATAGAAAACAACAAATGGGACCCTACAGCTGGCAACTGCTGCGCCCAACGCTGTAGGGAGTACAGTTAAGGGTGGCATGTTGTCTGTCTTCCTCATAGTGAACTGGAGACAGGGTATAATGTATTAAACATCAATAGAAGACTTAACACTCATAGGTATAAGACTAGCCAGCTCTCTGTGATGTTGACTCTGTACACTCACAGAATGTGCTGAACTAAGTGCTTTGCATACGCTGTTTCAGGTCATCCTGATAATGACCCTATGGTACACTGCTGTTAACCTTCATTTCACAGGTGGGGAAACTGAGGCATAGAATGGCTCAGAAATGCATCTGTGGTCACACAGCTGTGAAGTAATGAAACTCTGTTTTGAATTCAGCTGACATTCTTATCCACCACTGTCACCTACAGTAAAAAGAGAAACAGAAGGCGATGTGTGATAAAATTATCCCATGAACTCGGTAGATGATTTTTGGATTGTTTTAAAAGAGAGAGAGAGATCCATTTTCAGCTGAACTGGTTAAGGATGTTTTGCGATTTCTGGGGCTAAACCTCAAAGCAGAGAATGTCCTAAATATTTCAAGTGGAATTTTGCATAGGGGTAGGAGAGCCTAATGTGTTTGAAGAAAGCAAAACAATTTGGGGGGCTGTGTTGGAGGATTGGAGAAAGAGGCTGCAGAAGAGTTTAGAAAGATAGAGCAAACTTTTTTGTGAATGTAATTAAGACCTGGTGCTATTATCATTGAGACAGGTCTTCCTGTGTATAGGACGTTTCGTTCATTGAGATGTGCTTACATCTGTTATCTCCCCTGTCTTCAGTTGACTCAGGAGGGGCAAACTTACCTCGACAAGCAGAGGTATTCCCAGATCGAGATCACTTCGGCCGCATATTCTACAATCAGGCAGTTATGTCTTCTAAAAGCATTACACAGGTAATTTCTTATTAATGAGATATGTTGCTTTTTGCATCAAATGTCTTTGCTAATTTTGAGATGACTTAAAAAAGAATTTTACTTTTTTTTTGGCTATGCCTTATAGCTTCTGGGGTGTCAGTTCCCTGACTCGGGATTGAACCCAGGCTCTTGACAGTGAGCATGGAATCCAAACCACTGGAATGCCAGGGAAGTTCCAAAAGAGAATTTAATACACAATTTAGTCTTCAAGAAATCAACTGATAACCTTATGAGATTTCCCTTGTATGTTGTCTGTCTTTTTTCCCTTGTTGCTTTTAATATTTTATCTTTGTCTTTAATTTTTGTCCATTTGATTACTGTGTGTCTGGGTGTGTTTCTCCTTCGGTATATCCTGCTTGGGACTCTCCATGCTTCTTGGACTTGGTTGACTATTTCCTTTTCCATGTTGGGGAAGTTTTCAGCTATTATCTCTTCAAATATTTTCTCAGGTCCTTTCTCTTTCTCTTCTTCTAGGACCCCTATAATACGAATATTGGTGCATTTAATGTTGTCCCAGGGGTCTCTTAGGTTGTCTTCATTTTTTTCATTCTTTTTTCTATATTCTGTTTTGCAGCATTGATTTCTACCATTCTGTCTTCAGGTCACTTATACATTCTTATGTCTCAGTTATTCTGCTATTGATTCCTTCTAGTATATTGTTCATCTCTGTTCTTTAGTTCTTCTAGGTCTTTGGAAACATTTCCTGCATCTTCTCCATTCTTGTCTCAAGATCTTGTATCATCTTCACTATCATTATTCTGAATTCTTTTTCTGGGAGGTTGCCTATTTCTACTTTGTTTAGTTGTTTTTCTGGGGATTTATCTTGTTCCTTCATCTGGGACATAATCCTATTTCTTTTCATTTTGGTTAGCTTTCTGTGATTGTGGTATTAGTTCTGAGGCTGCTAGAATTGTAGTTCTTATTTTTTCTGTTTGCCCTCTGGTGGATGAGAATAAGAGCCTTATACAGGCTTCCTGATGGGAGGGACTGGCTGTGGGCAAAACTGTCTCTTACTCTGGTGGTGGCAAAACTTTAATACAGTTGTCTGCTGATGAGTAGGGCTGTGCTCCCTCCCTGTTAGTTGTTTGGCTTGAGACTGACCAAGTCCTAGAGTCTAATGGCTCTGTGCTGTGCGTGCTAAGTCATTTTAGTCATATCCGACTCTTTGCGAGCTATGGACTGTAGACCACCAGGTTCCTCTGTCCATGGAATTCTTCAGGCAAGGGTACTGGAGTGGGTTGCCATTTCCTCCTCCAGGAAATCTACCCAGGGATCGAACCAGTGTCTCTTATATCTCCTGGTAGACAGGTGGGCTTTTGCCGCTAGCGCCACCTGGGAAGCCTCTTGAGGCTCTGTGATAGGGCTATTGGCACCCTCCAAGAGAACCTATGCTGAGACCCATCTCCCAGGACTGCTGCTCCCAGTGCCCTTCTCCCCATGGCAGGCCACTGCCCTCCCACGCCTCTGCAGGAGACCCTCAGACACTCACGGGTAGGTCTGACTCAGTCTCCTGTAGGGTCACTGTACCTTTCCCCTGGGTCCTGGTGCACACAACATTTTGTTTCTCTTTCCCCCAGTCCGGGGGAGGTCCTGTGATCAAGTCCTGCTGGCCTTCAAAGTCAGATTCCCTGGTGATTTCTAGTCCCTTGGCAAGATCCCCAGGCTGGAGAGCCTGATGTGGGGTCTAGAACCTTCACAATTGTGCAAGAACTTCTTTGGTATTATTGTTCTCCAGCTTGTGGGTCACCCACCCAGCAAGTATAGCATTTGATTTTATGGTGATTATGCCTTTCCTACTATTTCATTGCAGCTTCTCCTTTGTCCCTGGATGCAGGGTATATATTTTTGGTGGGTTCCAGTGTCTTCTTGTTGATGGTTATTCAACAGCTAGTTGTGATTTTGCTGCTCTGCTGGGAGAAGATGAGCACCTCTTTGTACTCTGCCATCTTGAACTGATCTCAAGTACATGATAATTTCAAACTGTGAAAAGTTCTGTAAAGAAAAACAGAGCTGGATAAAGAGACAAAGGATGATCCATACCAGTTTAGTCTTTTTCCACAGAAAGCCTGGTCAGATTCATCTACTGAATACGGGAATATTGTTATGCTGTAGTAAAGGTTAATTCCAAAGGAAACAAGTTTTTAAAAAGGAAGGACACTGAGTAATTGCTTTTTTAGGATGATACTTTGGAGAAATTCTAGTAAATGTATGAGGAGACGTGCATAAGAATGTTACTTGTAGCATTGTTTTTTATAACAAAAGTTAAAGAACACAGTAAATCACCATTCATGGGAGAGTTATAATATTCAGCTGTTAAAATGAATGAACTATGTATTAAAGACCTAAATGTAAGACCAGAAACTATAAAACTCTTAGAGGAAAGCATAGGCAGAACACTCTTTGACATAATCACATCGAGACCCTCTATGACCCACCTCCCAAAGTAATGGCAATAAAAACAAAAATAAACAAGTGTGAACTAATTAAACTTAAAAGCTTTTGCACAGTGAAGGAAACTATAAACAAAGTGAAAATACAACCCTAAAAATGGGAAAAAATAATAGAAAATGAAACAACTGACAAAGGATTAATTTCTAAAATATATGAGCAGCTCATACAACTCAATACCAGAAAAACAAACAACCCAATAAAAAAGTGGACAGAAGACCTAAACAGATATTTCTCCAAAGAAGATATACAAATGGCTAATAAATACATGAAGAGATACTCAATACCACTCATTATTAAAGAAATGCAAATCAAAACTACATAAGATACCACCTCACACTGCTTAGAATGGCCATCATCAAAAAATCTACAAACAATAAATCCTGGAGAAGGTGTGGAGAAAAGGGAACCCTCTCGCACTGTTGGTGGGAATGCAAATTAATATAGCTGCTATGGTGAACAGTATGGAGATTTCCTAAAAAAACCAAGAATAAAACTACCAGTAATCCCATTACCAGGCATATATACCCTGCGAAAACCATAATTGAAAAAGGCACATGTACTCCAATGTTCATCACAGCACTATTTACAATAGCTAGAAAATGGAAGCAACCTAGATGTCCATCGGTAGATGAATATATAAAGAAGTGGTGCATATACACAGTGAAATATTACTCTACCATAAAAAGGAATGCATTTGAGTCAGTTTTAATGAGGTGGATGAACCTAGAGCCTATTATACAGAGTGAACTAAGTCAGAAAGAGAAACACAAATATCGTATATTTACATATATATATGGAATCTAGAAAGGTGGTACTAATGAACCTATCAGCAAGACAGCGATTGAGATGCAGGCATAGAGAACATACTTGTGGACACAGTGGGGAAAGGAGAGGGTGGGACAAATTGAGAGAGTAGCATTGAAACATATACATTACTATATGTAAAATCAGATAGCCACTGGAAATTTGTTGTGTTATGTAGGGAGCTCAAATCCGGTGCTCTGTGACAACCTAGAAGGGTGGGATGGGGTGGGAGGTAGGAGGGAAGTTCAAAAAGGAGAGAACATATGTATACCTCTGCCTGATTCATGTTGATGTATTGCAGAAACCATCACAATATTGTAAAGCAAGTATCCTCCAATTAAAAATAAATTTAAAAAAATAATAAACAAACTAAAATTGTATGCGTCAACAGAAATAAGTCTCAAAGAATATGTTGGGTTAAAAAAAGTAAATGTATAACCAGTTGCTCTGTATGCAAATATTAAATATATCAAATAATCTATTATTTGTGTCTAAACAAGTACATGGAAAAGATACACTCAGCTTTAGAACAGTGGTTATTTTTGAGGTGGGAGGTAGGAGAAAAAGGCCAGTAGGAGGTCTGTAGAGCCTTCAACTGTATCTGAAATATTTCATTCTTTTAAAAAAATTCAGAAGTAAAGTTAGCCAAATGTCAAGATTTGTTAAGACTGGGTATTAGGTAAAGAATATTTATTTTAGTTTAATCCTTTTTGTATGTTTGAAATATTTAATAATATTCCTTTGGGTCATTTTTTGTTGTTTTCTTGTTGTTATTGAATTTATTAAGTTTTTAGTATTTTTATTAATACTCTAATTAATTAGCCATCACCTGCAATTATATCTCTTCTTTATATTCTACCAGTACAATGTATTGTTATTTTTATTCTCTATTTTACTGTTACTGTTACGGGAGCTTCCCAGGTGGCGCTGGTGGTAAAGAACCCTCCTGCCAATGCAGGAGACCTAAGAGATGCAAGTCCCATCCCTGGGGTTGGGAAGATCCCCTGGAGAAGGAAATGGCAATCCACTCCAGTATTCTTGCCTGGAAAATTCCATGGACAGAGGAGCTTGGTGGGCTACAGTCCATGGGGTTGCAAGGAGTCAGACACGACTAAGTAACCTAGCAGATTACTGTTATGTGACAACCTTGCCTATCTCTATGCTTTGTTATCTAAACAGAAACTTCAACTTTGTTCACTTTTGCACAGTCAGCCCTTCCGTCCATTATCTGGTAAGAAATTCTTATTGTGATCTTTTGTCTTTTAGGAGAAATTTCTGGAGGCTAGATGTCTGAAATCAAGGTAGCACCGGGGCCACGCTGCCCCACAAGGCTCTAACAAAGACTCCGCTCATCTCCTTGAGTTTCCGATGGCTCCAGGCATCCCCTTGGCATGTGGCCACATAGCTCCTGTCTCTGTCTCAGGTCTTCACATGGCCTTCTCCTCTGCGTCCCGTCTCCTCCGTATGAGGACTCTTGTCACTGGATTACCCCTAGGTAATCCAGAGTGATCTTGATCTCAAGATCCTTAACTTAATTACATCTGTAAAGACCTCCCCTCACCCCCCCCAGCCTACCTCCTTTCCCCCCCAAGTAAGATCACATTCACAGGCTCTAGAGATTCGAGTGTGGACATTCAACCCACTGTAGATTTCTGCCACCTCGCATGCTTCTTCTGTGCTCTGGCTTTCAGTTCATGTAGCTTCTGTAGAATGGAGAAGGCAATGGCACCCCACTCCAGTACTTTTGCCTGGAAAACCCCATGGATGGAGGAGCCTGGTGGGCTACAGTCCGTGGGATTGCGAAGAGTCGGACACGACTGAGTGACCTAACTTTCACTTTTCACTTTCATGCATTGGAGAAGGAAATGGCAACCCACTTCAGTGTTCTTGCCTAGAGAATCCCACCCAGGGATGGCGGAGCCTGGTAAGCTGCCATCTGTGGGGTTGCACAGAGTCAGACACGACTGGTGCGACTTAGCAAAAGCAGCAGCAGCTTCTGTAGAAACCACATAATACGTCAGCCAACGTCTAGCAAATATTTATGGAGAAGCTACTCTAAGCCAGACCCTGCACTGGTGAGTAAAACCAGGTAGAGTCTCTGCTCCTGTGGAACCTGATCCTTAAAGTGTTTTAAAAACGGAGTCTTTTTAAAAGTGTCCTCCTATATTTTTAATAGGCAATTATCTACTTATCATAAAATATCTAGTATGTCTGAGGCATTTGACTGAATGCCTTCAGTTTGCCTATTTAATTTTTGTTTCCTAAAATGTTTTAAAAATTTTATTCATTTATTTATTTTTGACTGCACTGGGTCTTCATTGCTGTGTGGGCTTTCTCTAGTTGCGGTGAGTGGGGACTCTTCTCTAGCTGGGCTATGCCATGCCAGGGCCTCTCATTGCCGTAGCTTCTCTTGCTGTGGAGCACAGGCTCTGGAGTGTGGGCTCGATAGTTGTGGTGCACGGGCTTAGCTGAGCCATGGCATATGAAGTCTTTCCGGACCGGGGGTCAAACCCACGTTCCCTCTATTGGCAGGTGGATTCTTAACCACTGGACCACCAGGAAAGTCTGTATTTCCTAAAAATTTTAACATAAGTATTTCGTTACCTGAGTTGCTTCTCTTAACGTTTGTTGTTTTGTATTTCATGCCAGTAGGACATTTTTGGTTAAGGTTTGCCTTCCTATATATATATATTTTTTTAATAAGTATTTATTTATTTGACTGTGCTGGGTCTTAGTTATGGCATGCAGGATCTTTTAGTTGTGGCGTATGAGATCTGGTTCCCTGACCAGAGATCTAATACAGGCCCCCTGTATTAGGAGCATGGAGTCTTAGCCAGTGGACCACCAGGGAAGCACCCCTAGATTCTATGAACCTTGTCAAATTAAAAAAAACTAATTGTTATCGTACACTAACATCTATGGTGCCTCTTCTAATCTTTTCCCCAGTATATGAATGCTAAACCAGTATTCTGCACTGAAGCTATTGCTTTGAGCTTTATTGAAAAAGTCAAGATATTTATGAGCACTGTTCTTGTCTTGTTGACTTCCCCTCCTTTTTTTTTTTTAAGGAACAAGTACCCCAAAAAATGAAACCAAAAGAAAAGGACCTTTTCTAACTTCTGCTGTTCCATGAAGCTTTTCTTCCTCCCTGGGTTACCAGACTTCTTAAGGTTTGGCCCAGTATCTTCATTCCTGACTGCTTAGTCTCCTAGAAACCTTGTTGCCCTCAGAGGTTCCCACTAACCTTAACCTCCTGGAGACCACACAGACTGTTCCTGAAGTCCTCCTTGTGTGTGTGTGTTAGTTGCTCAGTTGTGTCCAACTCTTTGTGACCGCGTGGACTGTGGGTCCCCTCATGACCCACCAGGCTGCTCTGCCCATGGGATTCTTCAGGAAAGAATACTGGAGGGGGTTGCCATTTCCTTATCCAGGGCATCGCCCAGGGATCGAGCATGGGTCTCGCTCATTGCAGGCAGATTCTTTACCAACTGGGCCTCCAGGGAAGAAGTTCCCCTTAGGTTTCCTCCTCCCCCTCTCTTCATTTAATCCTCCCACTCCACCTAAGAGCTTGTCCTTAGTGGTGTATAAAATCTTATGATATAACTGTCATTTCCATGATCCTTCTCTGGTCCTGGCCTCCCTCCAGCCCCACTTATTTACCCTTAAGGTTCTGTTGTTTGGATGGATTTCCTGCTGGTACCCTAGGCTCAGGCTCCATCTAGACATCGCGCACTTAGCTCTCCCTGCTGATTTGTGTCCCTTCACTGGTGTTCTGTGTGCTGTTGATGGTGCTTTCTTCCTGCTCTTTCCCCTTCAATTGAAACATTGATGTCAGCCTTGACTCTTCTTTGCTTTTTCCCCTGCTTAATCCCTTTAGGTAAATCTTTCTTACTTTTGTACCCCTAGGTACTCGTTTGATGCTGGGCAGATAATCAACACATTACCTACTGCCTTTACCATAGGTAGTTCAGGCCTTTTCTGTCTATTGTACAAATGTTGTTATTGTTCAGTTACTCAGTTGTGTCCAACTCTTTGTGACCCAATGGACTACAGCACGCCAGGCTTCCTTGTCCTTCACCATCCGGAGCTTGCTCAAACTCATGTCCATTGAGTCAGTGATGCCATCCAACTATCTCGTCCTTGGCCGTCCCCTTCTCCTCATGGCTTCAGTCTTTCCCAGAATCAGGGTCTTTTCTAATGAGTTGGCTTTGGCATCAGGTGGCCTAAGTACTGGAGCTTCAGTTTCAGCATCCATCCTTCCAATGAATATTCAGGACTGATTTGATCTCCTTGAAGTCCAGGGGACTCTCAAGAGTCTTCTTCAACATCCAATTCAAAAGCATCAATCCTTCAGTGCTCAGCCTTTCTTATGGTCCAACTCTCACATCCATACATTACTACTGGAAAAACCATAGCTTTGACTACACAGATCTTTGTTGACAAAGAAATGTTTCTGCTTTTTAACATGCTCTCTAGGTTTGTCATAGCTTTTCTTCCAAGGAGCAAGTGTCTTTTAATTTTATGGCTACAGTCACCATCTGCAGTGATTTTGGAGCCCAAGAAAATAAAATCTGTCAAAGTTTCCATTGTTCCCCATCTATTTGCTGGGAAGTGATGGGAACAGATGCCATGATCTTAGTTTTTTGAATGTTGAGTTTTAAGCCAACTTTTTCATTCTCCTCTTTCACTTTCATCAAGAGGCTCTTTAGTTACTCTTCACTTTCTGCCATAAGGATGGTGTCATCTGCATATCTGAGGTTATTGATATTTCTCCCGGCAATCTTGATTCCAGCTTTTGCTTCATCCAGCCCAGTATTTCGCATGATGTACTCTTCATAGAAGTTAAATAAGCAGGGTGACAATACACAGCCTTGACTTTCCCAATTTGAAACCAGTCTACTGACTTTCGTTACTACTTTCCCAATTTGAAACCAGTCTACTGTCCCATGTCCAATTCTTTTTTTTTTTTCTGATTGAAACTGATTCAAATGCATTCTTTTCAACAGTTGAATAATATTCCATTGTGTATATGTACCACAGCTTTCTTATCCATTCGTCTGTGGATGGACATCTAGGTTGCTTCCATGTCCTGGCTATTTTAAACAGTACTGCAATGAACATTGGGGTACATGTGTCCTTTTCAATTCTGGTTTCCTTGGTGTGTATACCCAGCAGTGGGATTGCTGGGTCATACGGCAGTCCTATTTCCGGTTTTTTAAGGAATCTCCACACTGTTCTCCATAGTGGCTGTACTAGTTTGCATTCCCACCAAGAGTGTAAGAGGGTTCCCTTTTTTCCACATCCTCTCCAGCATTTATTGCTTGTAGACTTTTGGATGGCAGCCATTCTGACTGGTGGGAAGTGGTACCTCACTGTGGTTTTGATTTGCATTTCTCTGATATTGAGTGATGTTGAGCATCTTTTCCTGTGTTTGTTAGCCATTTTTATGTCTTCTTTGGAGAAATGTCTGTTTAGTTCTTTGGCCCACTTTCTGATTGGGTCATTTACTTTTCTGGAATTGAGTTGCAGGAGCTGCTTATATATTTTTGAGATTAATTCTTTGTCCGTTGTTTCATTTGCTATTATTTTCTCCCATTCTGAAGGCTGTCTTTTCACCTTGCTTATAGTTTCCTTTGTTGTGCAAAAGCTTTTAATTTTAATTAGGTCCCATTTGTTTATTTTTGCTTTTATTTTTAATATTCTGGGAGGTGGGTCATAGAGGATCCTGCTGTAATTTATGTCAGAGAGTGTTTTGCCTATGTTTTCCTCTAGGAGTTTTATAGTTTCTGGTCTTACATTTAGATCTTTAATCCATTTTGAGTTTATTTTTGTGTATGGTGTTAGAAAGTGTTCTAGTTTCATTCTTTTATAAGTGGTTGACCAATTTTCCCAGCACCACTTGTTAAAGAGATTGTTTTTCCTCCATTGTATATTCTTGCCTCCTTTGTCAAAGATAAGGTGTCCATAGGTGCATGGATTTATCTCTGGGCTTTCTGTTTTGTTCCATTGACCTATATTTCTGTCTTTGTGCCAGTACCATACTGTCTTGCTGACTGTAGCTTTGTAGTATAGTTTGGAGTCAGGCAGATTGATTCCTCCAGTTCCATTCTTCTTTCTCAAGATTGCTTTGGCTATTCAAGGTTTTTTGTATTTCCATACAAATTGTTAAATTGTTTGTTCTAGTTCTCTGAAACAGACCATTGGTAGCTTGATAGGGATTGCATTGAATCTATAGATTGCTTTGGGTAGTATACTCATTTTCACTATATTGATTCTTCCGATCCATGAACATGGTATATTTCTCCATCTATTTGTGTCCTCTTTGATTTCTTTCATCAGTGTTTCATAGTTTTCTATATATAGGTTTTTTGTTTTTTTAGGTAGATTTATTCTTAAGTATTTTATTCTTTTTGTTGCAATGGTGAATGGAATTGTTTCCTTAATTTCTCTTTCTGTTTTCTCATTGTTAGTGTATAGGAATGCTAGGGATTTCTGTGTGTTAATTTTATATTCTGCAGCTTTACTACATTGATTAGCTCTAGTAATTTTCTTTTGGTGTCTTCAGGGTTTTTTATGTAGAGGATCATGTCATCTGCAAACAGTGAGAGTTTTACTTCTTCTTTTCCAATCTGGATTCCTTTTATTTCTTTTTCTGCTCTGATTGCTGTGGCTAAAACTTCCAAAACTATGTGGAATAGTAGTGGTGAGAGTGGGCACCTTTGTCTTGTTCCTGACTTTTGCTTTCAACTTTTCACCATTCAGGATAATGTTTGTTGTGGGTTTATCGTATGTGGCTTTTATTATGTAGAGGTATTTTCCTCTGTTCCTGTTTTCTGGAGAGTTTTTTATCAAATGGATGTTGAATTTTGTCAAAGGCTTTCTCTGCATCTATTGAGATAATCATATGATTTTTATCTTTCAATTTGTTAATGTGGTGTATCACATTGATTGATTTGTGGATATTAAAGAATCCTTGCATCCCTAAGATACAGCCCACTTGGTCATGATGTATGATCTTTTGAATACGTTGTTGGATTCCCTTTGCTAGAATTTTGTTAAGGATTTTTGCATCTATGTTCATCAGTGATATTGGCCTGTAGTTTTTTTTTTTTGTGGCATCTTTGTTGGGTTTTGGTATTAGGGTGATGGTGGCCTCATAGAATGAGTTTGGACGTTTACCTTCCCTTGCAATTTTCTGGAAGAGTTTAAGTAGGATAGGTGTTAGCTCTTCTCTAAATTTTTGGTAGAGTTCAGCTGTGAAACCATCTGGTCCTGGACTTTTGTTTGCTGGAGGATTTCTGATTGCAGTTTTGATTTCCATGCTTGTGATGGGTCTGTTAAGATTTTCTGTTTCTTCCTGGTTCAGTTTTGGAAAGTTATACTTTTCTAAGAATTTGTCCATTTCTTCCATATTGTCCGTTTTATTGGCATATAGTTGCTGATAGTAGTCTCTTATGATCCTTTGTGTTTCTGTATTGTCTGTTGTGATTTTTTCCATTTTCATTTCTAATTTTGTTGATTTGATTCTTCTCCCTCTTTTTCTTGATGAATCTGGCTAATGGTTTGTCTATTTTATTTATCTTCTCAAAGAACCAGCTTTTAGCTTTGTTGATTTTTGCTATGGTCTCCTTTGTTTCTTTTGCGTTTATTTATGCTGTAATCTTTATGATTTCTTTCCTTCTGCTAACCCTGGGGTTCTTCATTTCTTTCTTTTCTTGGTGCTTTAGGTGTAGAGTTAGGTTATTTATTTGATTTTTCTCGTTTCTGGAGGTAAGCTTGTATTGCTATGAACCTTCCCCATAGCACTGCTTTTACTGAGTCCCATAGGTTTTGGGGTGTTGTGTTTTCATTTTCATTTGTTTCTATGCATATTTTGATTCCTCTTTTGATTTCTTCTGTGATCTATTGGTTATTCAGAAGCATATTGTTTAGCCTCCATGTGTTGGTATTTTTAATAGTTTCTTTTTTTTTCCCTGTTGTTGACATCTAATCTTATTGCATTGTGATCAGAAAATATGCTTGGAATGATTTCAATATTTTTGAATTTACCAAGGCTAGATTTATGGCCCAGAATGTGATCTGTCCTGGAGAAGGTTCCACGTGTGCGCTTGAGAAAAAAGTGAAATTCATTGTTTTGGGTTGAAATGTTCTATAGATATCAATTAGGTCTAAGTGATCCAAATGGACTAACTGGTTCATTGTATCCTTTAAAGTTTGTGTTTCCTTGCTAATTTTCTGTTTAGTTGATCTATCCATAGGTATGAGTAGAGTATTCCCACTATTATTGTGTTACTGTTAATTTCCCCTTTGACATTTGTGCCTTACATATTGCAGTGCTCCTGTGTTAGATGCATATATAATTGTTATATCTTCTTGGATTGATCCTTTAATCATTATGTAGTGTCCTTCTTTGCCTCTATTCACAGCCTTTATTTCAAAGTCTGTTTTATCTGATACAAGCATTGCTACTCCTGCTTTCTTTTGGTCTCCATTTGTCTGGAATATCTTTTTCCAGCCCTTCACTTTCAGTCTGTATGTGTCCCTTGTTTTAAGGTGGGTCTCTTGTAGATAGCATATATAGGGGTCTTGTTTTTGTATCCATTCAGCCAGTCTTTATCTTTTGGTTGGGCATTCAACCCATTTACATTTAAGGAAATATTCATAAGTATGATCCCGTTGCCATTTACTTTGTTGTTTTGGGTTCAAGTTTATACACTTTTTCTGTGTTTCCTGTCTAGAGAAGATCCTTTAGCATTTGTTGGAGAGCTGGTTTGGTGGTGCTGAATTCTCTCAGCTTTTGCTTGTCCGTAAAGCTTTTGATTTCTCCTTCATATTTGAATGAGATCCTTGCTGGGTACAGTAATCTGGGTTGTAGGTTTTTCTCTTTCATCACTTTAAGTATGTCCTGTCATTCCCTTCTGGCCTGAAGAATTTGTATTGAAAGATCAGCTGTTATCCATATGGGAATCCCCTTGTGTGTTATTTGTTGTTTTTCCCTTGCTGCTTTTAATATTTGTTCTTTGTATTTGTTAATTTGATTAATATGTGTCTTGGGGTGTTTCACCTTGGATTTATCCTGTTTAGGGCTCTCTGGGTTTCTTGGACTTGGGTGGCTATTTCCTTCCCATTTTCCGGAAGTTTTCAACTATTATCTCCGTAAATATTTTCTCATAGCCTTTCTTTTTGTCTTCTTCTGGAACTCCTATGATTCGAGTGTTGGGGCATTTAACATTGTCCCAGAGGTCTCTGAGGTTGTCCTCTTCTTTTAATTCTTTTTCCTTTTTTCCTCTCTGCTTCATTTATTTCTACCATTCTATCTTCCACCTTACTTATCCTACCTTCTGCTTCAGTTGTTCTTCTGTTGGTTCCCTCCGGAGTGTTTTTGATCTCAGTTATTGCATTATTCATTATTGATTGACTCTTTTTTATTTCTTCTAGGTCCTTGTTAAACATTTCTTGCATCTTCTCAAACCTTGTCTCCAGATTGTCTATCTGTAACTCCATTTGTTTTCAAGAATTTCGATCATTTTTACTATCATTATTCTGAATTCTTTTTCAGGTAGACTCCCTATCTCCTCATCTTTGGTTTGGTCTGGTGGGCATTTATCATGTTCCTTTACCTGCTGAGTATTTCTCTGCCTTTTCATCTCAGACAGTAAAGTGTCCGCGGGCAACGTGGGAGACCTGGGCTCAATCCCTGGGTTGGGACGATCCCCTGGAAAAGGAAATGGCAACCCACTCCAGTACTCTTGCCTGGAAAATTCCATAGACTGAGGAGCCTGGTAGGCTACAGTCCATGGGGTCACAAAGAGTCGGACACGACTGAGTGACTTCACTTTCACTTTTCATCTTGTTTAGATTGCTGTGTTTCGGCTGGCCTTTCTGTATGCTGGAAGTTTGTGGTTCCTTTTAATTGTGGAGGTTTCTCCCTGTGGGTGGAGTTGGACGGGTGGCTTGTCAAGGTTTCCTGGTTAGGGAAGCTTGCGTCTGTGTTCTGGTGGGTGGAGCTGGATCTCTTCTCTCCGGAGTGCAATGAAGTATCCAGTAGTGAGTTTTGAGGTATCTGAGAGTTTGGTGTGACTTTGGGCAGCCTGTATATTAAAGCTTAGGGCTATGTTCCTGGGTTGCTAGAGAATTACTATGGTATGTCTTGCTCTGGAGCTTGTTGGCTCTTGGGTTGAGCTTGGGTTCAGTGTAGGTATGGAGGCTTTTGGATGAGCTCTTACCAATCAATGTTCCCCGGAGTCGGGAGTTTTCTGGTGTTCTCAGGTTTTGGATTTAAGCCTTCTGCCTCTGCTTTTCAGTCTTATTCTTACAGTAGCCTCAAGACTTCTCCATCCATAGAGCACCGATGATAAAACATCTAGGTTAATGGAGAAAAGATTCTCCACAGGGAGGGACACCCAGAGATGTTGTCAGACTTACATGAGGAAGAGAAGAGGGATGAGGAGGTAGAGGTGACCAGTAGGAAAAGAGGGGAAATCAAAAGGGGAGAGATGGATCTAGCGAGTAATGAAATCCCTATGTGCTTTCCACATCCTAGAACACCCAGGGAGGTTCACGGAGTTATATAGAGAAGAGAAGAGGGAGGATGAAGATAGAGGTGACCAGAGGGAGAAGAGGGGGAGTCAAAAGGAGAGAGACAAATCTAGCCACCAATCAGTTCCCTACTTGTCTTCCATAGCCAAGAATACCCAAAGAGATTCACAGAGTTGGGTAGAGAAGAGAAGGGGGAGGGAGGAGATAGAGGTGACCTGGGGGAGAAAAAAGAGAGTCAAAAGGGGGAGAGGGCAATCAATCAAGCCAGTGGTCACACTCCTAAGAATGTATTAGATACTGAAGATTGGATTCTTAAAGGTACAGAATTGATAACAAATGCCAAAAAGCAAAAATTAAAAATCTAGAGGTTAGACTCTCAAAAATACAATATTAAAAAAACAAAACATCAGGATGGCTGCCATCCAAAAGTCTACAAGCAATAAATGCTGGAGAGGATGTGGAGAAAAGGGAACCCTCTTACACTCTTGGTGGGAATGCAAACTAGTACAGCCACTATGGAGAACAGTGTGGAGATTCCTTAAAAAACTGGAAATAGAACTGCCATATGACCCAGCAATCCTACTGCTGGGCATACACACCGAGGAAACCAGAATTGAAAGAGACACGTGTACCCGAATGTTCATTGCCGCATTGTTTACAATAGCCAGGACATGGAAGCAACCTAGATGCCCATCTACAGACGAATGGATAAGAAAGCTGTGGTACATATACACAATGGAATATTACTCAGCCATTAAAAAGAATTCATTTGAATCAGTTCTACTCAAGTGGTTGGAACTGGAGCCTATTAAGTAAGCCAGAAGGAAAAACAAAAATACAGTATACTAACGCATATATATGGAATTTAGAAAGATGGTAACGAGAACCCTATATGCGAGACAGCAAAAGAAACGCAGATGTATAGAACAGTCTTGTGGACTCTGTGGAAGAGCGCAAGAGTGGGATGATATGTGAGAACGGCATTGAAACATGTTAATTATCATATGTGAAATCAATCACCAGCCCAGGGTTGATGCTCGGGGCTGTTGCACCGGGATGACCCAGAGAGAAGGAATCAGGAGGGAGGAGAGAGGGGGTTCTAGAAGGGGAACATATGTATACTCATGGCAGATTCATGTCAATGTATGGCAAAACCAACACAATAAAGTAAAGAAAATTAAAATAAAATAAAAGAAGCAAACCAGTTAGTTCTAAAACAAAACAAAGCAAAACAAAGTCACAAAAATCTTAAAAGATATATATATGAAATTTGCTTTAAAAAATAGGGTCTTTTTTTGACAAAGTAATAGTAGGTTATAAAAATGAATATTAAAGGAATAATAAAGGACTTAAAAATAAAAAATAATTAAAAAATTTTAAATCATAATAGTAAAATATATCTGTGAATTTCTCTGGAGCTGTGGCAGTCAGTGTGGAGTCAGTTCAGTTTCAGGTAGTTCCTTGTTCCAGCTTATACTTCTCAAGGTCTATAGTCCCTTTCCAGTGTAGTCGGTGCTAACTACAGGGTTTTAATCGGTTGCACCTGTCACTTCCAAAGCAGTTCCCTCTTGATTTTGGCTTCTTCTGTTTGCAAGTCTCTTCAGTGTCTAATTTCTGCCCTGACACAAGGGGGCGAAGGTGGTCACTTATTTAGGCTCACTTGTTCAGTTGTGCTGTAGAGAGGGAGGAACACTGCAAACAAGTATCCCTGGCGTGTGTGGGGAGTGCTCGCAGTGTCTCGGCCACACTGGGTTTGTCCCCGCTCATGGCGTGTGTGCTTTCCCTGTCTGCACTGCTCAGGCGCCAGGTTGCTCTGCAAGGGAACTGCCTAAAGCGGGCCCTGGGTTGTGTGCCCTTCCCAGGTCTAAGCCGCTCCGGTTCAGGTTCTCGGGTACTCCGAAGAGGCACAGACTCAGTTGGGCCTGCGTTTTGTGCCCTTCCCAGGTCCGAGCAGCTCATGTGACTTAGCGCTTGGTGAGCACACCCCCCCCAGGTGGGGCAGTGAACCTTATCACCTCCCCAGTCCCAGCCACTTGGTTGCCTGGGCGCGCTGCGGGAGCGCCGTCTCAGGTGTGCCCTGTGTCTCCTCTGGGGAGCTGATCTCTGGGTGCAACGCTCCCGGCGGGTGTCAACCGTCCAGGATCCCAGGAAGACTTGGTTAACACCTGGGAGCCTGCTCACAGTTTGGTAGAGGATGCCGTCTTTGGGGCCAAGATTGTCCCGTCTGGCTCTGGCTGCTGCCCGCCTCCCTCCCTGCCTCCGGTGGGGCGTGGGCCGGTCCACACCTGCTAGTTCTCCTCTGATATTTGCTCAGTCCTTTGTTTTGTGAGCAGCCCGGCAGTGCTTTAGGTTAGAGCTTTTCGCAGGAAAGTTCTCTCTCTCTCTCTCTTTTTCTCTCTCTCTGGCTATCCCACCGTGTGGGGTGCTGTCTCACATTAGCTCCCTCAGATTCTCCTCAGGGCATTCAGGCCTGGTCCTTACCCTATGCAATGCAGCCCGCACCTCCCGGTTCAGCTCCCACTGGCTGGTAGCGGATGCGAGTGTCTGGGCTATTTCTCCGCTGGGAGTTGCGGTTAGGCACGTCATCTGTGGGTTTTATATATTTATTCATTTATTTTTCCCTCTTGGTTATGTTGTCCTCTGAGATTCCAACGCTCCCCACAGACCCGCCAGTGAGAGGGTTTCCTGGTGTTTGGAAACTTCTCCTCTTTCACGACTCCCTCCCTGGGATGGGTCTCTGTACCTAACTCTTGTCTCTCTTTTTATCTTTTGTATTTTGTCCTACCTCCTTTCGAAGACATTGGGCTGCCCTTCTGGGTGCCTGGTGTCCTCTGCCAGCGTTCAGAAGTTGTTTTGTGGAATTTGCTCAGCATTCAAGTGATCTTTTGATGAATTTGTGGGAAAGTGGTCTCCCTGTCCTATTCCTCCACCATCTTAGACCACCTAACCTTTACCATTTTAAGTCCATTTATCCATTTCTAAGAAGTATGTCTCTCTACAGTGATATCTCTGTTATGGCCTATATTTTGCAGCTGTAAAGATGTGACTAGATTCCTACAGATCTTTCAGGTCCAATAATTTTGTTTTTGCACTTGAGAATAAACAGTTAACTAGATGCACTTTGTATTTTCTCCTGTTTCATTTTTCTTTATTTTCTCATAGGTTTTCGGACCCCTGATTTGTTTCTGAAGTTTAAAGACTTGGCATATTGGTGTCCATTAGTCTTTATTTTCTTTTGTGGTTCCCGTGTTGCTGACTTTTTAAGTGTGAGACTGACAGTTCTCTTCAGAAGTGGGATCTTAGTGTTTGTTTTCTTCAGGTCTTACATTACCATTAATTTTTATAGTCTAGAGAGAGTCTAGTCTGGACTGATCTTTGCTCTGATGCATTAATTCTCTTCCTTGTTTTACTGTGATCCTTACTACACCAGCAACAAGTGTTTCTGTTTTATTAACAGTTTATTTCTTCGGAAATAGGCGTTATTCACCTAGCTGTGCTAGTTACAGCTCCTCAGGCCTTTCTTCCTTTTTTCTTCTTTGTATTTCTCCCTGTTCTTCTTTTTCGAGATGTACCTGAAATTATTCTCAAATGTCCTTACTTTCCTCTTTTTCTTACCATTTTATTCTTATCCCTTTTGGCTTAGCTTATTGTTTTTGTAATTTATTTTCTTTGCTTCAGACCTTTGTAAATGTTTTAAGGGTCTTAGTTAGGATAAACACTGTATATTATTTTTAAAATGCATTTGAACCTGCTCATGAAACCAGATAGGGTCAGGGGTAGAAGAAACTACCCTGTTTGATTGTTTTGAAGTTCTCTGATAAAAAGCATGGGGAAGAAGCAGAATGTTCTGGGTAAGGTGGATTTTTTGTTTTCTGTGTACATTTCATCCTATCCCGAGGGCACAGATAAGCATGCATGTTCTAGGATCAACAATGTGATCAGATAGTTTAGTTGATAATATTCTTAAATTCTAGACAGCTATTGACTTGATATGTGTGTATTATGGCTTTTATTTTTTTAATGGTAACTCTATAGGTGCCTTGTGCTCAGTCACATCCTACTCTTTGGGACCCCCACGGACTGTAGCTCACCAGGCTCCTCTGTCCATGGCGTTTTCCAGGCAAAAATACTGGAGGGGATTTCCAGTTTCCTTCTCCAGGGGATCTTCCCTACCCAAGGATCAAAGCAAATAGTGTGATACAGGCAGTGTTTGCTTTCTACATTACTTTGAAAGGAAAAAGGAATAGGATGAGAGATTAAAAAAAAAATGATAGTTTAACGGCTTTTCCGTCAAGCAGCTGAAAGTCTCCCTCCCCAAGTTCTATTACATTTATCAGAGAGAGCCTTTGAACTGCATGGTCTTCTGCAATTTTTCAGTGGAAAGATGGAGGTCTAGGGTTCACACAGCTTCTCAGAATTAGGTGTAAAACCTCTTGACTTCATCTCAGAGACCCCGTCCACAGGGCAGGCTGCTGACCTACAATATGTAATTTGTTTTTGGTGCAATGACAACCGGACTCTGTTCGTGTAGGCAAGACCTGGAGGGTAATGAAATTTTGTCTAAAGTTTTTCCAGACCCTTCCCTCTGTTCTTTAGCCTCTCGTTTCCTTTCACTGACAGCTTTTGCTGTGCTGCCTGTGGCAGGATTCTTACTGTCAGTTACACATCATTCTTAGCCTCCTTGCTGTTTTCTTGCTCTGGATTCAAGTTTTTGAGTCGCCACGGCCCCGCTGACCCTGCAGGAGGCATCTCTTGGTTTGTCTGTGTCACAGAGCAGGCCCACCTCAGAGGTGAAAGAGTAGACAGTGGCCCCTCAGTGGAGCTGGTGGGAGGTCTCGTGTTCTGACGCAGATGAAGGGCGCTGTGATGTCCCTCCTGACACAGTGCCCGGGCTGTGTCACCCACGCAGCCAAACCATGCTGAGTGTGGCCTGAACGGTTTTTGGCCACAGGGCTTCCTTACGTCCTTTAAGTGTCCTCCTAGTAGAGAAAGCAGCAGAATCTTCTTTCTGGGGTTCTGGATCCTTTGTTCAGTGTGGCCCAGTGTAGGGTCTTCACTGTACTCTGGACAAATGCTTTGGGACTTGGAAAGTCCTCAATGCTGTTTGGGCCCTGGGGTCCCCCCCGCTCTGAGAAATAGCGGTAGACACAGAGGCAGAGCTCTCAGTGCACGTTCACTGTATTTTGTGAGTGAGTGAAGGACTCAGAATTAAACCCAGAAGAGGAGATTGTGTGACAGTGGTGACTTTGCTGTGTTCTTTTATTTCTATTTTCAGAATTTGCTTCAGCAGTATTAAGTTTTGTGTTGGATGCTTGGAACTAGAATAGCCTCTCTTTCTTATTGATGAAAAATGTGAGAATATTGGTTCTTATATACTTATTAACTCTAACTCTGTGTTTTGTTTTAATTTGATAAGTTTTATAGAAAAGTAATTTATTGAGATATATTTCACATACTATACAATTTACTCATTTAATATGTATAATTCAGTGGTTTTTAGAATCTTTACAGGGTTGAATCAATTTTAGACAACTTTATGACTCCAGAAGGAAATAGGACACCCATTGGCAGTCCCTCCAGGTAACCTATGGATATGCCTATTCTGGACATTTTGTGTAAATGGAACTGCACAGTAAGTGGTCTTCTGAGACTGGTTTCTTTCACTTAGCATAATGGATTCACAGTTTATCCCTGTCTTTCTCTTGGTTTCTCATCACTCTCTGGGTGGTCTAGAGTGCTGGTGTTGATCTGTCTCCCACCTCTGGGCTAGAGGAACAGTTCACAGATACTTACAGAGCAGCAGCAACAAGGCACTTCAAACACGGATTATCCCAGGTTTTCAGATGTGCCTCAGTTGCAGTCACATGAGGGAGATGGCTTTTGATTTCTGTATTAGTTCTCCATTACTGCAGAACAAATTATCCCCAAACACAGTTTAAAAAAACAATGCTTATTGTCTTGCAGTTTCAATGGATTCAGGGTCTGAGCACAGCCTAGCTGGATCTTGGAGCTCTGCTCTTAGCTGGATCATGTGACTGACTGCATCCTCTCAAGGCTCCACCCCGTACCTCATTCACTGGCTGATGGCAGGATTCAGTTCTCTGCAGGCCTTTCTTAGTTCCTTGTGAGCTGTTGTCGGTTCTTTCCTGTTGTGGGCCTCTCCATACAGCACATCACAGCATGTCAGCTGCTGCATTAGGGTGGGCAAGCAGGTGGGCAAGAGAGAGGGCCAGCAAGACAGAAGACATGGTCTCTCATACCCTGGGCACAGCAGTGATGTCCCATCACTTGCCATGTTCCATTTGTTAGAGACATATCACCAGATCCCCCACACACTCAAGGCAATGGGATCATATAGGATGTGAATACCAAGAGTCTAGGATAATGAAGCGAGGTGGGAGGTGTTTTAGAAGCTGCCTGCCACAGTCTCCTACCCATTACTAAGCAAAGGTCTTCTCTATACGTTTTTGATGTCTTCTCTGTCTTTGGAGAAGTAGATTGTTGGTTTCTTTGATTACAGAGCTTCTGCAGAGAAAAGGCATCTGAAGTGTTCTTTGTTGTTGTTTTTCAGTTTCTTAGTCATGTCTGACTCTTTGTGACCCCAACGACTACAGTACGCCAGGCTCCCTGTCCTTCCCTATCTCAGTTTGCTCGTACTCATGTCCAGTGAGTTGTTGATGCATCTAACTGTCTTATCCCCTGTTTCCCCCTTCTCCTCCTGCCCTCAATCTTTCTCAGCATCAAGGTCTTTTCCAACAAGTTGGCTCTTCACATCAGGTGGTCAAAATATTGGAGCTTCAGCTTCAGCATCAGTCCTTCCAATGAATAGTTAGGGTTGATTTCCTTTAGGATTGGCTGGTTTGATCACCTTGCTGTCCAAGGGACTCTCAAGAGTCTTCTCCGGCACCAAACTTCAGAAGTGAAAGTCACTCAGTCATGTCTGACTCTTTGCGACCCCATGGACTATACAGTCTATGGAATTCTCCAGGCAAGAATACTGGAGTGGGTAGCTGTTCCCTTCTCCAGGGGATCTTCCCATCCCAGGGATCGAACCTAGGTTTCCTGCACTGCAGGTGAATTCTTTACCAGGGAAAGAATCAATTCTTTGGTGCTCAGCCTTCTTCATGGTCCAGCTCTCACATCCTTACATGACTACTGGAAAAAGCATAGCTTTGACTATACTGACCTTTGTTGGCAAAGTGATGTCTCTGCTTTTTAATATGCTATCTAGATTTTTTATAGCTTTTCTTCTAAGGAGCAAATGTCTTTTAATTTCAGGGCTGCAGTCACTGTTTGCAGTGATTTTAGAGCCCAGGAGAAGGAATGTGATAAAATTCTCTGACTAGATGTGCTAATAATTTGTCAGCTATTCACTTGAGAGACTTTTCCGCTAAATTAGTACATCTTTTCTTTCCACCCTGAGATGGCAGAGTGGCATTTAGTTTCATTTCCCTCATTTTTGTCTTACGACATTTTGACAAAATAACTCGTCTTTCTTTGTCTCCTTCACCTCTCCCCCGACGCCCCACCAATTCTTGGTCTCAGAACACTGCTTGCTGGCGGTTGCTCTTCTTTTCTCTCCTTTTGCTTCATATTGTTTTCACAGAACCCTACAGTGCCCCTTTAGATCTTTCGAAAATTGTCCTGTTTTATATTCTTACATCATCGTGACTCTTCTCTAGTTCCTTGACTTTTGATAGTGAAGTAGTTTGAGTGGATTCTAGTGTTGTAGTGCAGAGAACAGGGTGATAAGGTGAAACTGTGTCCTTTGTTTCTGATATAAACTTAAAGAAAAGCCCATAAAACATTTCAAACTTGAAAGTACAGAGACTAATAGAGCAGAACACTGATGTACCCTCCACTTGGATTTATGAAGTACTAATCTTTCCTTTGTTGTTTTTTGCCACATATTTTCTTATTGGAGTATAATTACTTTACAATTGTTGTGTTAGTTTCTGCTGTACAACAAAGTGAATCACTTATATGTACACGTATGTCCTCTCCCCTCTTAGCCTCTCTCCCACACCCCCCACCCACTCCTCTGCTTCATCACAGAGCTCCAAGCTCGGCTCCCTGTGCTATACGGCAGCTTCCCACCAGCCTTCTTATACCGCTGACACGTGGTAGTGCGTGTATGTCGCTGCTACTCTGTCAGTTCGTCCCACCCTCGCCCTCTCCTCCACCCCCCACTGTCTGTCTGCATTTCTATTCCTTCCCTGCAAATAGGTTCATGAGTACTATTTGCCTCAGATTTTTAAAGCATTTATTTATCCACAATATCCCTTTCAAAATATTGTAATGATAGACCTGTTGGTTATTTGCATGTTTTTGCTATTATAAACATTGCTATGATGAATATTTCTTTGTACTCATGGGCAAGAGTTTTTCTAGCCATAGATATTTTAAAACAAACTTCTGCGGGGAGGTGGGGCAGGGGCAGGGGGAGAAATAGGTGAGGGAGATTAAGAGGTACAAGCTTCCAACTGTAAAATGAGTCATGGGTATGAAATGTACAGTGTGGGGAATACCGTCAGGAATTATGTTCTGTCTTTATATGGTGACTGTGGCTGGGCTTATTGTGGCAATCATTTTGACATGGATAGTGATATCAAATCCCTCTGTCATATTACAGTAACTAACATAGTGTTTAGGTTGATTATACTTCAAAACCAACCAACCAAACAAACAAACCCATAGAAAAAAGGATCAGATTTATAGTTACCAGAGACGAGGGATTGGGCAGAAAGGTAACTGGATGACAGTGGTCAAAAAGTGCAAACTTATAAGATAAATAAGTGATGTGATATAATGTGCAATATGAATAATATAATTAACACTATTCTATATTATGTATCAAAGCTGTTCAGAGTAAATCCTAAGAGGTTTTTTTCATCATAAGAAAAACATTTTTCTTCCATTTTAAAAATTTTAGGGATTTCCCTGGCAGTCTATGGCTCAGACTCCATGCTTCCATTGCAGGGAGAATGGGTTTGATCTCTGGTCAGGGAACAAAGAATCCCATACACTACATGGTGCAGCAAAAAAAAAATTATATCTAAATGAGATGGTGGATATTTTCTAAACGTACTAAGATAATCATTTCATGATACATGTAAGTCAAATCATTATGCTGTACACCTTAAACTTAGGCAGCACTGTATGTCAATTATATATATTCCAATAAAACTGAAAGAAAAAGACTTCTCAGTGATTGATAAGCAAACAAGCAAAACAGTAAGTGATAAACATTTCTGTTATATATTGACAAAGAAATGTTACAGCTATTTTTAATAACATTACATGAAATAGGAGAAAATGCCTTTTGTGACAGCCATCTAAATAGAAAAATGTTAACTCATGCTGCCTTTTGCTTTTGGATTAATAGTAGTGTGGCTTTTTTTTCCCCCAAAGTAGGTATTTATAGGACTAGAAGGAAAACTGATAGAATATTGGAGTTAGTAAAACTACTTTCAGATGGTAATTTAAGAAAATATTCACTACATACTTCTCTTATTTTTCTTTGTGGTAGTATTTATTCCTATTTAGGACTAATCAGCAAAATCTATATTAATTATTTGTATCATACTCTCTAAGCAAGAATTTTTTAAAACTTTTATCATGGAAAATTTCAAGCACCCACAAAAGTAGAAAAAATAGTACTGTGAACTCTCAAGTATGCATCGTCCAGCTTCAACACAACTGACTTTCTTTTAAGTAGGATTTTCAATTGTGATGCTAACAGTTTTATATTTAGAAAGTCTTATAGTCAGGTTAACACAAAATTAATGTTATTCACTTGGAGAATTATTTTAATATTCCTATGATGTAAGTGGCAATTGTTTAGAGGACTTATTATTGCTATTATTATTATATATAAAAGTTGTCCTTTTAATATAATTTTGCTAATTTATGGGTTGATTGTGAGTTTCTTCTCTCCATTAGTTGCTCAGTGTACTGATCTGTTTGGCCAGTTTTCCATTTGACAGGGAGGTTGTCCACAGGCTTTATAAAAGTGTGACCTAAGCCCTTCAGAATGTTTTGATACAAAAGTTAGGAAACAGTTCTAAACACTTAGAGAACTCCATTTTAAAAATGAAACACAGGGAGTCCCCTGGTCACCTAGTGGTTAAGAGTCCAAGCTTTTCTGCCATGACCTGGGTTTAATCCCTGGTCAGGAACTGAGGTCCTGCAAGCCACACAGGGCAGACAAAAAAAAAAAAACCCCAAAAGCCAAAAAATATAAACAAAGACAGCACAGGGACAAGCTCGTAATGTCCCCTGGTACTGTTTTGGAACTGTAGACCCAGAGACTGTGTAATTCACTGTTGGAGCTGTACTGCATGAGTTTGCTGTGTGCTTGGATTCCAGATAGCAGTGGTCATGGGCTCCTGCACAGCAGGAGGAGCTTACGTGCCTGCAATGGCTGATGAAAACATCATCGTCCGCAAGCAGGGTACCATTTTCTTGGGTGGACCTCCCTTGGTAAGAACCTGCTTGTTAGTTTCTTTTTGGTAAGAACATAGACTTGCTTGCAGTAAAATATAATGTAAAATGTACCATTCTAACCATTTTTAAGTATACAGTACTCTGGCATTAAGTATAGTCACCTTGTTGTACAGCTGTCACCACGATCCATCTCTGGAACGTTCTCATCTTCCTCAGCTGAAACTCTGTACCTGTTAAAACACTTACTCCCTATTCCCTTCCTCCTTCACTACCCCAGAAACCATGATTCTACTTTGTCTGTGGATTTGACTCCTTTCAGAAGCTCATTTAAATGGGATCCTATAATATCTGTGTTCGCCATATGTCACTTAGGAAAACGTCCTCAAGGTTTGTCCATGTTGTAACATGTGTCAGAATTTCCTTCCTTTTTAAGGTTGAATAATATCCCAGTGTGCTACATTTTGTCTATTTATCCTTCAGTAGACTTTTGGGTTGCTTCTACTTTGGGGCTATTTGGAATAATGCTGCTGTGACCACGTGTATGCAATTATCTGTGTGAGTCCCTGCTTTCATTTCTTCTGGGTATATGCTCAGAAGTGGAATTGCTGAGCCATGTGGTAACTCTGTATCTAAATTTTTGAGGAATCACTTCATTCCTCTTTACAGCTGAGTAATATTTCATTGTATGGAGAGGTTGCATTTTGTTTATCCATTTATTGATTGACAGACGTTTGGGTTGTTTCCACTGTCAAAGGTACTAAAATATGAAACATTTTCCTTTCTGTGGTCTAGCAGTTGTGTTTTTATTTGCTATTTCATGACATTGCACCCCCCACTCCCGCCCCAAGCATCTCTGCTTCCCATTGGCCCACTCTGACCCCAAAGTTGTGCCATCTCCATGTGAAAATGTGCTTGGTACCCAGATGGGGGATGGGCAAAAGACTGGCCCTTAGCTGCCCACCCCCACCCCCCAGTGGCCTGTTGGCCAGCACATCTCAGCACTGCCTAGCCCAGGGCAGTGATGGGGTGCCCTGATCCTCCCAGAGACACTGTGGGGTACACGCCTGGCCAGTGACCCTACCCCTGAGCCAGAGCCCCACTGGGGACAGATGGAACAGTCGCTGGTCAGAGGCGGGGAAGAGAAGTTAGGGCAAGAGCCAGGGCGCAGGCACCAGTCAGCCAGGAAGCAGGGAGCTGAGGGGAGGAAGACTGCACAAGAGCAGAGGCTGTAAGCCTTACACATGCTCCATCGTCCCATCAGACTTCATTACAGAAAACAGATTCAGAGATACAACTGCTTAGACTTTCACTAGGGTAACCGGTGAGCATTAAGCCCCAAGCACAGGACTCTTCTGAGAGTGGGACCCTGTGCAACCTCACTGTTGCCCGTGAAGTGGGCACTGAGGACTGGATCATGTTATCCCTGGCTGTCTCTCACTTCCCATTTGACCATCTCCATCACTGTGAGTGCTGCATTCAGCACGGCAGGTGAGAAAGACCTGAAATGGGGGCGGGTGAGTCATGAAAAGACAGACACATATAATTTGGCAAGCGGGGAGTCAGTGGGTCCCCCTGCTCTCCATGGTAGGAAGACAAAATAGCTCCTTTCAGCCCACACTTTTATTGGTAGAAGTCACATGAGATCATTAGGGAATGGCTATACTGGGGAGTTTGATGAGCGCACCATAAAGAGCGAGTCAAATTAAGGCTCTGCTGTTGATCAGGAACATCTTGTTTTGTTTCCATGGGGACGGATGCAGGGTCAGGCAGTGAAGCAGAGCAGCGAGCATGTCCCGCCCCAAGTATGTCTGTTTGGCAGGCTTACTAGGACAATCACGAGGGTGCAGTTTGCCGCACCCTGGAGTCATGGGGCAGGTTCTGGTCTCTGCTCTACCAGGCTGCAACATCTTCCCCTTTTTGTTTTGATTGCAGGACTATCATGGTCAATCCAGAATAATAATATAGGGCTCCTTTTGTGTTAGATTTGGAGGTGCCTCTTTAGGATCAGGGAACCAATGGGAATCGTTGGTCCAAATTGTAGGGGAAGTGTAAGTCCAGGTTAAGGGTCCAGCTAATGGAGGGTCTGTAACGTAAGTCCAGTACACATCAGCATCTGCCCCAGGTACAGCACAGGAGACCAGTGCCACCATAGCCAGCAGCATGGTCGAGTGCGTGGTTGTCATTCTCCCTTGGGGTGGTGTGTGTCGGTGGGGCGCCGGGGGCAGTCTGCCAGGCTCAGCCTCTGGACTTTCTGTGTCATCATTGCCATGCTCATTGTGGGGTCCCACATCTCCTGTGGCGCAAATGGGGGATCCACGGTAAAGCTTGATGGATACCTGCTTGGTATCCAACGAGGGCCTTGACCTGTTGAGACACAACCACATCCTCCTCCTCATGTTAGTAGGGGGTTGGTCCTTCCTATGGACCACCTTCTGGCGCCTTCTACCAGACCTGTGGGTGTTGCACTGAAAGAGTATGTGAATGGTGTTTCTCATATGGGGTTGATTTTTGGTCATCTGTTGTGAAAAAATTTAAGGTTAGAGCTAGATGCAGATGTGCAGGTGGAGATTTCCCTGCTATCCCCCCTTTTTGTTTTAAAAGTTGACTTTTAGGAGCATAATGTGTTCATTCAACAACTTGGCCAGTTGGATTATATGGGATGCCTGTAGAATGACTAATAGACCAGAGAGAGCAACAGGTTGTAAAAGCTTTACGGGTATAAGTTGGCCCGTTGTCAGTTTTAAGTTTCTTTGGAATGCCCAAATGAATGAAAGCAGCTAATAAATGGCATTGGGCATGAATGGTGGTTTCACTGGGATGAGCAGAAGCCCAAAGCATATGAGAATAAGTATCAACAGAAACACAGAGGTAGCTAAGGTGCCCAAACTCAGGAAAATGGGTTACATCCATCTGCCAAATTTCCTTTGGAGTAACCCCTCGAGGGTTAACTCTAGGTGATGGAGGTTGGTAAGCGCTGACTTGTTGACAGGAAGGACAGGCTTGAATAATTTGTATTGTTTGGGATTTAGTAATGTTAAACTGATGTCTCAGGGAATGGCAGATTGATGAAGAAGTTGATGAAACTGGTAAGCCTGCTTAAAAATGGGCATCGTTAAAAGGTCAGCCTGAAAATTGCGAAGGGTGAGAGGCCCCCAGGAGAGGGGAGTGAGCTTGAATATGTGTAATAAAGGAAAGGAACGGGAGCCAACGGCTTTTTGAAGTTGGAGAAATAGGAGGAATAATTCCTCAGAATTAACAGGTTTAATTTTTGCAGTCTCAATAGACTTGGCCATTCCAACAACATAGGCAGAGTCACTAACAACATTAATTGAGGTCTTTAGAAACAAGTACTGTAATTTCTGTTACTAGTTCTACCCGCTGAGCCGAGGTATGGGGAGTAACTAGAGTTTCTCATTCCTCAGGATCGGTGATGCCTGCTTTGCCATTGTTAGAGCCATCTGTAAAATAAGTAGGAGCACCTGGGACAGGTGGTGATGCTGGGCCACACAAAGGGAATTAGGGAAATAAATTGTAATAATTTATGTGCAGGAGAGTAATTGTCTAAAATGCCCACAAAATCAGCGAGGGCAACCTGCCATGATAAGCAAGTCTGTCAAAGATGCTGTTGTTGAGTTTTGTCAAATGGAACATGAATAGTTTGAGGATCAAAGCCAGTTAACTGGCAAGTATGCTTTCTTTCTTGTATAATTCAATTAGACACAAGGGTAACGTACATTATCAGAGTTTTGCCCTCCTGAGAATGTGCCAACAGCCATTCTATGATGCCAAAGGTGGGTTGTCCTTGAAATAGAACTCCCGTAGGGGCTTCTGGAGAAGCTGTGACAGAGAAGTGAAGAGGATGATCATAATGAATATGATTAAGCTGAGCATTTTGAATGGCAGTATTTACTGTATCAAGTTCCTTTTTAGCTTGTGGTGTCAGAGTCTGAGGAGAAGAAAGGGCTGAGTCCCCTTTAAGACACCTCAAAGAGGTGTTTAAGTGAACTGGTAGGAATGCCCAAAGCAGGGCACATCCCAAAAGCTTCTGAAAATCATTTAATGTTTTGAGATTATCACATCTAATGGATACCTTTTGGGGTATAATGGTATGTTCTGAAACCCGATATCCTAAATAGGAATAGGGAGCTGTTTTTAAAATTTTGGGGGGGCTACATTGTAGTCCCCATCATATAACATAGTGTTGAACTTGGTGAAAAAGTGGGTTTAGGAGAGACTTCTGGGGCGGCTAAGAGTATGTCATCCCTCTAGTGAATGATAGAGGCTTGAAGACAGAGATGGAGCTCCCTCCAGAGTGCTAGCCCCATATTGTGGCCATAGCGTCATCGTCCCCAGAGGCAACATTTTCTGTTGGTACCATTTCATGGGGCTTGTTGGTTAATACTGGATACTGAAAAGGCAAATTTTTCTTTGTCTTGTAGAGCTAAGGGGATTGTATAAAATCCATCTTTAAGATCCACAACTACAATTGGCCGATCTTGAGGTATGGCCACAGGGAATGGGAGTCCAGGCTGCAAGGCCTCCATGGGTTGCATTACTGCATTAACATCTCAAAGATCATGAAGCAGCCTCCATTTGCCTGGTGTTTTTAGGGACTGTGAAAACTGGAGTATTCCAAGGACTAGTAGTTTCCTCTGTGTCCTGCTTGAAACTGTTCTTCTACCAAGGCTTGTAAATGCATAAGTTTCTCCTTTGCTAGAGGCCATTGATCCACCCAAACAGGTTTAGATGTAAGCCACTTTAGAGGTGTGGCATGTAGTGGCGGAGAAATGTCAATGGCCCTCATTAAAATTTTTTATATACTAGCCCTTTTCTGTCCAGTTTGGGTTGAATAGGTAAAGGAGAAGGATCTCCCTGTAAATTTTTTTCCTAGCCCTTTTCCAAGTTGTTACCCTGTTCTCACCATCATATGATCTGCCTTTCTCTTGTTGGAGAGAATTAGGTGCCACTGGGCAAGCAGATCTCTGCCCCATATATTGCAGGGAACGTCTGCAAGAAAAGGTTGGAAATTGGCAAGTTGTTTGTCGGGCCCTAGGCAAGGAAGAATTGCTGCACCCTGAGCAAGTTGTTGGGGTTCTCCAAAGCCTGAGATTTTTCCCTGGGGTTCAGTCAAGGGCCAGCCATCTGGCCATTGATGAGAAGTAATGATGGAAATGTCAGCTCCAGTATCTAAGAGACCAGAGAAGGTTTTTCCGTGAATTTTAACCTTCCAAGTGGGCCGGTCTGAGAGTATTTGTTGAGTAAAGCACACTACTTGGTCACCTGTGCTCCTAAATCCTTGTTTTCCTCTGGTGACAGGATTATAATTGTTAGGGGCATGGTAAGGCAAGAGAAGGCGCGAGCAGTTCATTGACCTTGAGGAATGACATGCAATGAGCAAGAAAGAGCCATTGCTTTAATTTCTCCTGAATAGTCTAGGTCAATAAGGCCAGGAAGAATTTGGAGGCTCTTGAGAGTAAGGCCACTTCTGCCCAGAATGAGTCCTAAGGTCCCCAGTGGAATGGGGCCTCAGATCCCAGTAGGGATTGCTACAGGGGTCTGATTCATTAATCTGAACAGTTACTCTGGTTGGCAGGTCCAACCCAGCACTTCTGCTGGTAGCGGCTGAGAGGCTGGAGATAGGGTGAAGGGTGTGCTGGAGATCCTCGCCAGGTATGTCCCGTCGTGTGTGGGGCCTGGGGCTGGCCCCGTTGGCTGTTTTCTGGCTGTAAAGGGGAACTGTTCTTAGGAAATTTTGATCTGTATTGATTAGCCCAATGACTGCCTTCCTGGCACTGAGGACACAGTCTGGTGTTTTATTGTTACAAGTAGGTGGGGGTATTGTAATACCTGTTTTAGGCCGGGAACAGCAATCCTTTTTCATATGTCCAGGCTTTTCACACTGAAAACATTTGGCATGGGAAGAGCTAAAATTATTTTTAAAGGCAGCACAAACTGCTTGAGCTAGCATGGTTTGTTTGTGAGCCTGTGTGCCAATATTCTGACATGCTCACACAAAAGCAGCAAGGCCTCCATTTTGACGAATAGGGTTAAGGGCAGCCTCGCAGTCGTCATTGACGTTTTCATAGGCTAGTTGTTTTAACAAAATGTCCTCCACTGTAGGACTAATTTGATGGTGGAGAGCAGGTGAGAGCCAGGCTACAAATTCAGTGATGTCTTCTCCAGGTCTCTGTAATATTTTAACAAATGAACCGGTAGGCTTGCCAGGGTCTGATACTGTCTGTCACACCCTTCAGCAGCATTTAGTGATCTGTTCATGTGCTCCCACCAGTATACCTTCATAAGTCAGTTGGGCTGTTGGACTGGTATATTGCCCTGTGCCTATGAGCGTTTCAAAAGTAAGATTATGTCCAGTGGCCAAATTAGTATGGGCTTGCTCTTGACACAACTCAGTATAAGAGGCAAAAAACCGCAAATATTGGGGACCACTTAAAGCTGCTTTGGCTAACATTTTTAACATTGTAAGGAAAACTCCCATGGAAACAAATGTCCAACAGTTCCTGTGTTAAGGGGAATTAGCCCCATTCAACCTAACACTAGATTTTAGTTCCTTTAAAACATTGATGTTAAAAGTTTCATGGGTTGCAATAACCTGAGTGGGATTATTGGGGTCGGGTCTGTAATCAACAGGGAAAGCAAGATGGTCCTCAATGTCTAAAGCACACATACCAAGGGTGGAGGCCACGGCGGGTTGAAACTGAGTCAGCATCTTATCCTCCCAAGATATTTCTGGATGCAGTGGAGGTGGTGGAAAATCATCCTCAAGTTTAGGTGGCAAAGGGGCCAAAGGGTAAACAAGAGCTGCTTCTGAGGACACCACCTTCTGGCATGATTTCTCAGTCTGTAGAGGGTTTAGGACCAATTGCACTAGCCCCAAGGTCACAGATATTATCATGTGCTCATATGGGTATGAGATCCCCTCTCCTTTGTGCTGCTTTCAAATTTTCTCCAACTTGGTCCCAATTTTCAGTATCTAGTGTGCCTTCTTCCAGAAACCAAGGACTATATTGAACCCCCTCTCTTGGCAGTGTGTCAATTGCTCTTCTTTGACCTGTGCTCTAGTAGTCCAGAGGAGGTGCCTCAAAAGCTGGAGATAATCTTTCTCAGCTTTACTCAAATCATTCCCCATTGTTACTCTGACTTTGTAAGACAACAGGGGACTTTCCACCCTTGAGTCTGAGGGCCTGGTCACGATCCAGGCGTCTCACCACTCGCTGTCTTCACTTTCAGTTTTTTCCCTTGGGGGAATTCTTTCGATTTCAGGTCCCTGTTTGGATGCCACCTGCCACGTCCAGCACAGCAGGTGAGAAAGACCTGAAAGGGGTGGGCTGTGAAAAGACAGACACATATAATTTGGCAAGCAGGAAATCAGGGAGTCCTCCTGCTGTCCATGGCAGGAAGACAAAATAGCTCCTTTCAGCCCACACTTTTATTGGTAGAAGTCACATGAGATCATTAGGGAATGGCTATACTGGGGAGTTTGATCAGCGCACCATAAAGAGGGGGTCAAGTTAAGGCTCTGCTGTTGATCAGGAACATCTTGTTTTGTTTCCATGGGGACGGATGCAGGGGCAGCCAGTGAAGCGGAGCAGCGAGCACGTCCTGCCCCAAGTATGTGCATTTGGTATGCTTACTAGGACAATCACGAGGTCGCAGTTTGCTGCACCCTGGAGTCATGGGGCAGGTTCTGGTCTGTGCTCCACCAGGCTGCAGCAGCGAGTTTCTGGAAAGCAGCGGTCACCCTGCAGTGCTTATGCCGCAGCTTGATCCTGGATTTCAGAGGGATAAACAGAGGGTGGGAGAAGACACAGGTAGTACAGATCACAAGGAAACGTCCCACTGTGTATATATAATCCAAGAATTTTCAAGAGGTAAGCAGAATAATGCCAAGGAAATTCTAAAGGTACAGTAAACCTACAGTGGAGTATTATTCAGCTGTAAAAAGGAATGAAGTTCTGACACATCCTACAACACGGATAAACCTTGAAAGCACTGAGACAGACACAAAAGAACAAATATTGTATGGTTCCGTTTCTATGAAATATGTAGACTAGGCAGATTCACAGAGACAGAAGGTAGGTTAGCAGTTGCCAAGGTCTAGGGTGGGGGTGGATGGGGAGGGATGCTTCTTTTGAGAGCGATGAAATGTTCCGGGATGAGGTGGTGGTGATGATTACACAACCTTGTTAATATAATAAAGAACACCGAATTGTATTCTTTTAAATGGCAAATTTTCTGGTACATGAATTATATCTTACAAAGGAAGTTTATTGCTTCAAAAGTTTTTCTTTGGTTTTGGAATATTAACACAAGTTTATTAAAAAGAGCATGTTAAAAGATCTTATGCTTTGTGTTAATTTTCATTAACTTTTTTATTGAGGATCAGGTAAACCTGAAAAACTACCATTTCAGATGTAGTAAAAGTCTCAAGGCTTCATTCCAAAAGCTTGCAGAATAATATTAAATATTGTTCTTTAATATCTCTTGAGCTATATAGTCATAGCGATTGTTGGTTAATTTATCTATGTATAGTAAATTTTCCTGGGTAGTTCTTATTTATTTTTTATTAGAGAATGAGTACAGATATGACTAGAATTTAAAACATCTTTTTGGGAATAAGGTATTATAATATGGATATAATGCTGTTTTTGAGAGAGGATTTTGTCAGCATCAGGATAAAGAGGATAGAGGTCAACATCACAGTGTCTGTTCAGTGGATTCAGATTTAATTTATACCTTAGAAAGGAGCAACCTGGCCACTGAAGTCTGCAGTTCTATTAGAGAACTGAACTCTGTTCAGTAGGCTGCCATCAAAAGGCCATATTTATAGGTAGAAAAAAAGCAGCAGCAGCCTCAGCTGTTGGAGAATTCTAAATTTTGATGCTTGTTTTGCTGAAAATTGAGAAAAGGCTTTGCAGGTTTCACACATAATGTGAGGTTGAGTTGCCATAGCTTTCCATAACTTAAAGTGGTTGAGAAAAGATGCACAGTAATAAGATAAGGTTTTGAAGGAGCTGTTTTGTTGTCCAAGCTTGTTATTTAATAGAATGCATTTTCTTTTTCTCTTAAACTTTTATCAAATTTTTATATATGTCAGTTTCAGACATGTGTGTTTCAGTAAATATTAACTGATGACAGTTTTTATTTTTCCAGTTGATATTAGTTCCCTGAACATGAATATCATTTATCAGTTATTTATTAGTTTTTACAATTTTAAATATCCAGATGCCTTTGTAACCAGTTATTGTCTGGACTGAATGTTATTTTACACTGAAGTCTTTGGGAAGAAGAGAATCAAGAATTTAGTTCTGGGGGTGGAATGATTGGAGATAAAAAATTTAATTACTTCTCCCTGTAGAATAATATTTAAGACAGAGCTTTTGATGTAGTGAATAAGTCATTCCTATGCTGTATTTTAGATTAATGTTCATTATTCTAATAAAAGCTTTTTAAAAAATTACTTGGAGAAAAAGAAACAAATCAACCGACCCAAAGAAGTAGGAATCAATAAACCATTCCTAAGGGACCAGGTTGGCATTTAGCCTTAAATCATTTTTCTTGTTAAAACTTCTCAGACTATAATTAAGACATTCTTAATTTATTACTTAACGTTTCTTTCTTTTTGGTCATATTCTCATGAATCTTAGATGTGGGTAATCATGGAGATTCTTTTCCCCCATCTTAAAGATATTAGACCTTCAAGAGTTTATTTTTGATAGTCACTGGAATTACTCAGCAAAGGTGAAAAAAAAAATAGCGTTACTCTAGTACATTTATTGAGTGTCCAAAGATGAATAAATCACAATTTCTGCCATCCAGGAACTCACAGTATAGAAAAGATGAGTGAGACACATGCAAATTAGTGAAATACAGTCTGGCAGTTTCCACTGAAGGTTTAAGTGGAATACGCTTGAACCACAGAGGAGCAAGTATTGCTCTGTTAATACCATGGAGTGTCATTAATGGTTTAAAGGCCTGGGCAGATCAGGGAAACCACATAGAGCATGTAGGGCTTGAAAGATGAGTGGGGATTCATTGGGTGGATGAGAGGAGGAAGGAGCCCAGGCAGTGGGAACAACATATGCAAAGATACAAAGGCTTTAAGGTGCATGTGGAGGCAGAATAACGTAGAGGAAAGAACATGCTTTCAAGCCAGGAATGTCTGGGTTCAAGTCAGCTTCTGTCCCTGGCTTGGGCAAGTTCCTTAGTGACTCTGGGTTCTCATTTCTTGTCTGTAGACTAGAGACAATATTATCCAGGTGTGTTAAATGAGAAACAAAATATGTAGTTCTATGAAAGAAAGAATGGTAGATATAGCCAGGTTAGGGGATGTATGGGAAAACATTTTAATAACTGATGGACCTTTGACTTTTATCTTTGTTGTAGGTTAAAGCAGCCACTGGAGAAGAAGTGTCAGCTGAGGATCTTGGAGGGGCTGATCTTCACTGCAGGTGAAACAGAAGCAATTGTTTCTTCCCAGGACTGACTGTCATTTGTCTGTTTGAAAGAAATTTTAAATTATTTTTCCAAGTGTTAAACTTGCCAGATCAAGCTAGTTTACTTATTCTAGATCTGCAGCTTTGGGGTTCAATTCTTTAGTGTTCCATTTCTAAGCAAGAGCATCAGCTTTTCATTATAGCCTAGAAAGACTGGAGAGACAGATTTATCATTTATTTAGCAAATATACATTGAACACCTGTTATGTACCAGGCACTGTTTAGGTATTCAAAGTAATAAGATAGTCATTGTCATTGATCTCAAGAAGCTTGTAGTCTAGTCAGGGAGGTTTGTCTCACCTCCTCCAAAATAGAACATAAATGTGCATATATGATGAGGGCCACAAAAAAAGAAGTATACTGAAGGCATATAGAAGATAGAGCTACCCCATTGGTGTGCAGGCATTATGACATTGCTTAATTAACACTTGTTAAGTGGAGGACAGGGTGCTGGATGGTGAGCCATGATTCAACAATAGATCATAAGAGACTCTGAAATAGAGAAGTTTAGTAGTCACAGGTCCTGGAGAAATTACACAGCACACCTTGAGGGACCACATGAGGCAGTCAAGCCAGAGTGCCCAGATATGAGACAGGACCTGGGGTACATGTTTTTATTAGGGTCAGTGATTGGAGTGCATTGGGGTCCCCTGACTAGGCTGGATTGGTCAATCAGACCAGAAGATCGTGGGTAGTGTTAAGTTCCTTGGAGACTGTATATAAGCATGCAGGCCATGAGAGGCAGTGGAGACTGTTGATCGTAAGGGCTGTTGGGGAAGTCACTGAGAACTTACATTTGCTCGTGACTGAGCCGCTACCTAGGTCTTGCTTGAGGAGCCCGTGTCCATTCAAGGTCCCTGCAGGCTGCATGGAATGCTGAGAAATAGCTTAGCTAAATGCTCAATAAGAGGTAAACACTTAGCTTGTTCTCTGAGAAGGGAAAATATCCTGCTTTGTGGCATCTGCCAATCCATATTTGTGGTATAAATTATCCCACTATGCCTGATTTTAAGTTGTAATGGGACATCACTAATATGGCATCCGGAAGAGATACATACAGCTGGCTCTTGTGAGTCAGGCATGAGCCAGCTCCAATACATCACCGGTTGGCTCATTTCAGGTTAGAGTTCAGGAGTAAGAATACCACCATCTACCTCCTAGAATTTCATGAGGATTAAATGAGATATTATGTGTAAATTGCTTGAAACAATACCTACTTTAAACTAAGTACCTATAAATGTTAACTGCCATTATTATCATTGTTTATCATCATAATAATCAGTATTCTTATGAGCAATTAGGAAATCATTGAAGATGTTAAGGAGGGATGTGCTATTATCAAATCTTTCATTAGAAAAATCCCTCTGGTTGCTAGATGGAAGATACTTAGTGGGTTGGCAAGAGTGTATGAGGGACCAGTTGGATGGCTGTATCAATAGCATAGGTGCTGCTGGCTTACAAAGTTTTGGTGGTAGTGAAGGTAGGAAGGGAGGAATCACATTTGTGCTCTACTTTAGAGGTAGAATTGAGGGATTTGTTGATGTATTTCATATATGGGGCACAGGAAAGTGAGGTGACGATGATGACATGAAATGGTTTTATTCCCTGAGTCTGGAGGCAGGGCAGAGTTTGGGATGCAACAGAGGGATCAAGTGTTGCTAAGTTAGGGATGCTCCAGGCATCCAAGTAGAGATGCTGAGTAGGCAGTTAACTGTAGGTGTCTGGAGCCCAGATCAGTACTCGAGAACCATCAGCACAGAAGTGGAATTTAAACCATGGGACTAGGTAAGTTCACCTTGAGCTGAGTGAAGATAAGGAAAAGGGCCCAGGATTAAACTTTAAAGAACCCAGACATAAATGGCAGGTAGATTTAATCATTGAGCTCAGTGGCCTGGAAGGTGCAGTAAACCTTTCTTTGCTCTGCCATACCACAAATTAGGAAGGCAGGTGGCTGTAGGAACAGTCTAGTGAGTGGGAGAAGGAAAATATGTACAACATTTACACTCTCCTATCAAAGAACACTGCTACGCCTTTTGAAGAGCTGGCTAAGGGACCTACCTCTGCCTCAGTTTTTCATTCACTCCTTTCTCACTGAGCACTTACTGTGGATAGATGGATTATACTAAGTGTTATGAGTAATGCAGAAGAATTTCAGGCCTAGTCCCTGCCTTCAAGGATTTATAATTTAATTAGGCAGATAAATGAATGAACTAAAAAACAATTACAGAGCGAATATGCTAGCTTGCATCCAGTTAGGGAGTTTGGGATTGACGTGCACGTACTGCTCTATTTAAAATAGATAACCAGTAAGAACCTACTATTTAGCTCAAGGAGCTCAGCTCAATGTTATGTAACAACCTAAATGGGAAAGGAACTTGAAAAAGAATTGATTCATACATAGTATAACTGAGTCGCTTTGTTGTATATCTGAAACTAACACAACTATTAATCAGCTACTCCAATATAAAATCAAAAGGTGAAAAAGTTAGGGGTGTAGATTCTAGGATTCATCTTCCATTTGACTCACTTGTCACCCTAGTAACTAGACAAACTACTAAACTTCCTGGAGCCTCATTTCCTCATGTATGAAATGGAGTGTGAATTGCTTCGGCTTCACAGCACACTGTCTGTGGCGTACTAAGCACTCCATTACTGCCAGCTATTATCATTAATAATAGCTTGTTTAAAGTCCTGTGGATTAGGTGGTGAATGGCTTTTTTGGGAACAGTGGTCATAAAATTTACTAGTCACAGGTTGCTTTGGTTCTCTCTGTTATAAATAAATACATACTTGTACATCTCTGATTTGTCATCCTTAGTAGTTAATTTGACACAAAGCTTTACGTAATAGAGTGTCTCATCAAAAGTTTCTCTTTCCTACTATTTTGGTAAATACTAGGCAGTTTTTAAAAGAAGACATTTTATTTTAAATATTTACTGATTGGGAAGCAATCTCTTCTATTTCTCTTTGCTCACTAAGTTACTATAGTGTAGATAGAAGTTAGCAATTGCAGCTGGTATTATGTATGAAGTGTTTGAAAGATTCGGTCAGTGGTAAAATGCCTTATCAAGTTGAAGAAACTAAAGGCTCTACCATTTGCAAAGGTATTGGAGGACACGTGGACCCTGCTGTTACTGAGGAACACCTAAGCCCAAAGTGGACAGTGACATGAAACCACTGTGAGAGTCCTATTCTGCACATATCTGCCAAGGATCTGGTGTTTTTCCTTAGACAAGACATCAAAATTTAGATTACAGCAGCTTAGTCTTTGCTCATCTGTTGCTGTTGTTTAGTCACTCAGTCCTATCTCACCCTTTGCTACCCCATGGAGTAGCCCACCAGTCTCCTAAGTCTGTGGAATTCTCCAGGCGAGAATACTGGAGTGGATTGCCATTTCCTTCTCCAAATCTTTGCTCATAAAATAAACTAAAATTCTCTTCTTTTCAGGTATATATTTTTGCCTGACTCTGTAGTTCTTCTTAAAATATTTCATTAGAAAGCCATAGCCATGCATCTACAAGTGAAATAACAAGCCATCTAAGAGCCACAGTATGCCCATGCTTCATTCACATTGAACTTCAAACTGAGAAAGAACTTCCATGGCCCTTACCACAGTTCCATTTTCACTGGTGATCTGAGGGACAGTGTCTTCCAGCCTTTGTGTGTGCTACCTGCGACAGCTTACTCTGGGGGTGTAACTTGATAAGGGAGGCCTCAGCAGTCTCTCAGAAATGAGAAGTCACAGTTGGCATCTTCACAGTTGATGAAGATGATGAAGTTGTGGTCATCTTCACAGTTGATGAAGGTCCACAGTACAAACTATACCTCAATGAGGTACAAATACTTGTTGTTACCGACTACATCACGAAAATGGGCCAGCTGAGGTTGAAATTTATCATATGCAGTTTTATCTGCGGTGTATGGGATGAGCATCAAATAGAAGTTCTTGTCAGTAAGGCCCTGGGGTCTACTAGAAGAAAGTCAGGATTGAGAAATATAAGGTGAGGGTTCTTATGCAGCTACTGGTGGTCCTAGGGCAAGGTATATAACTTCTGTGTGCCTCAGTTTTTTCTGTTTGTAAATCAAGCTTAGTAATACTGTTTTGCCATGGATGTTATGAAGATCAAATTAGATGACAGTTATTAAAGTGTTTTAGAAGCAAAAAGATGTCATCCTTAGGTGAGAGAAGATTCTTGGGGTTTAAGGTATTTAATTATTTTCCTTTTCCCTGTTCTGATTATTTTAGTGTGCTTTGCTCTGTAGAAAGTCTGGAGTAAGTGACTACTACGCTTTGGATGATAATCATGCCCTTCACTTAGCTAGGAAGATTGTGAGGAGTCTAAATTATCAGAAGAAAATGGATGTGAGTTGAATTTGTTCTTATATTTTTTTATTTTTCCAATGCATTTTGGCTTATGTCACCTTGAAATGATATCTTTTAAACAGGCTAATGTTATTATTCTGTATTTCTGCAGGTTACCATTGAACCTTCTGAAGATCCTTTATTTCCTGCTGATGAATTGTATGGAATAGTTGGTGCCAACCTTAAGAGGAACTTTGATGTCCGAGAGGTGTGTAAAGTGGAATTGTGAGCTATAAGCTCTGCTGTCGTAGTTTAAGGCATGTGTTTAAACTTTGTGTGAACTAGTAAGCTATAAGTATCCATTTTCAAAGCTGAAGTCTGTTTTATATATGGGACATAAAAGGGAAAGATATCTTACTAAAAGAAAAAAGGGGGAACATCTCTTAATTATCTGCAAGTTTTCACTGCATGATGCCTAAGCTTACTTTGTTCATATTTAGTGCTCTGTATTACTGTGGATATGAGGAAAGATGTAGGACAACTTTATAATTTCCAGCTATTTCTTTTTTGGGTTCTTATTTTAGGAAATGGATGCAATGTCAGTAAGTCGTTGAAAGAAAAAACAAACTCTTTCAGATCAATATGACATGAACAAAAGATTAGACTTTTGATTACAGTTGAAGATGTTGCTATGGCTACACATTGTCTTCCATGGTCTAGGTCAACAGTTTTTAGTGCTTGCATACAGCATGTAACCTTTTCTGGCAGAATACTTTTTAAATTAGGAAATTGTTCTAATATCAGATTCTGTGCCTTTAATATTTTGCTATGTTTCCCCTTGACTATAAAACTATTATGTACTAATTGTGAAAAATATAGAAAATACAGAAATATAAAAATTGCTTATAAGTCTACTATCTAGAGAAAGCAGCCAATATTTTGGTATTTTGGCTTAATGTGTGTGTATACATTTTTATATAGTTCAGATAGTATATACATATATACTAGGCGTGGAAATCAATGCTTAAATTATAAACATTTCTCCTTTATTTAAAAGTTCTTCATGAAACATTTTTTGTACCTAGGTCCTCATTCTTATACTAGTACTTGGTGACATGGCAGGCACTCAGTAAATATATTTTTGGATAAATTGATGAATGTAATATCCAATTTATGGATGTGAGCAATTATTTATTTAGGAAATACCTTATTATTGTTAGAGAGTCTTAAATCCTGGATTTTAATGGAGCTTCAACTGGTTCCTCACTTTGGCAAGGTAGGTTAGTTAACTATACATTTTAAAATTAGGTTTTTGGTTTGACTTCTTAGTTAATTACACGCATAGAGAAAAAATGGTACTTAGAGTCTGATGATGTCCCTGAAAAATGAGTTGTTCTAATAGTCAAGTTTTCCAAATGGCTAAGGATTCATTCTTTCAAGCATAATCACTTTTTTCATATATTCGATAGTATTTATTACATGCTTTTTCTGTGAAGATATTATTTCAGGAACCAGGGGTAGAGAAATAAGCAAAACAGATGCAATCCATGCCTTCCTGGAAGTTCATCTTTTTTTTTTAAACAGTGTTTCAATTTCCTCTTAATTGGTATCTTTTTATAAAGATAGACTTCTGCCTTCTTAAATTGTATCCTACCTTGTTCATGTTCATCATTGTGATGATAATTTATTATATTTTTCTGTAATAGCATATAAGCCTTGTTTGGAGATCTTGTTTAGAGCTGTGGGACTGCATTGGGATATTAATTGAAAAACCCAGTTGTGGTTTCTCTAGTCAGTTGTATTAAGATTGAACTTCTGAGCACTGATTTCTACTCCTATGAATAGGAATAATATCATGTGATATGTCTGCTTCCTAAAGTTTACTTCTTTGGGAAGATGAGTTAGTATATTTTATGTGATTGAATGAGCTTCAGTTGAGTTCAGTCGTTCAGTCGTGTCCAGCCCTTTGCAACCCCATGAACTGCAGCACGCCGGGCCTCCCTGTCCATCACCAACTCCTGGAGTCCACCCAAACCCATGTCCATTGAGTTGGTGATGCCATCCAACCATCTCATCCTCTGTCGTCCCCTTCTCCTGCCCTCAATCTTTCCCAGCATCAAGGTCTTTTCAAATGAGTCAGCTCTTCACATCAGTTGGCCAGAGTATTGGAGTTTCAGCTTTAACATCAGTCCTTCCAGTGAACACCCAGGACTGATCTCCTTTAGGATGGACTGGTTGGATCTTCTTGCAGTCCAAGGGACTCTTAAGAGTCTTCTCCAACACCACAGTTCAAAAGCATCAACTATTCAGTGCTCAGCTTTCTTTATAGTCCAACTCTCACATCCATACATGACTACTGGAAGAACCATAGCTGTGACTAGAATGGACCTTTGTTGACAAACTAATGTCTCTGAGCTTCATCATAAAGCAAATAGAAGGGAGTTTCACATTAAGTGGCCCCAGGTTTCTCTGACCTTGAGTGATTTTATTTTTGTATGGAAGAATGGTCATTGTTATATGTTTGTTTTTCAAAAAGTGTAATTTTAGAGCTCCATAGCACTTAGACAACTGTTATATACCCATTATGTTATTGGACCTTTTAAGGGAAATAACTAAAACATAATTCAAGGTAAGTTATTCATTCATTTTTCAGCCTTTGCATCTTGTAAAATGTCTTTGATTGACATGGTAAGCAGGGAAAAGGAAGTTTGAATTGGACTGAAAAAATGATGCATAGCATCTAAAATAGTTTCTTAAAAAATTTGAAATATGCTTCATGTTTAGTACACTTTGAAATAGTCCTGATATTTAATGCTGAGCACTGAGGATTATCTGGTAACTTTGAATTCTTATAGATTAATTAGATGTATATGTACATGTGTACATGTAGAAATCTCTGTCAGATTCAGAATCAATGAACCTTTATTGACTTAACAATAGCTGCTGTTCAATGAGTGCCAGGCAGTGTGTTTTGTTATTAGCACTTAAGTATTATTATTATTAAACAGATTAGGAAACTGAGGTTTCGAGAATTTTATGTAACCAGCCTATGACTCCAGTTTCTCAGTGGTGGAGCTGGGAGGCGTTGGGAGTCAGAGCTGGTTCTTCACCTCAGCGTTATTTTCTTAGGTTCCTTTGTTACTAATTCATCACATCTTCACAATTTTGTTCCGTTTCTGCAGAAGTGAGAACTGAGACTCAGAGAGGTTAACTGACTTACTCCAGGGCACACAGATGACCCACAAATTATATGTGATACCTTAGGTTGGAGCCTAAGTCTTCTGACTCTAAGGCTGGACCTTTCTTTCTTCTTTTTCTTATTTTAATACATTCTCTTGAAATATAGTTGATTTACAATGTTGTGTTAGTTTCAGGTGTACAATACAGTGATTCAGTTTTACATATATGTAAAATATACATATATGTGTGTGTGTGTGTGTATATATATATATATATATATATATGAATATACATGTATTCTTTTTCAGATTCTTTGACCTTTATGTTATTACAAAATATTGAGTATGCTTCCCTGTTCTATACAGTGGGTCCTTGCTTTCTGATTGAGTCCCTGACCCTCAGCTAATACATTTGACAGCGCCTGAAGCTCTGAGTCCAGTAACCAGCCCTTGTAGTCTCTGCTTCTCTGCTAATCAGCCCTTATAGGATGCCATGTGGTTCAGTTCAGTTCAGTTGCTCAGTCGTGTCTGACTCTTTGCCACCCCATGGACTGCAGCACGCCAGGCTTCCCTGTCCATCACCAACTCCTGGAGCTTCCTCAAGCTCATGTCCATGAGCTCATGTCCAGTGATAACATCCAACCATCTCATCCTCTGTCTTCCTCTTCTCCTGCCTTCAATCTTTCCGAGGATCAGAGTCTTTTCCAATGAGTCAGTTCTTCCCATCAGGTGGCCAAAGTATTGGAGTTTCAACTTCAGCATCAGTCCTTCCAGTGATTACTGAGGACTGATTTCTTTTAGAATTGACTAGTTGGATCTCCTTTCAGTCCAAGGGACTCTCAAGCCTTCTCCAGCACCACAGTTCAAAAGCATCAGTTCTTCGGCACTCAGCTTTTCTTATAGTCCAACTCTCGCATCCATACATGACTATTGGAAAAACCATAACTTTGACTAGATGGACCTTTGTCAGCAAAGTAATGTCTCTACTTTTTAATATAGTTATGGTTGGCCATGTGGTACTGTTGCTTTTATAGTGAAATGTTTATATCAGGACTCAGAATGACGTCAGGGCATTCACCATACAAGTCGAGTGAAATTCTACTGAGATTTTCTGAACAGGGTGAAATTTTACAAAAGTGACAACTTCATTAAGATTTTGTTTTCCTTATAAATAACTTGAATGCACAAAGCTTTTTGTAATGTAATTCCTCAGGGACATTGTTATTTTTTCCTCTTAGGTCATTGCTAGAATCGTGGATGGAAGCAGGTTCAATGAGTTCAAAGCCTTATATGGAGACACATTAGTTACAGGTATAAAGATGAAGAATCGAAAATGTGAACATTTTATGATGCTTTGAAAACAAATGATCTCTTGTCTCATGCCTCTGATGCACTTGGCATGAGCTTTGCTATTTAGAGCAGTACAAATGTGTGAGTCAGTATTCAAGAGGAAGTGTTTTGTAAGGATCATTTGTAGCTGAATGGCTTTATGGATCCAGAGTTTAAAATCAAGAGAGCAAAATGCTATGGTCCAGGCCCTTATTCTGTGACTTTGTGGCCTTCGCTGTATAAAAGATTCTTATCATTGTAAAATTAACAGGAAGATTTGTAGTTCTTTTTTTTTTTTCTGGATAGCTATAATTGTTTTGAAATTTTCCGCATGGTCTTCTTCAACTGTGAAGTTTCATGTGATGTTTTAGTTTCCTAGAAAACTGTAGACTGAGTTAAACCTTCTCACTGTCTCTGTGTAGATCTTATGTTGATCCACACAAATACTAGGCTGAGAATACAGGACAGAATATCAAGTCTGAAAAACAATAATAATATTTTAAAAAGTTAATTCATTTACTTAAAGTGTTGTTTGTAGGCCTTTAAAAAAAATATCTCAAACATAGATACCAGATCCATAATAATCTGTCTTGGACAAACAGCAAAACAAATTTGGGCATTTTATTTGGTCCTGTAGAAGCTCCAAAATGTAGTAGTTAATCTGAAGGTAACATATCAGAGTAGAGAAAACAACTAGCTGCAGAAATCCAAATTGCAAATATACATTGAGGTTTAAGGATAAGTCACAGCACTTTCTTCTGGTCTGATTTATGAGCAAGAGAAGGGTTCATGCTGGGAGTGGAATTTATGTGTTTGTATGTAGGTGTTTAAGTGATTAAGAGCCTTTTGTTTGATATACAGACAGGATTTATCACCGAATAGTGACAGTTTAAAACAAGTCAGAACTGTTTCAGCTTCTTTCTTGAAGATGAATAGGCTGTCTTCTTCATCTCTTTTTATGTATTTGCCCTGGACTTGCTAAAAGACTTATGGTACCTTTGTCCCCTAAAATACCAGGGTTATATCCACTTTCCTCCATTTCTTTTAGTCTGTATTGGAATTCAAATAAGATTGAGGGGAGGAGAGGGAAGGGGAGTGAGAGGGGGAAGAGAGGGATGAGAGGTGGGGAGAGGACGGAATGAGTGGGCGAGGGAGGAGGGAGAGAGGATGAGGGGGGAGGGAGAGAGGATGAGGCGGGCAATGAGAGGGGAGGGGGCAGGAAGGGAAGGTGGTTTGAGAGGAAGTGGGGCAGGAAGAGATGGGCAGGGGAAGGAGAGGGGCCGGAGGGAGGGTGATGATCAGGGGACCCTGAGTGGGAGCAAGGAGGGACAAGGACAGGTTTCTCCAAGGATCTGGTGCTGTTGGCAGTTCTTACAGCTTTCCTCCTGCTCCTGCACTTAACCATAGGGGTTTCCTAGACATTTCACTGTTTTGTTTGACCCATAGGAAGTTGGTGAAGATAGTCCCTTCATGGGTGAGTGACCCTAGTGTAGCGAGAGATGCGCCCTACTCAACAGAACTAAGGATGGATAGAAAGTCTAAATAGTTAACAGGGCAGAACGCCTTCAGGGTTGGCACCTTACTGCTGAGACAGGGGCCCAACTCCCAGCTCTTTTTGTGGGACAGGCCGGGATTCAGAGTGGATTGCTAGAGCTTTGGGCAAGTTTGCCCCTCTCTGAACTGCCTCTGTAAGTGGCAGTGCCATTTAAGGTATGCAGCATAGGGTTTTGACTGGGATTTTAGGTCTGAAAGACCAGGAGAAATATAGGTGATCATCAAATCAGTGTTTCATTTTATCACATTAAATAACCATCAGTTCACTTCAGTCACTCAGTCGTGTCTGACTCTTTGCAGCCCTATGGACTGCAGCATGCCAGGCTTCCCTGTCCATCACCAACTCCTTGAGCTTGCTCATGTCCATTGAGTAGGTGATGCCATCCAACCTTCTTATTCTCTGTTGGTTATTCTTAAATACCCATAAGAATTTTTAAAAATAATCCAAAACAAAGCCAGAGAAAAGAACAAAAATAAGTCTTAAGGTTGACATTCTCTTATCCATTCACTTTTTGAGCTCCTGCTTTTTGTTGGGCGCCCCCTGCACTGGGAGTCTTAGCAGCAGCCTGTCCAGCTTGAGCTTGGAGACGGAGCCTGGTCCAGGAACTGGTGGCATACTTCCTGGGACTCACTCTGACAAGCGTAGTTTGTTGATACTGGGCTTCCAACTACTCAACACCTGTTTATAACCCAGTAGGTTTGGAAATGTCTCAGGTCACGTCCTTCATATTTACAAAATAGCATCCTAGAATCGCCTGAAGTATCTGCTTCACAGAATAACAGGGTTTTCTTCACCATTTTTCTTCTCTCTTCTTGTGTGTGTATGTGCATGTGTGTTTAGTGGGTATTTCGAGTGGTAGTGGAAGTGGTGGTGAGACAAAAACAAAACTTGTGAAAGGGAGGAAGAAAAAGATGCAAGCACAGAGAAAAGGAAAGTGGGGTGATGCCTTCTTCTAAGTTTAACTGTATTTCTTACCTTCAGCTCAGTTACCACCAGGCTTGATTGTTCCTGCTTTTTAAAAAGATTTGTCTTTGCTGAGTTTATCCCCTTTATTTCAAAGGGATATCATTAACACAGGCATTTTAAGGCAAGCTGGTCACTTGAAACTGGCTGATGACTCTGGACATTGACCTTTTAAGGGATCTGTGTCCCTGACTTGTTCTAGTTCAGAATACTCTGTGTGTCTGGTACATAGTAGATGCTCTTCCATACATGTTACGTGAGTGAATGGATGACCCACTGACCCAATCATCTAACCAAACCAGTTGATCAGACAAGTGGATAGTTTACTTTACATGTGACACAACCCTTTCAAGAAAGCTTAAATCCCAGACTTCAGTGCTTTAGAAATAATTCGTGCCCTGAGCTGTTTTGTACCATAGATGAAATCTCTACATTTTAAACATTGATTTGAAATTAAACAATGTATAAATATGTCTGCTTGTTGTGAATTAAAAGCCCTCTGAAATACATGCATCTTTTTTTTTCCCCCAATTTTCTTTTGAGGATTTGCTAGAATATTTGGATACCCAATAGGTATCGTTGGAAACAATGGAGTTCTCTTTTCTGAATCAGCAAAAAAGGCAAGTACTGTTAAAAATGTTCCAAGGTTTTCCTGTTTTAATGTAAACATATCAAGTAATGAATGAAAATTTATTGCATGAAAGCTTTCAAATATTTAACCAGATGCCTTAGCAAACAGAGCCCTGTGGTGTGTGAGCGTGTGACCATGTATGTGTGTGCATATTTGTTTGAAACAGCTTTATGAAGGTTTACATAAACATGATGGACTGTCTTGAGCACTAATAAGATGCAAATGATTGTTTTAGGAAAAAGTTCTAATACTTGAATTATAACTGCTATGGATTGTGTGTATATATTCTAAGAATATTGAAATACTTGTCTTGATAGTATTTCATGCACTTGAGGGATTCAAAGGTATTAATACTATTCTTATAGTTCTGAGACATCATCTGCTCTATTCTATCCTGTCATCATTTTAACCTGGTTATATTTTCACTTTTTGAAAACAGGAAGATAGTGAGATGTGTTACTGAACCTCTAGTTTTAAGAGAGGAAATTAATGAATACCTTTTTGGTTCAGTTTCATACATCATTGTTTCAGATTTACCTAAGCTTGGATAAATATAATTCATGTACTTATTTGATAAAATGTTTTCTTAAGAAAATAAAAATGTTTACTGTTTTGTTTTTCCTGTTCATAAGGTAGATATATAATAAGGTGAAGCGTCCCTTACTGAGGCAGGTAGTAGGCAGTGAAGCACTTTCATACCCCAATTAGGAAGAGTTTGTCTTTGGTGGAACATTTTACCAGTAAAGTTGGTTTCTGGCTTCTGTATTCATTGTCATTTCCCTACTGTGATTATAAGATGAAAGTAAAGTAAAAATAAAGAACAGATAAGTCAGCTATACTCTTACCAGAAACAACCTTGGGTAGCATTTTATTATATTCCTTAGTTTTTTTTTTAATTCCCTCTTTTTAAAAAACAGAAAGCCAGAATGGGTACTGCCGTATATAGAGAGATTTTGCTTGCTTTCTTTTAATGATAGTATGTATGGTGAGTGTTTCCTAAAATACTAAATATTCCTAATACACTGACTTTTAATGATACGCATATTTCAGTAGAGGATATGTCAGCCTGGAGTCAGCAAACTCCCCCTCATTTTATTTGCTGGCTCATCACAGATAAGCCCAGGAGAAGAGCTGTGTTTGGCCCCAGTCTGACATTTCATTTGTTGAAGTTAAGTCACACAAGCCTGTGTGATTTCTTCATCCTCATATTTGAGGTTGAGCAATTGCTTTGCCATCTTGTACTTGCCAGGGCATTTTCAGCTAAGTTAAAGGTATCTGTGAATAGAGAGTAAAATATGAAACAAATGGTTTAATTGTTCTTTTACTCATATAATCTTTAGAAAAATAGGGAAAGGAATATTTTTGTGTCATTAACTAATTTCCTTAGCTTAAGGTTAAAGGGTCTCTAGCACTTATCTAAAATCCCATTTATCTGAAACATGTTGTAGGAAAGATATATTTTACTATAACCTTGGTGCGTGAAAGAATTTCAGATGATCATCAAAACATAGATATCCCAGAAAGATTTATATTCTATCCTTTTAAAAGTGGAGAGCCAGAGAATGCCTTATGGTGAGACTCAGAAATCCTCATTGACAAGCAATTCTTTCTTCCCCGTTCCTAGGTTTTCCTTGTTGTCTGGCATGTTAGTGATTGGTGTCCTCTCTGACACAGGAGTTGTGCCGTGGCTGTAGGCCAGGGCTCACACAGGTGCCTGGCAACACAGGCTCAGTGCAGACCGCAGTCAGGTGTTCCACTGACAGCGGGTCCGCACTGTGGTGTTACCGTTGCTGTTACCGTAGGGTCAGACGCTTGGTTTGACCCCAGTGTGGTGTTTGCCGGAGGCATGGTGATTACAGATTTGTTAACATCCTCTAAAAAGACTTTTCTCTTCTTTGCTTATAGGGGGCTCATTTTATCCAGCTATGCTGCCAAAGGAATATTCCTCTGCTCTTCCTTCAAAATATTACTGGTAAGAAAATAGTTCCACCAGTTTGGTTACATTTATTTAAGAGCTGCACTGTCCAATATGTCTCATGTATTGGGCAGTGCCAACATAGAACACTTCCATCATAACAGAAAACTTGATTGGATTTGCTCTCTCTAGCTTATCTTCAAAGGTTCATGCTTCATGTGTCTGAAAGATTTGGAGGAGTTTATGCATATTTTTTAGCAAAGCAGTTTTTGAGTTTCACGCGCCACATTCACGTGACCTCCTTCTACCCCTGCACGTTTGCGCCCAGCCGCCCAGAAAGCAGCAGTGTTCTGAGTTAGTACCGCTGTCATCGGTGCCGCAGGGTGTTGTCTGGGCCCTGGTCTCTTTCCCATACTTTATTGCCCTTAAGAGATTTCAAGCACATGCTCTGATCCTCTCTTTTCCTCATCTTTCATGTGTAATTCTCCCTGAAACAACATCTTTTTTAAATGGACATGCACATCCTGAACCAAAGTCTGGAACTGGAGTTGTGACTCTAAAGAACAATATGACCGATGTCACCTGTCCAATTTCACAATCCATGGGTCATCCTAATGCGATGGATAAAATGATTTTTTAAGGGCTCTTATGATTCTAGAGTTCTTTTTCTTGGAATTCTCTGACTTTCTTATTTATACTTTTGGTCTGTTGCCTGGTGTTTGACATATAGGAAGCAGTCTATATGTAGCTTAGCTGAAAACTTTTTCTACCTCTAAGTCATGCATGGTGATCTCAGGTTCAAAGGAAGGAGAGGCCCCTTAATTAGTTGCTGGCATCAGGCCTGCCTTTATGAGAAGGCGTTTGGCCTTTGGCAGTTAGCAGGGCTTTACACAGTCCTGGTACTAAAACAGCTTCGTCTGGTGCTGTTCTTGAGTTGAAGACCCTTGGTTGGATGACTCTTGAGAGAAGTTGTATCCAGATGTGGCCAGAGAGGGCCCTGTGTGGCAGACCTTCTAAGAGGTCATGTAAAAGTCCTCTGAAGCTTTGCTAGTCCAGAGACTTTGTTTCTAATAATGATGCATGGTTTATTAACCACCAGTAAGTTAAACTGTGTGCTTGGAAGATTCCTACGTTTTTGCTGTATTTTATTTTTAGGTGTGTTGGGGACAGAGAGCCGAGTTTGGTTTACAACACTGTATTTGAGGGGCCTGTGTGACATCCATTCAGAGATACATGGTGGGCAGTTGAATAGTCTTGAGCACAGAAGGTGTGTTAGCTGGAGGTGAACATGGAGGCATCCGTGGAGATGGTACTTAAAGCTGTGGGAATAGAAAACACCCAGAGAGAAAAGAAAGGGACGATCTTTGGGTAACTTTAATTTCTTCCAAGAGATAAGAGCAAAGGAAGAAAGGCAGCATGATTATGTTGTTCTTTATGGTGAGAGAAAGAAGGGTCGCAGAAAGCCAGGTGAAATGGCTTGTCTTCTTTTTCAAGGTAAAATCATTCACAGGGACTAGAGGGGCAGTGGAGTGGTGGGTAGGGGCTGAGAACTTTTAAAGAGGTGATATTTGAGATAGCTATTGTGGAAATGTTACAGGGAGTCAAGATAAAATGGATAAAGGAGTTTCTGAGCTGTTCCGAGGGCCCAATTCAGAGGGTTGGGTGGGTGACCAGAGGAAGCAGATGGGGCCTGGTGAGGGCAAGGGTTGTTGTATCAGTATTGTTGTAGCCACAGCAAGCCCAGGCAGTCCAGAAAAAGTGGTTGAATTGAATTAGCCAATGCAGGAGATTTGCAAAGCAAGAACAGCGACAATCAAGTGGGCATGTGAATCTGCATAGGGGAGGGAGACAGATGAAGCCTGACTTGGCGTCTGTGAGGTGAAGAGGCAAAGGACCCCAAGGCCCGGAAGCCCATTGAGGCTGCAGATCAGTTTCAGCAGAGCTGGGAGCTTGGAGAAGTAGAAGGATCCTATAATCCTATAATGATAATGAGAATTCTTTTATCTTGTGATTGAGTCACTGACAGGGAGTCTAAGCCTCTCTCTGAAACATTAATTTTATTTCCTCAGAGTTTTAAAGCAGCACTTCAGAAGGAATAATCTATATTGTGAACCAGGTCAGTGAGCCCTGAAACCCAGTTTCACAGTTGGACTTGTCCCAGTACTTTTTCCTTCATTTGCCTCGTCCTGTTCTTTCCTCACCAAGCTGTCGTTTTGAGATTAATTTCTTGAAGATATGTGGCATTGTTATCTTGTCTGAAGATCTCTGTGTGTATCCAGGTGAAACATTTAAGCAATTTTTTAAATGATTAGAGAAAATTTTATTTTACCCTTACAAGTAAATTTGGGAGGGGGCGTATTTCACATATAAATATTTTATTAGGGTGAGAGACTTCTGGTAAAATACATATAGTTTGACCAAATGTCCTTCCAGTACCTTGCTGAAAATGGCTGTGCACATTAATCTCATCACCCTGAGGCTCTCTTTCTGTTCTTTCCCTGTAGGATTTATGGTTGGTCGAGACTATGAAGCGGAAGGAATTGCCAAGGATGGTGCCAAGATGGTGACTGCCGTCGCCTGTGCCAGTGTGCCAAAGATAACTGTCATCATTGGGGGATCTTACGGGGCTGGGAACTACGGGATGTGTGGCAGAGCATATAGGTAGGTGCTTGTCATGACTTTCTCTGAAAGAATGAATCATGCTTTAGGTATAATTATGAATGGTTATTTTATTTCAAGTTTATTTGAAACATAGAATGACATTCACAAATCCCAATCAATTAGGCCATAATTTGCATCCTCTGGAGGGGTGAAATGAAATTTAATGCTAAAGGTACCACTTGGAAGAAATCCAAAGTGGGAATTAGGAAATATTTTGAGATGGCTGATAATGAAAATACTATATATCATATCATAACTTGTGTGATACAGCTAAAGTCTTGTTTTGAAGAAGGTGTGTAGACTTTATATATATATACTGGAAAAGAAATAAGGCTGAAAATCACTGAGCCAAGCAGCTAGCCCAAGAAGTTCAAAGAAGAGCAGGACATTAAAACAAGAAAAACAGAGACAGGACATAATAAGGCACGAACATTATAAAGACAGAAGGATCAGGAAAGCCCAAAGCTGCTATGTTTAAAGGGTTACAAACTTGAGAGTCCCCTGTTAAAAGAGAAATGCAAATCAAAACCACAATGAGGTACCACTTTACACCAGTCAGAATGGCTGCCATCCAAAAGTCTACAAGCAATAAATGCTGGAGAGGATGTGGAGAAATGGGAACCCTCTTACACTGTTGGTGGGAATGCAAACTAGTACAGCCACTATGGAAAACAGTGTGGAGGTTCCTTAAAAAGCTGCAAATAGACCTGCCATATGACCCGGCAATCCCACTGCTGGGCATATACACCGAGGAAACCAGAATTGAAAGAGCCACGTGTACTCCAATGTTCATCGCTGCATTGTTTACAATAGCCAGGACATGGAAGCAACCTAGATGCCCATCAACTGACGAATGGATAAGAAAGCTGTGGTATATATACACAATGGAATATTACTCAGCATTAAAAAAAAATTCATTTGAAGCAATTCTACTCAGATGGACGAAACTGGAGCCCATTATCCAGAGTGAAGTAAGCCAGAAGCAAAAACAACAATACAGTATATTAACACATATATATGGAATTTAGAAAGACAGTAATGAGAACCCAACATGGGAGACAACAAAAGGAACGCAGATATATAGAATAGACTTGTGGACTTTGTGGATGAGGGTAAGGGTGGGATGAGATGGGAGAAGGGCATTGAAGCATGTTAATTGTCATGTGTCTAATCAATCGCCAGCCCAGGATTGATGCTCGGGACTGGTGCAGCGAGATTTCCCGGGGGGGAGGGAGGAGGGAGGGGGGACCCGGAGGGGAAGCATATGTAAACCCATGGTGATATCATAACAATGTATGGCTAAAACAATAATTAAAAAAAAAAAAAAAGAAAAAAAAAAAATAAAGGGAGAAGGCGATGTATCACCAATTTTAGGAATGGAAAATAGCATATAACCACACGTAATAAGAGGACCTTTTGAATACATTTTTGCCCAGTAAATTTGGATAAAATGGTAAAATGTAATTCATCAAAACAGACATTAGAATCACTTGGAGAACTTAAAAATTCTACCATGCTGAAGCCCCACCGTTGGAGATTAGTCTGCGGTAGGCTCTAGGCATTGTTTTTATCTTGCTTAATCTTCAGATAATTGTAGCATGCAACCAGAATGAAGAAGAACTAATTTAAAAGGTAAACATAAGCCTCTGAAAATCTCTGTGTTGTTCAGTGAATTCATTTGGTCATTCTTTCCTTTCTCCCTGCATAGCCCAAGATTTCTCTACTTGTGGCCAAATGCTCGCATCTCAGTGATGGGAGGAGAGCAGGCAGCTAATGTGTTGGCGACAGTAGCAAAGGACCAAAGAGCACGGGAAGGGAAACAGGTAAAATGCTGTTTGAGTTTCACCAGGCACTGGAGCCGGGGAGCAGCACACCCAGAACCCCTCCAAGTTCATGGACACGGTTCCAACATGCAGGGCCTGGCTTTATCTAGAATGCTGGCCTGGAAGTTGTTTTAGCAACTTAGACCTCCACACTCTCCATCTCTCTTTTTAAAGCCATTTCATTTGAAGTACCTTCTTGTAAATTTACACATTTTTTAGAATCTCTAAGAAAACACTTCAGAAACTCTTGTCTGTGAGTGCCTAAGGCATAAAGATGTTTGATTTTTAGTTATTTGCAGTGAGTCAGATTTAAATAAACCTGACTTATGTCTTTGGTTTTATGATCTAAAGCCACAGAATTTTGTTTCCTATTTTACTTGTAGATTGTTGTTAAGGATACCTTGAGTGGGAGGCCCTGTCATATAATGAGGATTGAATACCATTATTACGCTGTGAAAGTATCGATGAAGAAGGCTGGAAAAGGCCCCAGAAGCTTAACGAAAGGCAGATCAGCAAATGACTGCTCGACTGCTTTTAGATGGAGTCTTTTGTTTGTGTCTGTTAGAGATTCGTCTGAAATTTTACATTATAGTTTATTATAACTTACACCTATTTGGTGATTGGTGAATGTTCCTGAAGTTGCTTGGATGCGCGGTTTCATCATAGTAAGGCATAGCACAAAAGAGGCCCTACCTTTTCAGGCTCTCAGTTCTGTCATTTAGAGATTGATCATCTGGTCAACTGCCTAGTGTGTGGCGTGAGGATAGTATAAAGCCAGAGGGTGGTTCCTGCCTTGCTAAATGCATCTCATCCTTGCCTCTCATCCCAAGCGACAGGAATTCTGCGGAATTGAGGTTTCAGATTCACTTTAGTGCTGACTAGTATCCAAGCAAAAGGAAAGTCTCACTTTTGTGTGTGCAGAGGGGCATGGAGGAGTGGGGTCTGTGAAATTCTACCTGATGTTTTGAAGACATGTCTTAAATGCTAGGCCAGCACCGTGATACCTTATAAAACAGTTATTTGACTAATTTGGTATATAGATATATGAATTCATCTATTCTTTATGTGTTAGAGGAAAGTGTAGGATTTTAGTGCTTTTCCGATTAAATTCTTGAGTTATAAATGACACTAACCAATGAAAATACATAAAAAAGCTTGGATTTATTTGAAAAAAAATCTTTCAGTTGAAAATACTTTTCAGGATTTCAAAATTAATTTGCATAAAGAGTTTGCAGTCTGAATTAATTATCATTTGTTTCTGGCAATACGGGTGGGCAAGCCCTTAAGTGTTAATTAGAGAAAAATCTCAGCTATCTGGGAAGTTGCAGAGGTTATTTAAAATGTGGTTTATTGTCTTATCCCTTTAAACTATAAAATCTTTAAAATTTTGGCTGTTTTAAATGAAAATCCCCAACTTCTCCACCTCCTTAAACAGAAGCTGTTAAATGTAATAAAGCTCTTTTGTTATGTTGTATAATTCACATCCAGTTGCTCTACCCTGCTGAAATATGTGATAACCTTGGTGTTGACCTTATGTTAAGCAACTTCAGGATGTTGGATCTGATGGAGGAGATGTAACAGTGCACTAATTTATTAGATACTCACGTCTCAGGTGAGATCATATATGTTAAAACATCACACGTAATCTATACCTCACTGTTCAGATGTTGGTTGTAACATTATCATTCATGAAATCCGTTGCCCCTTTTTCCTTTGAGGTTCTCTTGAGTGGATCCATTGTTCCCCTGCAGGAGTACTTACTCATGGTCCGTTTTCTTTCAGTTCTCCAGTGCTGATGAAGCAGCTTTAAAAGAGCCCATCATTAAGAGGTTTGAAGAGGAAGGAAACCCTTACTATTCCAGTGCAAGGTGGGAGCCAGAGAATAACTATCTGTTTGATGGGCACATCTTGACAGAGCAATAGCTTTATGAGATCTGAGTAGTTGGCATCATCCAGCCCTCGTGGGAACCAAACATAACTTTTGGACACAATTTTGTACTGTTTTTCTCTAATGGGAATGCCTGCTGCTGAAATGCTGGCTCCTCTTCCAGGCTGGACTTTGGGTCGATCCCTATTGGTCTGATCCTGCCACTCTCCCCGCCTCTTCCCTTAGCCCATTCCTAGCTGAAGTGGCCCAAGGCCTGGACCCCACTGGGGCCAGAGGTGGACCACACTGGGCTGGGAAGCTGAGTTATAATCCTGGCTGTGTCACTTTCAGGAATTAGTTCTGCAATAATTTTTGCTTAAACACATGAATCCCTGTCATCCCCCTCTGATTATTTTGCTCTTACCCCATTTAAACATGAAAATTGTCAAACACTCAGTGACACTTCTTAACAAGTGAGCCTGGTGCATTCAGAAGGTGATTAGTCACAGCCAGGGTCCACGTGTCGACACTAAGCAAATACCTCACATACCACTGTGGTCCTTATTCTGTTTGTTTCTTATACCACTTAAATGAGGTAATAAATTATCCCAGCTGTCCCCATTGGAGACGAGTGTGTACTTTCAGACCTCTTTTTCAACAACTTTAATGTTCTGCATTCTGAAGAATTATTTAAGCTTCATATTTTCCTTTTATCCTTTGGGCAGATGGAAAAAAGAAAATAACTATTTGTGTCTTTTAAAATTAGATTATGCTGTGACTTGTGTCATTTACTGGAGAAACCAGAGAGAAGGGAGAAAGGAAAATCAAAAGTTAGAATCCATGTCAGTCACTTGAATGCACCTTTTGTGGCAGACTCTGCTCCTGATGTTGGGGGCTGCAAAGGCTGAACATACTTATCTCCCAGAGCATCATTAGTTTCAAATTTTAAATTAATACCATTTGGGATTTTTGAAAAACCTGTTTCTCTTCTTGTTACTATGTATTTCTGAAAGCAAATGTCCAAGTGTATTTTGTTGTGGCAGGTCATTGATTCACTTAATTAAGAACAGAATATTTGATATAGTCTTTGGTTTGAGAAATTGTATGTTCTTTTTAACCCTCACTGAAACAGGCTTACGTAGTAGCCAGTAGAAACAAAGAGGGAATAGAAAATCGTATAAAAAGTTAAAGAGAAAATACACACTATAAGCTCACCTATAGCTTTGTTTTTACATAAGACTTTGAAATTCACAAGGACAGTTGGAATATTAAACTTTGAAAAATAGCATATTTAGTGTGAGCTATTTGTTTTTCAGCCCTAGCTAGACTGAATCCCTTATTATTTTCCTACTTACATTATTATTATTTTTAATGGATTGTATTCAAGACAGGAGGGCATATGGCCCAGTTAGACTTATCTCTGGGATTGAATATTGAAAGACTAAGGTTTTTCTGTTAATTTATAGATGTTTAATCTGTTAAAACAATTGGTGGCATGGATATACCAACTTTGTTTCAAAGATGAAAGGATTTTCAAGCCAGTTTATGGCACCTTCCTTCAGTTTGATAAATCTCAGTTTAATAATAAATTTCCTGGTCTGTTTAGGCTTTAATGTGATGAGGTGTGTCTTTTCAGAGAGCTCTGTCATCATCTGTACTGTAACCTCCTGTGTTTTTCTTAATCCTTACATGTTACATGTACAGCATGCCAATTTTCTTCTCAGTTGTTTTTATAACCAAACTTTTCCAGACATTTGATTAGGACCTCTTACCTGGAGCAACCTTGATATTGTGCTTGCTGTATTACTCTGCTGTGGGTTCCAGAAGGGGCTTCCCAGGTGGTATAGTGGTAAAGAATCTGCCTGCCAATACAGGAGATGCAGGTTCAATCCCTGATTCGGGAAGATCCCCTGGAGAAGGAAATGGCAACCCTCTCCAGTATTCTTGCATGGAGAATTCCATCGACAGAGGAGCCTGGCGGGGGGCTACAGCCCATGTTGTTGCTAAGAGTTGGACATGACTGAGCACACACGCATGCAGGCTTCAGAGGGAGTGTATAATCAATTGGACAGGTTACAGATTACAAAAATAATTTTTTTATTGGCTGTTGATATCTTAGGGTCCTTATTATGAATGTTTTATGAGCAAAGATTTGATTCATGGTCTGTCAGTGTAAGTATGGTTTAATAATTGATGCTATGTCTAGATACTGAAGGCAGTTTGTTTACATAAAGCAAAACTGACACCCACTAATGGCCTTTAAAAAATATTATTTCTTGTTCATTTTTTTGTATAAATGTGAGGTTGTCCATGAATGGCAAATAGGATATCTACTTGTAAATATTTTCTGAAATCAGTTTAAAACCATTGCTTGCTTTTCCTATTGTAGCAAAAAATAAAGTACTACATATGAAGATACTTATTTTATTAATAAAATGGACTGAAGTCTATTTAATAACTTTTATAGTTTCTTAGGAGTTTGGAGGACTATACCTTTTTCAGTGGGGACTTTGGTTGGAAACTCTTACTTTGTTTTATATGGATCGCCATAATAATAACAGTAATATATCATTTTGATTTGTATGTTTGTGTGAACAGAGGAAGGATGACAAAGTTTTTCATGAAATAAAGTATTTTAAAACCAGGGTTTATTTTGCGGTTCCTTATAGTAAGCTGCTCCTAAAGCCTCAAGTTCAACTTGACATTCTGTGGGGCCTAAGATAAGTCATTTTTCTTTCCCTCCTCTCTCCTGTTCTTGATCATTGTTTCTATTGTGAGATTATATCACACAGAAGCACATCAGGGGATCCATATATTACCTGCAGAAAGCCCCCCTTGGCACTCTTAAGCATTGTGTATATAACTGGGTGTTTGGTGCAGGATTCATAATCACTCGTTTTTTGGTCTTTTTTCAGGCTGTGGGATGATGGGATTATTGATCCAGCGGACACCAGGCTGGTCCTGGGTCTCAGTCTTAGTGCCGCCCTCAATGCACCCATCCAGAAGACTAACTTCGGCATCTTGAGGATGTGATTGGACTATAAAGCATCTTCTATTGGATGTGTACTGAAAATTAATATATCTGTAGCCTTAAACTTTTAGACCTTTTCAACATGTCACTATTAATAGCGAAAGTGCTTTAACACAGTGCATTGTACTTTTCTACTTTAAAAAAAAATCAGTGAAGATATTTATCTGATGAAGCCTAATTCCTTGTAAATTCTCTTAGAAAAAATTTTCTATGGCTCAACTCTGCCATGCTTAGAAGGAAGGAAATAATTTAGAGTTATCCTTTCTAAGCCATAAGAAGTATGAGAAGTTCTGTAATCTGTAAATTCTAGGTATTGTCGAGCTATTTTAAACATAAAATTGTATTTCCACTGATTGCTTTGCCAATTATGCGTGGTGATATGTTAATGTACTTTAAAAAAGAAAAGCATCTATTACTCCCCCTCAAGCCACCATCCTCTTCCTCTCTGTATCATCAGACTTCTCGCCGTCTGCACCCTGGGTTCTGTTCTCCTACCCATTCTCACCTCACCCTCTCACTTGCTGGTTTCTGCTGTCAGCAGCCCTTTCCAAGGTGACCACTGACCTCCATGTTCCTGAAACCAGGGGGTCTTTTTCCAGCTTTACCTGATTCAATTCCCTGGGGCATTCACATCGGCCAGACACTTCCCTCCAGGAGTGCTGTTCCGAGCTTCCGTGCCGTAACCTACCAGCCTCCTTGGCGGTCCTCGTTCAGTGTCCTTTGCAAGCCCTGCTGCCTCTGCTCCTTCCTCCTTCCCTTCACCATTTGTCTTGATTTTTCATTAGCAATATGCAACTACATTTTTACCCTAAAAGATACAAATAGCACAAAAGTGTCTCTTTTTTTCTTTTAATTGTGGCAAAATACACCTGACATAAAGCTTACCATTTTAGCCATTTTTAAGTGTGCGGTTCTGTGATGTTCAGCACCTCACATCATTGGTAATCATCACCACCATCCATCTCCAGCACTTTTCATCATCCCAAATTGAAGCTCTGTTATTAAATAATAACTCCATTCCCTCTTCTCCTTGCCCCTGGCACATTTCCTTTTTCTTTTTTTAAATTGAGATATAATTGAATGTGACATTATATTAATTTCAGGTATACAACATAATGATGGGATATTTCTGTACACTACAAAATGATCACCAAAATAAGTCTAATCATCCATCATCATGCACAGTTAAGAAATTTTTTTTTCTTGTGATGAAGACTTTTAAGATTTACTTGCTTAGCAAATTTCGAATATGCAATATGCAATACAGCATTATTAACTGTAGTCCCCATGCTGTACATTACATCCTCAGGACTTACTTATTTTATAGCTATGCTACCTTTTGACCCTCTTCATTTTGTCCACCCCCCACCCCTTCGCGTCTCACAAATACTAATCAGTTCTGTATAAGCTTGTTTTGTTGTTTAGATTCCACATATCAGTTAGATATGGTGTTCCTCATTCTCTGACTTATTTCACTGAGCATAGTGAGCTCAGGGTCGGTCCACTCATGTTGTTGTTGCAAATGGCAAGATTTTATTCACTTTATGGCTGAATATTATTCCTCCTCATTCTTAAATGAATGTGTTTTTCATGGCTTGATTTATGCTCTCTGGCCATTTCAGCCCTTCTTACAGCTTTAGTGACCATCTAAATGGGGATGATTCCTGTGTTGACAGTTCTTAACACAGCTCTCCCCTGAGCTCCAGACCTCTCTGTCAGATAGGTTTAGGGAACCTTAGAATTTGATCATCGTGTTCAGTTGATTTTGCCTCCTGAGCATCTCTTGAATTCCTCCACTACTTTTGTCCTTTACTGCATAGCTTAAAAGCAGTCTAGCTGCACCCAGTCTTCCCTAGTCCAGTCCCTGCATCACTCTGGAATCAGAATGCCCATTCTAAGGTGCCCATCTGTCCTGTTGCTCCCTTACTCACATCTTTCACCCTTAGAAGTGCCAAACCCCTGATGCCCTCCATGGGTCTCGATCATCACTTCTCAAGTCTCATCTTTTTGACTCCTCTTTTCATATTGGGTACCCCTCCCATGCTAGACTTCTTCCAGTTCCTTGAACCTAAAAAAAAGTCCTTCCCCTCTTAGAGTCTGTGAGGTTCTCTCTGCCTGAACTCTTCTCCCTTCTACTCAAACACTTACCTTTTTATCTCTGTGGTTTCCCTGGGTTAGACACCGGTTATGTGCTCGTGTAGAACACCATTTTCTTCCTCTGACTTAAAAAATGTATTGCCCTCCTACTAGAATGTAAGCTCTGTGAGAGCAGGGATCTTCCTGCTTGACCTGTGTCCCCAGTGCCTGGCACTGGTAGGTGCCCAGATATGTGTCAAATGAATGAAAAGTTCATATTTTAATCGTATTTAAAACGAAATGACTGATATGATCTGATGCTACTGTGAAATGCCTTCCTAATAAAGTTAGTATTTCAAACGTGTGCATGATGTTCAGTTTAGGCTGCATTGTGTGTCTGAGGTCAGTCTAGTGCTTTGAAATGTATACAGATATAAGATCACAATTCAGAGGGACGCTGCGTTTTCGGATGAATGTTTGAGGAGGTCTTCTGGAGGAGGAGACCGCCAGTTGACCCCTGACCTCGAAGGGGCAATCGTGGGCTCCTCCCCGCCCCCCCCCGACCGCCCACCATTTCCGTAGGTTGCCAAAAGCAACGTGGAGAAAGTAGGGTGTTCCCAAGGCCGTCTGGCCTAAGTACAGGAACTGAACTCAGATGAGCGCTCGAAATAATAACTTCCAGGATTCTGGCGAGCGGGTGGACTGCTCTCTCCTGGTACGCCCCGGCACCGCGCTGGTCCGGGAGGTCCCTGCTTTAATCAGCCTGCCTCTCGAGCGGCTGCCTCTCCTCCTCTCTCCTTGCCCCGTGGTGGCGGCCAGTTTGCCAACCAGCAGAGGAACACAGTGAGTGTTTTTAAATAGTAAATTATATTAAATTTTCGGTTGAAATTTGCATCCTTATCAGAAAACGATTTTTTTTTTAAATCAAGACTAGTTGGTATTTCATTGTAGGAACCATCAACAAGGCAAAGAAAGATTCATGTTATTTTAGAAGTGTTTTTACCTTTCTTTAGGAAGATCATGGTCACCACTAACACCACACTTAAAATAACGATTTTGTTCATTTTATCAGATAAAAAGCATTTATAATGCTTTGCCAAAACAGGCAGCAGTTTTTGCCTGCCCTTCTGGCTTTGTTTAGGTGTAATTGATTGTGTAAGTGTAAGGTATACAGTGTGATGATTTGACGCACTTGCATGTTGTGAAATGATTACCAGTGTGGTTACTTAGCACAGCAATCAACATACATAAAGACTACTTGTTTGTAATGAGAATTTAAACATTTTGGTTATTAAAATATGAATTTCAGCTAGGATAATATGAGTATCTTGGAATTTTGAGTATTTCTTAGAAGTTTAAGAAATATACAGCTCTCAAGTAGGTTTTCTGGGCACTTACAGAGTGAAAAAGAGACAAAATTTCTTTTTCAGTTTTCAGGGGAAATGTTTTCAAGTAAGGATTTGTCACGCTAGCGGGAGGCACTGGTGAATGTGCAAGTGGAAAACTGACCATTTACCAGACGTGCATGGCTGCGTGCAATGCATGACTAGAGAGAGGGTGTGTATTACCTTACAGGGGCAAGAACAGGTTTTTGAACGATATCATTAATAAGACTTTTAGGGTGGTAGGGGAGGATCACACATTTCTTGTTAGTTGCCAAGTGTGTTGATGATGGTGTTCCTGAAGGATGATTGTTGAGTGCTCTGGCCAAGCTGGATCTTTAATGATTGGCCCTGAAATCCAATATTTAGAAATGAGAGAAATGAACTAGATACTTATGCTCCCTTGTCATTTATAACATTTCTCTGTAAATGGTATAATTAAATACAACTAATATTTAATGATGATGTTGGTTTTCATCATTTTCACAAAATACTAAAATAACTTTTTATTTAATGTGCCTTGAATTCTCTTGTATCTGGAGTCAGGGTGCTAAGGATTAAGTTATTCTTGGAGCTAAATGAAATTTCTGTCTGCCTTTGACCTTTGTAGGCAAGGGTGCGTTCCAGGTGAGGAGGCTTATAATCAAGGTGGCTGTATAATTGACCAGCCATTCTGAACCCTACTGCTAATAACTCCATGAGAAACGGATGTGAGCCAGGACCGACTAGGCAGACTCCGGCACGTGGTTGCTCTCTCTGTAACTCACTGTCATGGATTGAGTGCTGATGTTACATGTCAGGTGTTGATAATTCTTGCAAACCAGTATTCCAGATAGCTGCTTTGTAGCTTTGTAGTGGCTTGAAAAACACAAAAACACAGAATTAGTCTCTTACAGTTCTGGGGGTCAGAAGTCTAATCAAAATGGCAGGGCTGTATTCCTTCTGAGGCTTTGAGGGGAAACCAATTCCTTGCTGATTTCAGCTTCTAGAGGCTGTCTGCCTAATGTATAAATTTTAATGTAGATTTCCATATGATATCAAACACATGACATGTGTTACTAGTCTAGAGAGCTATGTAACTGACTCAGGAGGGGAATTTACCATAGGGCAAGGGCAATTTGGTTTTCTGTGGCAGCCAGTATTTCAGCATGTCTGGAAGCTTTTTCTTTCACAGCAATGACCCACGTCACAGGTTTGAGGTGCTCCTTAAGGAAGAAAAGTGTCTGAGGGAGAACAAGGTCTTAGAAGGTGGGGATTTAGTGGAGAACTTACTGAAGAGAAAATGTGACCAGAACTACTTGTTAGAAGTATGCTGGAGAAAATGAATTCTTTTAAATGTGTTATGGAGTGGATGTTAACTGTGAGATGTGAACAAGTAGAATTTTGGAGAACTTGGACCAATATAAAGATTTCTATAGAAGATAACATTTTCAACCATATCTGTACTCATCACATTCCTATAGCTATATGATAATTAAAAATAACTTTTCTTGTAAAATGATTTATAATTAAAAATCCAATAATGTTATTTGTAGAAAACTTAAGAGACAAGTGAAGAAAATAAGTGAAAGTTCTCTGTAATTTCACCACCCAGAGATAACTGCTATTAATTTCCTGTATACTATTGTCTTTTTTTTCTATGTGTAGGAATTTTTTTCACAGAAAAACTTATTCTGTAATCTGCATTTTCACTTAATGTAATGTGACTCTGTTGACATGTTTTTATGTCATTTGCTATTTCCTCTACAGTAATCTTTATGTTACCTGATACTGCTTTGTATAGATGCCCTGTTTGATTTAACCTCTGCCGTATAGTTGGGCACTTAGATTGTTTCTGGTTTCCCTCTGTTGTACATAATGCCGCAACAAATATCTTGTAGTTTCTTTATATGACTGTGATTATTAGTACAAATTCCTAGTGGTGGAATTGTTAGATCAAGCTTTTTAAGGTGTGTTACTAAACTGTGCTCTATAAGTGTACATTATGGTACAAGTATTGCTGTATATAATGATGATCCTGGGACTTTCAGATGCTGACATAGCTTCCAGTAGAATCAAATGGTTTACAAAATGAGTGTTTCCTTTAATTCTTAAAAGTTGTGTGGAGGTGACAGTGTCACATCAGTAACAAGTTGTGAAGACAGCATAAATGCACGGGAGGTGTCATGGTTGTGGAAAGAACACTAGGCTGAAAAGGACTGGGAGAACCAGCTCAGTCCTAGTTCTTCTAATGAAAAATTGTGGGAACTTGGGGAAGGTAACAGGGGACCAAAATCAGCCTCTCTGCTTAGTACTAGCCGTTTTCTTGCCTTTTCCAGAGGCCCATTTTCTTTGCTCCTCCCCAGGTGCCCCATATCTCTGCCAGTACTAGGGCAAGTGGGCTGAGGAGGCATGGTCTGGAAGGGAATGTCTGGGAAGGTGCAGGAGGAGCTGGAGGGGTACTGAGCAGGTGGAAAGACCCTCCCATGTCACAGTCTAACTGCTGCACGAGGATGGGGCCTTGCTGTACTTATTTTTGCCAGAAACTCCAGCCTACATTCCCTGGGGTTGCAAAGAGTCGAGCAGGACAGAGTGAGGAACACTTTCACTTTACCAAGAGACAAAGTAACTTCTTAGGTAGGCTTGAGCGGAATTTTGGTAGCCTGAAGATCAAAGTGCTGGTCTTATATGAATGGTAAATAGATTTCCCATGATCCATTTTGAAATGTAAACACTTTTCATTTATTATATGCTTGTTTGCAAGTATTTGTAAGGTTCCTGTTTTTATTTTGGAGTGCTTGTAAAGAACTTGCCTGCCAATGCAGGAGATGTAAGGTTCGATTCTTTGGTCAGTCCCTGAGTCAGGAAGATTCCCCTGAAGGAGGAAATGGCAACCCACTCCAGTATTCTTGCCTGGAGAATCCCATGGACAGAGGAGCCTGGCAGGCTTCAGTCCATGGGGTCCCAAAGACTCGGACACGACTGAAGCAACTTAGCATGCACGCACGCAGTCATTTGTATTTAAATTTTATTTTTTCCCTACTTTGTGTTGATTTTAACATGGTCTAACCTTTTTTTTTTTTTTTTCCCCATCATGAAGGATATAGGAACAGTAACCAGAAGATGAGTTTCCGAGAACTGAGCCCTGTGAGGGATAATGAAGTCTTTAAACTGAGTCACAGTTTAAATCTATACCAGACTGGATCTAGCATCCTGAGTAGAAGAACCTGAATTGGCTGCTAGACAGAGAGCTCAATTTGGAATCAAAGCTTTTGTGTTCTTTTCCAGCTGGTGATACTAACTAGCAGTCTGATCTTGGGTTAATTTTTCCTTATCTCTTAATACAGGGATGGGACTAAATGAGTGGTTTTCCACCCCTGTTTCACAGTGAAATCAGTTGAGGTTCAAAAAAACCCAAAAACCCTTGTATCACAATCTTTGCGGTGTGATGGCATATTGTTTAAAACTCCCGGTAAGTGCTCTTGAACAATGGTTTTCAAATTCAGTTGATAGCTGAATGGCCTTGAGGGCCTCTTAAAACACAGGGAGCTGGGCTCCACCTTAGATTTTTATTTCACAGGTCTGGAGTGGGCCTGGAAATGATGCAGATGTTGCTGGTCTGGGTATCCCATTTTGAGACCCACTGACCACCTAGACTATCTTCAGGGCCTGTCAGGTGTGTCCAACTCTTTGCGACCCCGTGGACTGTAGCCTGCCAGGCTCCTCTGTCCATGGGATTCTCCAGGCAAGAACACTGGAGTGGGTTGCCTTTATTTACTCCAAGACTATCTTGAAGTTCCTTCTAAAGTTTTAGGATTCTTACATCGATTTCTGCTTTGATGATGCGACCACTCTCATGGGTTTTTAGTTAGATACATTTCTCTCCGTCTCTCATTTTCAGGATCCAGGGAATTATTCTTACCTTCTAAGCCAGTGGCTGAATATAATCACCCAAGGAGCTCAGGTTATAAAAATTCTGATGCCCAGACTGGACTTAGATAACTAAATCTTTCAGGTTTGGATGCAGGTATTAGCAATTTGTAAAATCCCCTCAAATGATTCCAGTGTGTGACCCAGGCTGAGAGTCACTTCACAGGGCTAGATCAGGAGATTCCAAAAGGAGCCACTGTTCATCTCAAGACGCTTCCATAAATTTAAAATCTGAAATTTCAGATTGTATATACATTTTTTGTTAGGTATTTACTTACAACCCAGATAAAAACTTGCCTTATTTTGACTTCTATATGTTCCTCATTTCAGGCTATTTCCTGAAAGTGTTTCAGTTTAGTTCAGTCGCTCAGTCGTGTCCTACTCTTTGCTACCCGATGGACTGCAGCAGGCCAGGCCTCCCTGTCCATCACCAACTCCCGGAGCTTACTCAAATTCATGTCCATTGAGTCGGTGATGCTATCCAACCATCTTACCCTCTGTCGTCCCTTTCTCCTCCCATCCTCAATCATTCCCAGCATCAGGGTCTTTTCAAATGAGTCAGTTCTTCATATCAGGTGGCCAAGCTGGAGTTTCAGCTTCAGCATCAGTCCTTTCAATGAATATTCAGGACTGATTTCCTTTAGGACTGACTGGTTGAATTTCCTTGCTTTCCAAGGGACTCTCAAGAGTCTTCTCTAATGCCACAGTTCAAAAGCATCAATTCTTCAGCACTTGGCTTTCTTTATAGTCCAGCTCTCACATCCATACATGACTGCTGGAAAAACCAAAGCTTTGACTAGATGGACCCTTGTTGGCAAAGTAATATCTCTGCTTTTTAATATGCTATCTAGGTTGGTCATAACTTTTCTTCCAAGGAGCAAATGTCTTTTAATTTCATGGCTGCAGTCACCATCTGCTGTGATTTTGGAATCCCCCAAAATAAAGTCCCTCACTGTTTCCCCATCTATTTGCCATGAAGTGCTGAGATCAGATGCTATGATCTTAGTTTTTTGAATGTTGAGTTTTAAGCCAATATTTTTACTTTCTTCTTTCACTTTCATCAAGAGGCTCTTTAATTCTTCTGCCATAAACTTTCTGCCATAAGGATGGTATCATCTGCATGTATGAGGTTATTGATATTTTTCCTGGCAATCTTGATTCCAGCTTGTGCTTCATCCAGCCCAGCATTTCTCATGATGTACTCTGCATATAAGTTAAATAAGCAAGGTGACAATATACAGCCTTGACGTACTCCTTTTCCTGATTTGGAACCAGTCTGTTGTTCCATGTCCATTTCTAACTGTTGCTTCCTGACCTGCATACAGGTTTCTCAGGAGGCAGGTCAGGTGGTCTGGTATTCCCATCTCTTTCAGAATTTTCCACAGTTTGTTGTGATCCACACAGTCAAAGGCTTTGGCATAGTCAATAAAGCAGAAGTTGATGTTTTTCTGGAACTTGCTAGCTTTTTCGATGATCCAACGGATATTGGCAGTTTGATCTCTGGTTCTTCTGCCTTTTCTAAATCCAGCTTGGACTTCTGGAAGTTCACAGTTCACGTACTGTTGAAGCCTGGCTTAGAGAATTTTGAGCATTACTTTGCTAATGTGTGAGATGAGTGTAATTGTATGGTAGTTTGAGCATTCTTTGGCATTGCCTTTCTTTGGGATTGGAATGAAAACTGACCTTTTCCAGTCCTGTGGCCACTGCTGAGTTTTCCAAATTTGCTGGCATATTGAGTGTAGCACTTCAACAGCATCATCTTTTAGAATTTGAAATAGCTCAACTGGAATTCCATCACCTCCACTAGCTTTGTTCATAGTGATGCCTCCTAAGGCCTACTTGACTTCTATATGTACCTCATTTCAGGCTATTTGCTGAAAGTGTTTATCAGTAGGTAAAAGTTGCTAATGAGATTTATTCAAGATGATGGAAAGAAGTGAGATCAGAATAAAAAGAAGTAAAAACAGAAGTATTCTACATCATGGGCCATCACAGCAGCTGACAGTTTGCGTCCATGGAAGTGTTTTCTGAGCTGGTTCTTTATGCCTTACTGCCTTTGCTGTAACTTCTCAGTAAATTAAACAGAAGGTTGAAGTCTCTCAGGACTTTTGTCAGTTCCTCACTCCCAACCAACCATAACTAGAAAAAAAGTGGAATGTTCATCAACGTCAGTGGTTGATAACTTGAGGTACATCTAAAACATTTTTCATTGCAGCAACATATACATCAAAATTTTCCATATTCGTGATTCTTAGGTGTGCAATTCAGTGGAATTAGTTTATTTACACTGTTGTGCCACCACCATCACCACTGTGCATGTCCACAAATTTCATCACCCAAACCGAGGCACTGTATTCATTAAAAAATAATTGCCATCCTTCCCTTTCCCCCAGGCCCTTCTGTTTTCTGTCTCTGTGAATTTGCCTGTTTTAGGTAGCTTATGTAAGTGGAGTCACACAGTATCTGTTCTTTTGTGTCTGGCTTCTTTCACTTAGCAAAAGGTCTTCAAGGTTATCCGGAGATTATTTTTAATCAATTCTATCTGTGTCACAATTGAGTTAGGTTCATAAAGTCATCAGCCTCACACACACACAGGTGATAGAGAACATTTCTGTTTCCCTGGAGCCTTTCGGAAATCATGTGGGATGGGCAGAGGTAGGATATGGGTTGGTCTTGGGCCAGGCACCAGCCTCTTCCCAGTTGCTCAGTTTAGACACCTGGGTGTCACTGTGATTCTTCCCTCTTCCTTACCCTGACATTCTTATTCTTGTCCAATAAATATTATTGATTATACTTCTCCTGAATCTTGTTTATCACTGAGCCAGTCTCAGTTCAGACCATCCATTCGTACTTAGATCCGTACAGGAGCCTCCTGACCCGTCTGCTGGTTATCACTGCTGTCAGTCATTCCATCATTAATTCATTCAACAAATAGAGTGCACGAACACTTCTTGTCAGGCATTGAGCTGGCTGAAGTTACAGAGACTTGTGCTGAGGTATTTGAGTCATTTGTCTCAATAAAATAAATCTGATTGTACCCAAGCATGTCTGATGCTAGAGTCTAACTCTTCACAGTCCATTCACTGCCATCCAATAAAGATGGACTAAAGATTTAGTACTACTGGCAAGTGAAATTAAGGGGTTAAAAAAACAAGAAGAAATCTAAGTAAAAAGTGCATAGCCCTACATTTAATTCTAAAGGAGAATAAAAAGCTAATGTGTAGAACTGGGGAAATCTGACTTTGTAGCAGTTCATAGGGGGAAAAAAGGCCTGGAGGTTTTGATTATCAACATGTTTGGTAAGGGTTAATAGTGTGCTGAGACCCCTTACAAGAACTAGTCACACTTTAGGCTGCTCTCATTATGGGCATAATAATGCCTATATTTAAGACAAATTATTGTCTTCAGCTCTGTAAGCTGTATTCTGGGGAAAATATTATCAATAAGATACTGGAGGGCATACAAGGCAGTGGTTGGCTGAATTTGGGGAGTATGTAAAAAGCATAGATGCCTAGGATCTACCTCTGGGTATTTTCAGGTGATTAAATACACATATCAGATCAGGGACCACTGATATGAAGGAAATGAACAGTGTGATCTGGAAAATATTGAAGGCACTTAGGGAGGACCATGGGGGGATATAATACATATTTCTAAAATTTGAAGAGATGCTGTTTGTAAGTTGAGATGGCAGACTGGAAGAAGGAGTAGAATGATCAGAGAAACTTTAGTAAGAATTTAATAATAATGGGAGCTGTGTCATTATGGAACTAGCTGTCCCCAGGAAAAATAAGAGGAGCCCAGATTTCAGGGAGGCTGTAGGGCAGTAATTCAAACTTTAATGTGCATGTAAATTGCCCGAGTGTGTGAAAATCGCTCAGTTGTGTCCAACTCTTTGCGACCCCATGCACTACAGTCTATGGAATTCTCCAGGCCAGAATACTGGAGTGGGTGGTTGTTCCCTTCTCCAGGGGATCTTCCAAACCCAGGGATGGAACCCAGGTCTCCCACATGAATTGCCCAAGGATCTAATTAAAATACAGTTCTAGTCTACTAGACTAGACCTGGCCGTAGATGGCCCCTCCGCAGTGACTTCGGGGGGCTATCTCTCATTCTTGGGGGAGGTCCTTACCTGATGGGCATTTGGGGGCAGTCAGGGGAGGCTGTGGGGGCAGCAAATTAGTGGCAGGGACATGAGTAAGAAATGAGGTTACTGCATTCTGTCCCAGTGTCTGGCTGTTGTCACCTGGAAACTGGGGCTAAAAATGAGTTGATTTTGTATCTGCTCAGTCTTTCACCATTCCTTTACCAGAGGCCGTGTGGATGGAGGTGAAGAGCTAGGGCCAAGTCTTGGCTTTGAAGCCTCAGCTCTGTCACTCCTTCGGTTTGTAATTTGAGGGCAAGTTACTCAAATTTTCTCTGTCCCAGTTTCATCATCTATTGTGAGGATTAAGTGAATATATATTATTTATTTATGGTATATTATTTATCATATTATACACATGTATCATATATTATACATGTGTATAATATAGTCACTTAGTGCCCCAAGTGTTCGGTTTAATTAATATAATAATTACCAATGACAAATCCAAGAGTCTAGGAGGTCAGGTGTTTTGCCCATAGCCACAGGAAGTCTGGGATGGACCTAGAGGGATAACTGTATTTTGAGATTGATGAACCATTAAAATAATTCCCAGCTGCCAGAGGCCTGCAGGCACTGGCTGCACCTCACTGAACGAGAGTACTTGTCAGAGACATGCAGAGCTGTGCCGGGATGATTCCGAAAGTCTGTTTGATTTCTACCACCTGAGTTCCGATGTATTTGGCAACAATAGCTGGCTTTCCTGAAGGCCTCATTCAAGGCCAAGTTGCTGTGTTTTGTCTCTGTCGTTTTAGGGATGCAAAAAGGAACTGAATCTTAGAAAAATTGATCCCTTGATATTGAAAATGCCAGCAGACTTCCACTTTGGTTATCATACATGAAACGGTATTAAAAAGTGAATCTAAAATGTCTTTCTAAAATTGAAAAAAGGTGATTAATGTCAAAGTTTCAGGACCCAAGCTTCTCTGGTTAATCTTACTCTCAATGGTTTGTACACCTGGTTCCCAACCCCTATATGCCCTTCTTCCGCTCCTCCACACTGGTAACTACTACTTTGTCCTCTACGAGTCTGCTGCTTTTTTGTTATATTCACTAGTTTGTTGTATTGTTACGATTCCACATGTAAGCGATAATGAGCAGTATGTAACTTACTATGTCTGACTTATTTCGCTTAGCATAATGCCCTCTAAGTCCAACCACGCTGCCGCAAATGGCAAGACGTTGTTCCTTTTTATGACCGGGTGATTCCATCATGCGTGTCTGTGTGCCGCATCTTCTTTATCTGTTCATCTGCTGATGGACACTTAGGTTGCCTCTGTGTCTTGGCAATTATAAAGAATGCCGCTGTGAACATTGGGGTGTATATATCTTTTTGTTTTTTTTGCTTGTTTGTTTTTTATTTTTTTTTAAAATTTTATTTACTTTATTGTGTTGGTTTTGCCGTACAATAACATGAAACCGCCATGGGTATACGTATGCTCCCCCTCCAGAACCCCCCTCCCTCCTCCCTCCCGACTCCCTCCCCCTGGGTCATCCCGGTGCACCAGCCCCGAGCATCAACCCTGGGCTGGCGATTGATTTCACATATGGTAATTAACATGTTTCAATGCCATTCTCCCATATCATCCCACCCTTGCCCTCTTCCACAGAGTCCACGAGTCTGTTCTATACTTCTGCGTTCCTTTTGCTGTCTCGCATGCAGGGTTCTCGTTACCATCTTTCTAAATTCCATATATATGCGTTAGTATCTTTTTGAATTAGAGCTCTTGTTTTTTCTGAGATACACACACAGGAGTGGAATTTCTGGGTCACATGGTAGTTCTGTTTTTAGTTTTTTGAAAACCCTCCATTCTGTTTACCACAGTGGCTGCTCCAGTTTACATTCCCATCAAGTGTACAAGGGTTCTTTTTTCTATATCCTTGTCAACATTTGTATTTGTGTTCCTTTTTTTCCCCACTTAATTTTTTTAATTGAAGGATAATGGCTTCACAGAATTTTGTGGCTTTCTGTCAAACATCAACAAATTCAGCCATAGGTATGCCTGTGTCCCCTCCCTCCCGAGCCTCGCTCCCAACTCCATCCCCATTCCACCTTTCTGGATTGTCCTAGAGCCCCTGCTTGAGTTCCCTGAGTCATACAGAAAATTCTCATTGGCTGTCAAGCCATTCTGACAGGCTTCTTTCATTATTGTGTTTTCATTGTGGTTTGGATGGGCCTTTACCTGATGGTTAGAGATGTTGAGCATCTTCTCATGCACCTGTTGTCCATCTGCATGCCTGCTTTGGAAAAATATCTGTTCAGGTTCTCTGCCTCTTTTTTAATCAGGTTGTTTGATTTTTTGATGTTGAATGTTGACTATTAATTCATTATTGGTCATATCATTTGCAAGTATTCTATTTCACTCAGTAGGTTGCCTTTTCATTTTTTCAATGGTTTCCTTTGCTGTGTAAAAGCTTTGAAGTTTAAGAAAATACTCTCCTTTAAATATCAGTTATTGGAATCATATGCTTGCTATCTTATTTCATACTTTTTCTTTTAATTATATAACAGTTGCACTCAGGTCTACAATGTACATCTTATCACATTTTACTTCAAATAATATACCACTTCCTGAATAATATAAGAACCTACCAGAGTCTGCTTCCATTTTTTCCTGCCACCTTTTGTGCTGTTATTGTCATATCTTTTGATTTTACTCCTGTTATAAAACCTGCGATACACTGTTCTCCCTTTTTGTTTTAAATTTTAAATTATATTTTATAGATATGTAATAAAAACAACAAAGAGTTGTTCACTCACATATTTACCATCTGTTGTGCTTTATTCCTTTGTGTAGGTGTAAGTTTCTGTCTGGATGATTTTCCTTCAGTCATAGGAACTTCTTTCCACACTTGTTCATAGTGTAGATCTGCTAGCACAAATTCTTTCAGCTTTCATTATTCCAAAAATGTCTTTATTTAACCTTCCTATTTTGGGGTGGTGGTAATAACAGTTGGTTAAATATGTACATCTGTATAATCAAACATATGTAGCTGCTTAATGCGGAAATACATTTAAAGACATTTCCTGTGTCTTTAGTGGACAATAACAGTTTACGGAAATGGATGTATAGTATAATGTCATTTTATATAAAAATTATGTATGTATGTTGACTCACAGAATATCCCTGGAACAATATTCATGGTACTGTAAATAGTGGTATTTCAGTGAAGTGTCATTTTGCATACTGAAATTTTCTAAAGTTTCTAAAATGAATCTTCATCACTTTTATCATAAGAAAGTGAAGTTAGTTTAACCTATTTGGTTTTTCTTTCAAATCTTTTCATACTACTAAAATGCATAACTCAATAAAAGTAAATGTCATTTAAACTGTCTCCTAATACAAATATTAGTTGGTAGGATTAAATTGAAAGCATGTTTATGGATTCTGGGCTTTGCAAATATGAATGATAGGGGAAAATGAGACATTTTTAAGAGTACTGGGAAAACTAAAAGGGCAGTGCATTGAATTCACATACTCATTGAAGCTGAAGAAATCTTTTTAAAGAGATAAAATATTAGGGATACAGTTCTGTTTAGTCTCTTTCCTCACCTCCGCATCCTGATGTCTTTTCCCTCCTCTTTCCCTAATGAACCACACAGACATATTGTTACATAATACATTTATATGCTAGTAGCTAACATGTGGTATTATTATAATATATATGTGTTCTTAAAGTTTCCATAAATTATGTCTTGTATAAAATTCTGCATCCTTTTTTCCCCATTCACATTTTATTTTGACATCTATCATTTTGATTCCAACAGAGATACAGACACAGTGTGGTTAGAACCACAGAGCCTGAAGTCAGACTGTGAAGTCTGGATTGAATTCCAGTCCTGCCATTACTAGCGTGTGACCTTGGGAAACTCCCTATTTTCTTTGTGCCTTTGTTTCTTTGTCTGTGACATGCAGGTTCTTGTAGTCTCTCTTGTGTTGCTGAAGCAGAAATTGAGTTAAGCATGTAAAAGTATGCACAGCAGCGCCTGACCCAGAAAGAGCTCAGTGCTTGCTATTCATTTTTGCCGCTGCTTACCAAAGACACTCCTGGCTGTCCGTCGCTGAGACAAAGATGTCGAATTGTTTATTTCTATCACTGATACAGACTTCCACCGAATCCCTCTTGTGTCCTCACACAAGCATTACCAACATTATTGCCTGGGAAGTGGATTTGAAATCATTGCTCATAGTACAGATATTTGTCCAGTTATTTCACTGTAAGCACTTGATAAACATAAGCTATTGTAAACATCTAGATCACTTCTTCTAACTCTTGTATAGTACTCCAGCATAGCAGTACATTTCCTTGGGGTGGACGTTTAGGTCGTTTCCTTTGTTCTTCTGCTAAGCACAGTGCTACGGTGTTCATCTATGTCATATCTCATTATGCACGTGGGGGAAGATAGAATTGCTGGGCTAGGTTTTAACCCAGGCACGTTTAATGCCAAAGCCCTCAGTGATGTTTCTCTCACTTGCAGGGTCATGCGTAGCCACAGACTTATTACATTTTGAGAGCGGTGATGACCCACGACTAATGGAAAAATTCCCCAGAGGAGCACGTTGTCGCTGAGAGGCAGTGGCAGCGGTCACCCAGCAGAGCCTTTGGCTAGGGAGCTATTAAAAGTCTCCTTGATCTGAAAATGAATTCATGTTGAGCCTTTAGCCGAATGTGAACACATGCGACCAATAGAGAAAAGAAAAGGTTTACAGGGATATTGTCACACAAACCCTTTCCATTGCTCTAAGAATTAGGGTTTCTTAGAAAGCAACATTTTAATTTTTTTTATTCACTTGATAATTGTAGACATCCGTTGCAGACTGGAAAGAGCAGTGACTTGTGGGGACAAGATGTTTTAAATGTTCTTTCCTTTTCAGTCTGACATAATAAGTCTTATTACTGAGCCCCAAAATATTCTGTTGTCTATCTATCAAGGAGGTCAAGAAATTATTGGATGGTGTGTCTAAGTTTTGGACAAGAAGTAAAGAGTTTCAGACTGTCAAATTAGTGAAGACTTACAGAGAGGGGGAAAGAGAAGGGCAGATAGAAGAAGAGAAAAGAGGATTTCACTGGGGTGGGGGTGGGACAATAGCAAAGTGTCCTGGTCTGATGGAAGGATGTTCAGCATGCAGCGAGGGGGCTGTCCACCTCTGTTGTAAAGTTCAGGGACAAGACTCTATAGTCCTAAGGTGGGTCTGCAAGCATATGCTCTCTCACCAGGTCCAGGGGGTGGAGGGCAGGATGCAGATGGTGAGGCTTTCCCCTGGTGCTCAAACCCCTGCTCTGGGCTTCCCCTCCTCTTCCCAAGACACCTGCAGTGGGGCTGGGGTGCCCCACTGGCAGAGTTGTGGTCCTTCGCAGTGGGCTCTGGAGCCAGCTTGCTGGGTTTTGTAGTCCCAGCTGGCACTTCACTTCCTCCTTCTGGGTGAGGATGTGGACGGTAGCATCACTCCCTAGGGCTGCCATGTAATGGAGGTCAGGCTCAGCACATTGTCTGGGAAATGCTGTGCCTTTATGGTTGCTCAGGACACAGGAGGAGCAAGAGGAGAGGAGCCTCCGCCTGTGAACATTCAGGGCTTTGCTTTGGCGCCTGCCTGTCCCCAACGCTCATCTTAACCCAGTCTCTCAGGTGGTTGAGAGACGCACAGGCAACAGGCCTTAAGTGGGCCACTTACTTCTTTGAGTTGGTGGTGGGGCTGAGGTAGCTGGACCCCCACACCAGGCACGTCAGTTCTGATAGGAGCAGCCTGAGTCTTAAACCCTCCAGCCATGATCCTTTCCTGGGTGCCCCTGACATTTAGAAAGTTATCTTGCATGACCTTAGGGTTAGCCAGCTAGTTGAAGCGAAGCAAAGGGTAGAAACATGCCTCAGAGATGAAGTTAAAGGCGAAAAAGATCAAATGGTGTTTTTTTTTTAATAAAGCAGTAGAAGAAAAAAACAGCTTACAGGCATTTTGTCCTGTGCTCATGACCCAGTTGTGATGAGGTCTGACCATTTTTCTCATTTCTTCCCTTTTTTTCTCTTACCTGCTTTGTAGATAATATATTATCCAGAATTATCTTATCTGTCATTTTTGTGATAAGGATTCATGATTTCAGTGAATAGCAAGAGAGAGGACAACATGATAACAATATGCACAGATATGTTTCCTACAAAATTCTTTGGTTTCCATTGCTATTTTTTGGGTTAAAATTAGTCATTTAGAAAAAGGAAGAAAGGAACAATTTTAGTTTATGGTACACTAAAAAGAAATACTGTAAAACATGAATTCCAAGCATTTAGCAAACCTGCTTCACAGAATTTTAAAGTAAAAACAATCAATTAAATAGATAATCTTTTTAATGACAACCAATATGACTTACAAAAGACCTTGGGGATACAAAACTTACAGAAGATAGAAAAGAAATAGATCAAAAAATGGCAGATAAATCATACTTTATGAGTGTTAGGTCTGTTTACCTCCTCTTGATGAATAACTTTTAACATAAATTCAAGGTTTTATAGGAAAACATAGCTGAAACCTCTCCTCATTCTGTTTTTTCAGAAAGGCAGCGTAGTGAGTAAGTAGGGGACATGTTATGTATTCTACCTGAGTGTCCTATTTCCCACCAATAAACCTTGCAGGCCACTGTCTGTTACACACACACACACACACACACACACACACACACACACACACACACACACACAACTAGGTAAGTATGTTTCCCCAAGATTCATCTGCATGTGGGTTGTAGCTGAGTATCTACTGAGGCATGAATATCCAGTGAGCATATTACACGTGGTTTCTGTTGATTTATAAACGGAGACACTAACAGATTACAGTTAGAAATGCTAATAAGTATTGTAAGCACTTCTAAGTCTTTATTTACTTAGTCTTAAAAGATTAGGATCTCTATAGTGTGCAACATTAAACACTTACTTTTTTATTTTAATCTCGGCTTAGTGTGTAAAGGACTTCCCTGGTGGCTCAGATGGTAAAGAATCGCCTGCAATGCAGAGGACCTGGGTTCATTCCCTGGAAAAGGGAAGGGCTACCCATTCCAGTATTCTTGCCTGGAGAATTTCATAGGCAGAGGAGCCTGGTGGGCTACAGTCTGTGGGGTTGCAGAGTTGGACACAACTGAGCGACTAACACTTTGACTTTCAGTGTGTAAAAGTGTTCCTATGAAATGTCTGTGCTCCTGACTCCGTCACAGGATGGACTTGTCTGAATCTGCCAATCTTTTTTATTTTTATGCACAGTCATTAGCTTTATGTAATTATCCTGTACCTTCTCAACAGGTTACATTGGAATTATTTGTAGCAGCGAAGTGTAGAGGCCTTAAGTGTGGACTCTGGAGTCAGATTGGTAGGGTTCAAATCTCCGTTGTGCTATCAACTTGTTGTGTGACCCTGGGCAAATTACTTACTCTCTCTGGACCTTAGTTTCCTTATCTGCAAAAAAAAAAAAAAAAAAAAAAAGGATAATAGGGTTGTTAAGAGGAACTAAATGAATTAATCTTTATAGTGCCAGTGCCAATGTTCAGTCGTGTCTGACTCCTCGTGGTTCCATGGCCAGCGTGCTGTCCGTGGAATTTCCTAGGCAAGGGTACTGCGATGGGTTGCCGTTTCCTACTCCTGTCTTTATAGGGCCTGGCTCTATTCTAAATTGTAATTCCTATAAAAATCTGAAAAAGAGTGAAATTACTAACCTTGCAAATGATTTGAGATAGGTAAACAAAATACTTTTAATAATAACTTCATACTAAGATATTATTGATAGCCATTAATAGCTGTTAAAATGTTAGTATAGTGTGCATTATTCATGATACAGCTATTTAAGAGAAGTATCTATGTAATCCATGACACATGGTAGATATTCAGTAAACACTAGCCATTTATTACTATTATTACATAATTCTATGATAATACAATAATAATAGTAAATATATCAGGAAAGAAATACACCCTGGATTATGTGTAAAGGGCACCCATCAGATTCAGCTCTTAGAGCTTTGAGAGAGCAGCTTATTGCAAACACATTGCTTTCAGGTTCAGCAGAATCGTGGTGACTCACGCTGAGTACTGTTATGTTTGAAAGCCATGTCATCAGTGTTCTTTGTGGTGGGGACACTGGATGCGGGGTCCCGGGGGCTGTGTGAGTCAGTGGCAGGAGAGGATCTAGAGGATCCTGCCCCCTGGTCCTCTGTTCGCCTCACTGTTCCCGCAGGCCTTGAGAGCCGCCTGCCTGGGCGGCTGGTGATGAGGCCACCTAGATGGGGAGTAGGGAGCAGACAGGGCGGCAGTGGATGGTGGATTTTAAGCTGGTTCCCTCCCCTGGCTTTCTTGCTGACTCCTGAGTTCACAAGCAACAGAGATGATGACAGGAAAAACTGATGGAGCTATGTGGTAAGGGGCTCAGTCACTTATAAGCTGTGTGACTACTTAAACTCTCTGAGCCTTAGTTTCCTCATATGAAAATAGGAGAATAATTTCTGACCCTCAGTTTAAATGAGAAATGCCTGTTGCTTTGCTCAGTGCCCGGCCCAGAGTAAGGGTTCCATTAGCATCCATGGTGGGGTTCTGATGTCAGAGTCTTTGAGCATATATCCTAAGACACTAATGCATCTTTCCTTCATAGCTGCTCTTCAGTAAGCTCTATGGTATCCTAAAATTTAATTAGGTTATTTTGCAACTGTCTTCACTATACACTCCTAAAAGGCTTTTTCCATTTCTCTAATGCTGTATATTTTAGAGCTAAAATGGTCCCAGTAGATGCAGCTCTAAAGGAACAGGCTCTCTGATGACAAGACCCAGGCTTCGTTCAGGGGAATGGCCCTTGAGATACAGGCAGTGGGTGTTGTCAGCACCCACTTCAGTGTGATCTGTCTGATCCCCGGGAAGTGAGATCTTAGCCATCTCTTTCTGGAGGCATCACATCTATATTTTCTGGTTCTTATGATGACGTTCATGCTGTGCGTGTTGAAAGTCCAGTGCTAGGTCATGTATGATGTCACCCAGCACACCACTGAAAACTGGTCACACCGGATGTTCTGGGCGGCAGTGGCCCAGCCTTCCCTGAGGCTGACTCAGGAGGGTTTGGGCAGGAGCTCCAGAGCGAAGGCCCAGCACAGACTCCCCTGGGAAACAGCTTTGGAGTGAGGGGCCAGGAGTTGAAGATCTCAGAATAAAGCTAGAATTGTACCTGTTGGGTAGTTTGTGTCTCCGTTTGTGGAAGCCCAGCCATGCTTCCCTGATGTGTGTGTGTGTGTGTGTGTGTGTGTGTGTGTGTGTGTGTGTGTGTGTGCATGCGTGCCTGTAAGGGAGGTGCGATGAGGAGGGAGAGGGAGGCATAGGTTTGTCTTTGCATCCAGTTCATTTTCCAAGGGCTTGGCTGGAGGCTGGGTGGGGAAAGAACTCAGGAACAGGAATGCAACTGCAAAGGGGCCCTGAGATATTGCTGGACATACCAGGTGTGTGGGAGAGCCTGCACCTGGCTCGGCCGTGGCCAGGTGAGGGGCGACTAGCTTCAGACAGCACAAGCGCCAGACGTCAGGGGGGTGGGTGATGGATGGGGCCACGGAGGAGGGCTGCCGTCCTGAAGGCGGACCTTCTGACTCCACTCATCATTCAGAACTGCCGATTCTTGAGATGCTCTATATGCAGCGCTCTTCCACTCAGACTGGAACCTGGTCCTCAGTGAGTCTGCAATCTAAGGAGGAAGATGAACTCTGACCAGGAGACAAGTTAATCCGTTTCAGATAGTGATAAGTGCTCTGAAGGAAATGGCGTTCTGTAATTGAGAGTGACAGAGGGCAGCTATTTGAAGTGGCCATCGAGGTGACATTAGAACAAAAGACATAGAGGTGAGAAGAAACCACTCAGGAGTAGGTGAAGGTCAAGGGGAGTGGCCTGAAGTGAGATGAGTGGAGGCCTACCGCCTATAGATCCTCCAAGGACCAGTGAATGTGGGTGGAGAGGGCAGCAAGGAACAGATCACTCTGCTTCTTTTTCTTTTTTCCTTCCATATTTGAGTTTCTCATTGTCCTTATTTTTTAAAAACTTTATTGGAGTAGAGTTGTGTTACAGTGTTGCATTAGTTTCTAGTGTATGGTGAAAGGAGTCAGCCATACATTTTTATCTGGGCGTGTGTGGCTCAGTTGCTCAGTCATGTTTGACTCTTTGCAACCCTATGGACTGTAGCCAGCCAGTTTCCTCTGTCCTTGGGGTTCTCCAGGCAAGAACACTGGAGTGGGTTGCCCTTTCCTCTTCCAACAGATACACACATCCCTCCCTTACCGACTTCCTTCCCATGCAGGTCACCACAGTACATCAAGTAGAGTTCTCTGTGCTGCACAGCATGTTCCCAACTGTTGTCTGTTTTATACGTAGCTGCCCTGGTGCTCAGGCGGTAAAGAATCTCCCTGCAATGCAAGAGGCCTGGGTTTGATACTTGGATCGGAAAGATCCTTTGGAGAGGGAGTGGCTGCCCACTCCAGTATTCTTGCCTAGAGAATTCCATGAATAGAGGAGCCTGGCAGGCTACGGTTCATGGGGTTGCAAGGAGTCGGACACAACTGAGCGACTCTTACTTTTTTATCAGTCATATGTGTGTGTGTCAATCCCAATGTCCCAATTCCTCCCACCCGCCTCCCTATCCCCCCTTGGTATTCATGTCTGTGTCTCCATTTCTGCTTTGCAAATAAAATCATTTATACATTCCATGTCTTGTAGACTGTGAAAAGAATTAGGAAGTCATTCTAAGTGCAAAGTAAGCCTTCAAGGGATTTGAGCAGGAGAAGAATAAGACTCGGTTTATGTGAGTCTGAAAAAGACCACCACGGCTGCTCTGCTGGATCATGGGGTTTGAGCAAGAAGCACAGCTATCAAGGTCCAGTTTGTAGCATTCTGTGCTTTCCTTTCTTATAGCTCATCTCACACTGTTCTGAAATTGTTTCATGTACCCTCATCCTATCCCTAGTAGCTTAGCCATGGCTTTAGGGCAAATAAGTGTTTATAATTCTCCACCAGCAACCTTGCATGCGTGAGGGCTCAATAATTGTTTCCTAATTAAGTAAACTACAGTGAATCTTCCAAGAAGGGGGTGCAGGTCCTTAGGTTTAGAGAATAAGAATACTGTCTCAAAGAATTTCTGCTTTGCAGGAAATTGTTAGGGAGAAAAAGATTTTCCCTGTTAGATTCAGTGGTTGGGTGTCTGCAAATTTGATTGACGTTAGACATATCAACATGAGTAAAAACACATATTTTTATTAATATTTACATGCATGGGAGTTCACAGAAAAGAAGTGAAACTCAGAGAAGCAGGTAGACTTGGTAGCTTTTATGCCCTTTTTAACAGAGGAAAGAGGGTTTGGGCTTCAGGGGACAATAAATTTTAAGAAAGTGACTAGGAAATACATGGGGAAAACTTACAGAAGATGAGGGCGGTTTTAGTAAGTTTGTTTCTGCAGACTCATCTTGGCCCTGTCTCTCAGTCTTCAGTGATAAGGCTCACTCTTCTCTTCTAGTACAGAAAAATTTATTTTCTGCTTATAGGCAGATAAGGGGGTGGGCAGAGAATTGTTTCTGTGTCTGTTGATTCTCAATTATCTTCAGCTCAAATTCTTATTGAAATAAACCTTAGGCTAAAGTACTTATTTGGGGGGTAGCATACTCCGATCTCCTTTCAGATGTATTTGCACACAAAAGCTTTAATTTTGAACAATCAGTTATAGCTACCTCAGAAAGAATGTACACTCCAATGATCACAGCAGCATTATTTATAATAGTCAAGATATAGAAACAACCTATGTAACCATCAATGGATGAATGGATAAAGAAGAGGTGGTAGAATATTACTTAGCCATAAAAAGATGAAATCTTCCACCTGCCACAACATGGATGGACCCTGAGGGTGGTATGCTAAAGTGAAATAAGTCAGACAGAGAAAGACAAACACTGTATTATTTCACTCACATGTAGAATAGAAAAGCAAACAAATAAAATAAAGGAATAAACCAAACCAAACAAAAACAAATGCAGATATGGAGAACAGAGTAGTGGTTATCAGAGGGGGAAGAGGTCGGGGGTTGGGAGGGCAAAATAGCTAAAGGGTTTCAACTTTCCATGGTGGTGGATGGAAACTAAATTTTTGGTGGTGAACATGCTGTAGTGTATACAGAAGTAGAAATATAATGCTGTACCCATGAAACATATAATATTGTAAATCAATACTATCTTGATAAAAATAAATTAATAAAAAAATCAGTTATCTTAGTTAATAGTCATAGCCCCTCCACTTCTGGCCCAGGGAATCTGAATCAGAGGTGGGTTTCTTGGTAAAGAGATACAGAGCAAAGAAGTATTAATAAAAAGCCACCTAACCACAAATGGGATGTCATTCCCTCAAGAAAACTTGTTCTATAATGTGGGAACTCAGATTAAGGACACTGCACTGTTTAGCTTGTCCAGAACGGAATGGCAACCCACTCCAGTATTCTTGCCTGGAGAATTCTATAGACAGAGGAGCCTGGTGGGCTACAGTCGATACAGTTGCAAAGAGTCAGACATGATTGAGCGATTAACGCTGTCACTAACCTCAAGGCCTTAAATAGAGTGGCTGGAGATAGAAGTCTCTACCTGTTTGCAAATTAAACTGCATGTAAACAGATGTTGTGGAAGATGGTGAGCCGTGATTGGGGCTGCTTTGTGGGATGCAGAGCCCACCAAGATGGAAAATGTAATTTCAGAATTGGCTATGGATGTTGGAGGCAAGATAGGGCTTTGCAGAGAGAGGCTGGGAGAAAGTGCCTTGGGGGACACTTTTGGTCTTCTGGGTGACGTTTTGTATCTGAAGAGGATGAAAAGATAAATGATACACAGTCTCTTCCCTAAGGGTAATTCTGTCTGGAGACTCTATGCAGACTGCTAAGGTGTGGTGTTTTCGCAGCCTGATGAGCTGAGTGGCAGATGGTATAGTAATACAGTAACACATGGTATACCTCAGGTATGTGGGAAGGGAGGCAGGTCCAGAGGCAACAGGAGTCACTGGAGCTTTGGGAAATGCTGGAGGAAAGGGCTATGATGGGAGGAGGCAGTTTTTATCTGTGCTCAATACGTGGAAAGAACATGGATTTGCCAGTTGTTACAGATAAACAAAAGGGATTTAGAATTAAGTTAGATATTTGAAAGAGCTCTCCAACCGTAGGTGTTCTGAGATGATCTAATTCAGTTACAAAGGAATGCAAATGGTTGCCTTTTCTGATTGGGAATTTATGGAGTGCATTGTATGTACCAGCCACTGCGCAAGTGCTCTGTACCTTTTATGTTGTGATTGTAACTCTCTGGGGGAGGTATTTCCTGTCCGTTTCATGGATGTGGAGTCTGGGGACAGTCTAGTTTAGCTAGGGTCATACTAGGCCCTAGGTGAGTGTCTGGCTTTCGTTCCCGAGCTTTCCCCGATACACCGCATGCTCTTATTGGTGGTCTTAATATAGGCTCAACAGTGATCTTTCTAGGGTTCAGTTTTTCCCCTTCTTATTTTTGTTGGGTTTTTTCTGAAGTCCTGGACCCAGTAGCACATCGTTGTCTGAGACCTGGGCTCAGAGTTATGCTAGGGTTGGCCTCAGGCTCAGGGCTACCCATTTTAGTGATGGGGATATTCCCGTGCCTTCCCTGTAACCACAGTCTTACTAAATGCAAGTAAAGACACACGGGTAGGGACTTCCTGATGGTACAGTGGATAAGAATCCACCTGCCAAAAGAGGGGACACGGGTTCTATCCCTGGTCCGAGAAGATTCCACATGCCTCAGAGCCACTAAGCCCGTGTGCCACAACTACTGAGCCTGTGCTCTGGAGCCCCTGCGCTGCAATTACTGAAGCCCGCATGCCACAGAGCCTGTGCCCTGTGCCCTCCTGGGCAACAAGAGAAGCCATCGCAATGAGAAGCCCGTGTACCGCAACTCGAGCATAGCCCCCACTCACTGCAACTAGAGAAAAGCCTGAGCAGCAACGAAGGCCCAGCACAATGAATGAATGAATGAATGACACAAGGGAATATATGAGAACTCACCTCTCTTCCCCATATTGATGCAGGCCTGTGTTAACCAGTCTATGCACTCAAACTCTGTTGACCTGTTCTCTTTCCTTAATTTTACTAGTTTATCCATTAAAGAAAGAGATAACTAGGTCATCTGACGACCCAGTGTAGAAATGGTATGAGTGGGAACCGAGGCTGCTGTCTTGTCTATCTTCAAAGAGTTTCATGTTACATAAATTGTCAGCACTTTAAAATCAGTAAGTTTCTTGTAAAAATCCAAATTTCCATCTCTATTGAAAACCCAGAAGTTCTACCTCTCTTTGTTTCCTTGCATATGGCCCTCTTCATGCCTTACCTTACTGGCCATCTTAGATCTCTGAGTTTGTAACCCCAAGGCTAAAACAAAGCTGATTGACCCAAGCCTAGTTTAGTGTGTAGGCCACTTGATCACTGGAAGAGTGAGATATGTCCAGCTTCCGCCTGAGGAACTTGCATTTATTTATTTACCTTGAAGTATAGTTGATTACAGTTTCTCTAATATTATTAGAGAACTGCAGATCACAACTACAGTGAGGTACCACCTCACACCAGTCAGGACATCCACCATTAAAAATAACAAATGCTGGAGAGGGCATGGGGGAAAGGGAACCCTCCTATACTGTTGGTGGGAATGTAATTTCTTGCAACTGCTATGGAAAACAGTATGAAGCTTCCTAAGAAAACTAAAAATACAGTTACCGTGTGATGCAGCAATCTCACTCCTGGGCATGTATCCAGACAAAACTATAATTCAGAAAGATACACCTACCTCTGTGTTCATAGCAGCACTCTTCACAATAGCCAAAACATGGCAACACCCTAAATATCCATTGACAGGTGTTTGGGGAACTTTTAAATGGCCCTTGCCTGGGCATCATCCCAAGCTGACTGAATCAGAGTCTGAGGATACATAAGTAGTGCTCGAAAAGCTCCCCAGGGCTCTGATCCCCAGCCAGGTTAAAAACCTCCACTTCAGGTTTGCCCATAAGTAGCACTCCAGGCTCAGGTCTCTATGTCAGACAAATGGGCTCATGAGGTCTTGCATCAAAGTTGGTGTTCTTACCTGTCTCCCAACACCTCTGGGTTAGCCCTGTTCACTTCATCCTGATTTACTGATGTGTAATTGGGCCCTTTAAACGTTAAAAAAAATTTTAATTTGTTTGTCGGCAGCTGGGTCTTAGCAGCGGCATGTGGGATCTAGTTCCTGACCCTTGCAGGTATTGAGCCCAGGCCCCCTTCATTGGGAGCACGAAGCCTTGGCTACTATGCCAGAAAAGTCCTGGGCACTTTCGACTTTTATGTCTGCACCTCCAGAGCTAAGATTTTATAGAATTCTGGAGAAAGAAGATGAGAAAAGGACACAGAATTATTTCAGTCTTCCTTTGAAATGCTTGAACATCAAGGCTGTCTTATGGCAAATATTAAGATTCCTAGGAAACATTTTGAAGCTACTTGCTCTTTTATGTTCAGCCTTGCTTCAGAAGTAAAACATGATAATAAAAAATACAATAAACTTGACAGGTTTCATTGAAGTCCTTTTAATTCCTGGAGGAGAAATTTCATTAGCAAACCCTGGAGGACATAAATCTCTGTGGGTATCTTGTGGCTGCTGTGGGCAAAGCTACAGCTATCATCCATTCCAAACCCCACCGCAGGGCACTGGACAAAGGCCATATCCATCAGCAGTGTCTTCATCCAGGGCGACCTGGGCCAAGAGTGCAAATGGCAGAAGATGACATTTACGTCTGGGTACAAAGCATCTCATATGCCCGTCACTGTGGCTCCACAGGGTCCTCCTCAGTCAGGTGTCGGGGGGAGGGGGTTATTTGTGTCTGCATAGGCTGAGATCTTTACTCTTCCATCGGCTAAAAAGCCCTCTCCCTTCTACCCGGCCTTAAGGTCTCTGTCATAACACAGCCAGTCCCAGTTCACATTTGGAAAGTCAAAGCTTGCACTTAGATGCTTAATCGGCTATCTTTGCAGCTTTCAATGGAAAATGATTTGGTTTCTCAGGGAGCAAAGGGGACTATCTTTTACCAAATTTAAAAATTATTTTAGAATTCAAATTTTACTTTCTCCTTCTCTTTTGCTCTTTTTTCCCCAATTTCCTTTAAAAAAATGATCAAGTTGATAAAATGGAAGGAAGGTGTAAATAAGAAGACACTAGTTTTTCAGATGATTTGGGTCCAGCTTCCTTCCCACTTGACTGGGGACTTGGATCCAGTTGCTTAAACTATCAATGGTATCGCCTGCAGAATTGGGAACACAGTATCAGCTTAAGGTGAATATAAATAAGTCTTTCTTCAAGGTTAATGACTTATTATATCTTGGGGGCTTATCTCTGCATGTCAGGTGCTCTCAGAAGGTCCTTTGGGTATGTTCATGACCCTTTAGATGAGGGGACCATGGAAGTCTTTACTGAACTGGCAGTAACTTGACTCTATCCATCAGTACTGGCGAGAGTCTTTATAGCTATTGAGCTATTCTTGTATGAGGAAAGTGTATTGGAATCCTGAAAAGACTTGGCCTTGGAGATCTTTGTAAGGCGAAGCATGCTCCCTGGCACCTCACTAGATGATGCAAAGATCCCCTGAGCAGTCCTCCTCAACCAGGGGATTATAACAGGTTATATCAGACTCACTTGGGGAACTTTTCCCAATGACACTAGCATTCCCTAAAGAAGCCTCAGTTTGGCCAATCCTAAAAACACTTTCCCCTTCTTTTCTGCTCAGATATTACACCCTTCAAAGCCTAGCTCATATCATGACCTACCTTTCCAATTGCTCCAGCCTAAAGAGCTTGCTTTCTCTGCACATCTTGTACACTCATTGTCTAGATGATTTATTTGGCAATTCAATTAGCAATTGATGGCTAGCTTCTCTTTCAGTTGAATGCAATTTGTCTTATATTGCCATTTAATTTTTCACTTATCTCTAGTGGAAATAATACTGATCTGAATTTAATTAAAAATGTTTTTAATGTTCTGGGAATTATTGGTATATACGCAACATTATATATGAAGGGATACTATAACTCATGAATGAATATGATCATTTCAGATAGAATTTTCCAAACTAGCTTTAGAAAACTGAAACAATTGTTTTTGTTTTTGGTGTGTTTTTTTGGCTGCAAGTGTTTTTTTTCCTCTAGTTGTAGCATATAAGGGCTTCTCTGGTTAAAGAGCTCAAGCTTAGTTGCCCCAAGACATGTGAGATCTTATTTCCCCCAACCAGGGACTCAGCTTGTGTCCCATTAGAACGTGGATTCATAACCACTGGACTACCAGGGAAGTCCCTGATCTGAATTTCAGTCCTGGCTTGACTTCTGACTGTATGTTCTAGACAAGGTATTTAGACGTCTTGGGCTTTAGAACCCAGTTGTAAAATTCTTCAGTTCTCTTTTTCACATCACCAGACAAGCCTAGGTTCTTGCACAATTCTTGTTGATTTTTTTTTGACAGATAATTGTGGTAGACAGTTTATGACATGGTTCCCAGTGGTCCCTGTCTCTTGATAGTCACACATTTGTGTAACCTCTGCCCTTGAGTGTGGGCAGCACCCAGTCAATAGAATTTGACATTTGAAAGAATAGAAAAATAATGGAATATCACATCTGTGATTAGGTTAGGACAGACTGAGCCTGTTCTTTTGCTGGCATTCTCTCTCTCAGGCTCTTCTCACATGTTCAGTCTGATGGAGAGGGCTACGTTGAGAGAGTTGAGGGTGGCCCCTGGTCAAAAGCCAGCAAGTAATTGAGACCTCAGTGCGGCAGCCTGTGAGGAAGTGAGTCTTGCCAGCATCCACTGAGTTATCTTGGAAGTGGATCCTGCTCTAGCTGAGGCTTGAGACGCCTGCAGCCCCAGTCACCTTCTTGTGATTGCAGCCTTCTGAGAGAACCTGGTCTGACCCCTTGATTAGGGCTCTGTGGCAAACCCCAAAGGACCTTGCTAAGCCATACCCATGTTCCTGATCCACGGTCAGGGTGACATAATACACATGGATTCCTTTAAGCTGCTAAGCTTTGGGGTAATTTGCTCATAGTGATAGACAACTAATACTATCTATGAGATATTTTGATGGATATGGTAGTCTATCTGAATTGATCAGACTAAGCTAAATTATGCTGTAATAACAAATACCTCACAAAGTTCAGTGGCTCAGATCTATAAACGTTTATTTCCTTAAACACACTACATGTTCGCTAAAGGTTGATTATAACTGTACTCAACATTTCCCTCCTTCCAAAACCCTCCATAATCCAAGCTGACAGAGCCACTCCATTTTGGAACATTGCTAATCACCGTGGAAGAGGAAAATGAGACCAAGTATACCCTGGCTTTTAAAACTTGCCCATGAAAACAACCCAGCATACTTTTGCTTAGTGTTTTACTGGCCAAAAGCAAGCCATGTGGCCATGTATGAGTTCAGCAGGACCCAAAGTATAATCCTTCCCCGCAGTGGGGCACTAAACAGTCACGAACTGAAACACAGTGCACAACAGACCATCAGAGGGAGTGGTAGCCACAGACTGCTGTGATAAACAAAGTGGGGAAATAATAGCTCACATCCTCAGATGAACTGGAGTAGAGGCCCAGGGCCTGAGAGAGGAAAATACTACTAAAGCGCTACCTTTCTCAGAGAAGGTTGGAAAATTAAGGGAATACAGGGCACTGAAAAAGAATTGAGGATTTTTAAAAGCATGTCCACACTCTTCATTGTCATCTCTCTAACATCTTCCTAAAACACCGAACTCTCTGGCAAGTGCATCTTGAAGACATGCCCTTCTGGCACAGCTCTTCTGATTGGACTGCCTTCTCTAAAGTCCCTAAGCTTCTTTTGTATGGAAATATAAGAACCTGCCTTGTCTATAATCCTGTTCATCTGGACTTTTAAGCAACTATCTTCCAGCAATCATTAATGGGAGAGGAAAACTTTGACATGGTACCTTGGGTGAGCTCGTAGTTCTCTGGATTTCAGTCTTCTCAAAGCCCACTCTAATCTCCCCTTCCTGAGTAATAAGCGCAGTCCCATGAACATCCTGCAAGTGATGGAGGAGCTTAAGGAATGATCGTTAGCCCATCCATCTCAGAGGCTGCCAGACTGGCTTTAGAGAGGCAGTTTGAGGGGAAAAACAGACGTGATGGTCAATACATCTAGCTTGCAGAGCAGGAGAAGTGGGGTCTGACTTAGCTGGTAAGCCAAGCCAATGTGATGAATCTACTTTTCAAACCAGAGCCAGATTAAACTTCTGTTGATACATTGTAGAGAAATGTCAGGACCAGAGAACTTCTAAAAAAAAGAGGAGAAACTTGTTGAAGATCTTTCTCCCTATAAAATATACTTTTGCCCTCAGGCCCTGCCTCTTTGGATCATGCCAGATGGTATCCTATTTCTCCTGAGGTTATAGTTTATGTCAAAAGAAATAGACTTCACTTTGATGAGTTCTGAAGGAGGCAAAGAAGAGTCCCAGAACAGTGGTTTTTAAAGCGACCTTAGATGCCATCTAAGCCAAACCCCTGTCTAGCACAGGAGTCGCATATTCACATCTCCATGATTTGTAGACTGATGCTCAGGGGTAGGTTTTAAGCTTCTCAAGAATTTTTTTTAGGATTGATCCTATTCCAGTTCTCTTTCCATATTGCACTGTGGAGAGTGTGAGGGGAAAGTAGTGAAGTCCATAAGAAGAGCATGGAGTTGATAGCCTTTTTTCTAGTGACACAGCCAGTTTTGTATCTGGGAAAAATTTTCCATTTTGCAACTGAAATACCCTTAGTTGTAGGAGGAAATGTTGAGAGAGGCCAGAGTCTGAACCTTAGAAATCCTGTTTCTGAAACTGATTACTATGAAACAATTTTACCTCCTCTGGCACATCTTTTCTCCTTACATAAGGGTAAAAATGGTGTTTCTGGATAGTAAATTGGTAGTACTTTTATGCTGCTGGGATGAACATATTCTGTAATAGATTGTGTATTATACTTTATTGGATGATCATCTTGTTAGTGTCTAAAGGTAATCTTTCATTTCATAGCATTTCCTCTCCTCATCTGTGTGTCAGGCACCATGCTACATACTGAGAATACACAGATGATTAGATAAATTCTCTGCCCTCAAAGATCTTGTCTAGCAAGTAAGATAGGTGCTTTAATAAGTATATGTGGAGAACTCCATGGAAACAAAGGCAAGGCAGACCTGCTGGTGTGATGGAACAGTGGATGAAGAAGGCGTCAGTTAGAATATATCTCAAAGCATGAGCTTTTTAGATGTTCAAGGTTTGGTCCATAGGGAAAGACATGGGCAGAGGCAGAGGTATAAACGTGCAGAGAGTATGTGGTAGTCACTAATGCATTCTAGGGACCTGGGAACATTGCACTTCTTATTTTGTCCCTTTTGCTTTGGTGGAGCCATGTGACTAGTTTAGGATAGTCAGATGGAAACAAAAGTGAAATATATCACTTCTGGGCCAAAGCTTTTAATAGCTTGTTCGAGACTGTCCAAAGCTCTTTTGTCCTTCTGGAACACACTGGCAACATCAGAAACGATGCCTGTTCCATCAGTCTGGGTCCTTGAGTGACCACGGTGAACACAGCACTCCATCAACCCTTGATGCACATGGACAAGAGTGAGAAGTATACCTGCTTTTTCAAGTCACTGAGATTTTGGATTGCTTGTTACTTACTGTAGCCTAGTCTATTTCTCTAATTCAGTGCAAAATTAAGAAGTAAATATGGTGTGCCTGTAATATACGATACAGGATATCAGATGGACTTGTTGGGAATGGAGGAAAATGAGATTGGAAATATGGGCAGGACCAAATTATGAGAAACTTTGTCACTATTGCTGGGACATTAACTAGTTTCAAATCTGTCCAGTAAGTCAGAGTCTGCTGCTTTAGTGCTAACCCTACACTCCCTGTCTGGAGTTTCTGTGGTGGCTCAGTGGGTAAAGAATCCACCTGCCAATGCAGAGGACATGGGTTCAATCCCTGAGTTAGGAAGATTTCCTGGAGAAGGAAGTGGCAGGTCACTCTAGTATTCTTGCCTGGAAAATCCCATAGATAGATTAGCCTGCCCGGCTATAGTCCCTTGGGTGGCAAAGAGTTGAACATGACTTAGTGACTAAGCAACAACAATCTTTCCTGTAAGCTTAAGAGGTCTGGATCCACAAGAGTTAGAGGAGAAGCTGAGATGGATGTGGCACTCCATCTGTTGCATTCCAGGTGTGCTGTGCAAAAGAGACAGAGAAAGATGGGTTTGTCCTGGGACAAGGATCTTTTCATCAGTGATTCCTCACTGTATCCTACTTATCTTAAGTTAGACCTTTCAGGTCAGGAAGCTTGCATTTGTGTTAGCATTTAAAAATTTTGAATTATTTGAGTTCACCCATTCTCCTGCTTCCTGTTCATTGGATCCAAATCTGGAACTGTTTATTGCTGCTTTGGATTTTCTTTTTCTGCTCTGCTGTTCCTTTTTAGTCTTGTTTCCCATCACACATTGCCACCTCTCACATTCTCCATGCAGCCTACTCACCAGCAAACCAGATTGACCAGCGTCTCCCCAGATGTCCTTGCCTCTGTGACTTCATTTACACAGCCCCGTTGGATCCAAGGCCTCAGAATGGGATGTTTGTTATTGCTGAAATTCTACCCACCCTCTAGGGTCCAGCAGTTTGTTTGCCGTTTTTTTCATGAAGCTTCCTGTCTTTAAAGGCAATTCATCTCTGACTTCTCTGGGCTTTTCCTTCTCTGTTAGGACCCTGACTTCACTGAGATGTTGTATTAGGGGTATTTGGGGGCATGGCCAGACCCAAAGATCAAGGGCAAGAACTTTGTCTTGATTATCTTAGCAGTCCTCCTAGGATTTAGTGCTGTGAACATATTGGGCATTCATATTTTTAAAAATTGGAAACCTTGAAATTGGAGGCCTTTTAACTGAAAGCATAAAGACGTTAATGGAAAGCTTTGCCTAATTTCCTCTGCTTTATTCCTTTGGAGGCTGTCTGTTAGGCACATATTCTTCCCTACTACACCTCCCAATTTAGCACCAACACCAAATGTCCCTCTCTGAAAGACTATTTTCTTTCAGATAGTGATAAAGATGTTTAGTCAGAACAGAGTGAACATCAGCTCCTTTGGAAGAAAGGCTGAAAGTCAGTAAACAGCAGTTGAACATTAGTGGAAAGTAATCTCCCTTCTGAGGGCAGGGAGGGTGGAGAGCAGACAATGTAAAGAAGAAAGTATGCCCCCCTGGAGAGATTATAAATGTGTACCAAAAACAACAGAGTGATGTTTAACTTGAGGAAGGGGAGTTGCAGCAAACTCAGGTAAAAAACAATCTTAAATACAAATGTTTAAGAATTTAAGGTAGCATGTAAATGAGGTATTCTAAGCTTTAGAGGAAAGGTTGTCCAGATAAGATTTTAGCCCATCCTTCTGCAAAGATGGAGGTATTCCCTATGTTGTACTTTCTCTCTATCCAGACACAAACAATAGCTCTTCCTTTGTGCCACTCCTATTGGAAAAATAGCTCAAAAGTTCAAGCCCCGCTGATATTGGGTTGGTGCTATCCTCTTCGTGTAAGAAAGTACTACATTGGGATTATCCCATCTTTGCAGAAGGATGGGCTAGAATCTTATTTGGGGCTATTTTTCTTCTAAAGCTTAAAATAGCTTGATCATTGGAGATGGGTTTTGAGTGTCAATATGTATCCGTAAGGTAAGAATGGCAAGATGTGGTGCTCCTGAAGTTTTATTGGGTAGAACTGCAAAGTATGTGTGAAAGGTAGAGCTAGGAGAGGTGTTAGATTAATTTTCAAGTTGCGTTTATCCCAAAGGAAAGTATTTTGATGCTGTTAATATGTGTGCTACTTATTAGGGTAGATATTACTTTTTTAAAAATTATCATTTATTTAGCTGCAACAGGTCTTAGTTGCAGCATGCAGGATCTTTAGTCATGGCATGTGAACTCTTAGTTGCTGCACATGGAATCTAGTTCTCTGACCAAGGATGAAACCCAGGCCCCCTGCCTTGGGTGTGCGGAGTCTTAAGCACTGGACCACAAGGGAAGTCCTGAGATATTACTTCTTGAATTGCTTTCAAGTGTGCATTTGTGTAGCCATTAAATAACTTGATAAATGAAACAACATATTATGTATTAGCTAGCTTAATGACCCAGATCATCTGCTAAACGATAAACCTGTGGGAGAATAAATTGGTGGATACTTTAGATGGGGTGGTCAAGAACATTGAAACTAATATTTTAATGACAGGAAATAATCAGTCATTTGGAGATGAAGGAAGACCATTCTAGGCAAGGTAAGGGTAAAGGCCTCCAAGTGGAAATGAGCTTGGCCTGTGAGAAGACCAAAAAGAAGGCTACTGAGGCTGGAGTGGAGGGGCCTGTGCAGAACAGTAAGACATGTGGTTGGAGAGGGGTACAGATCAAGTAGTACTTTGTAAGTCAAGATAAAGAATTTAGATTCAGTGCTTGGTGTGAGGGGGCTTTCCAGGTGGCACTAGTGGTAAAGAATCTGCCTGCCAATGCAGGAGACATAAGAGATGCAAATTTGAACCCTGGGTGGGCAAGATGCCCTGGAGAAGGGCATGGTAACCCACTCCCATATCCCTGCCTGGAGAATCCCATGTACAGAAGATCCTCATGGACTTCAGTCCATAGGGTCTAAAAGAGTTGGACACGACTGAAGTGACTTAGCATGCACGCTTAGTATGGAAAGTAATGGGAAGCCATTAATGTACTTTAAGGGGAAAAAGACTCTGCTTGGGAGTCACTTATGGATTAGAGGAAAGCCAGAGAAGATGGGGTGGCAGCTGGGGGTAAATATGAAGCAGGTTGGGGCAGCTGTCCAGAACTGGGGTGGTAGCAATGGGGCTGGGCAAGAGTGGATAGATTCACGAGCAGTCAAGAGAAAGTGGGTGTGGTGAAAGAGGAAGCCAGATGGGCAGACAGGTGGGATAAGCCTCTAGGTAAGTGGGGAAACATCTCCTATAGGAATTTCATTTCCATTTAGACTGTAGGAACTCCAGTCTCTGAAAAAACTGTCTTCTGTGGTCACTGAAGACCTGGCTCACCATTGACTTTTGATCCTTGAAGATAATTCCATAATTAGGTTGATGCATTTTCCCTACCCTCTTTGCTTTCTCTCTAGTCAGACTTCTTAGATTTCAGTGGTGGGCAGTGGGTAGGAGGGGTTCTGAGGACAGCTGCATTTGACCTGAGGAAAAACTGAGATACCTACCACAGTCACTTGGCTGGCCAGCCTCAAATTTCAAAGGAAAGGCTTGGTGCTAATTGTGCTAAGGACTGGGGGGTTTACATACCTAATCTATCATTCCATTCTCTTGTAAACCTTGTGAGGTACATTTTAAAATTCCAGTTTTCCAAAACAAAGACAAAAAAATGGGTGAGGCTCAGATATGTTCTTCATTTTGCCCCAAATTACACAGTTTGTAAGGGTATGGCCAGGACTGAAGCCAGAATCTGGCTCCCTACACTCTTCACATTGCTGCTGAGTTGGGGTTAGTCTGTTTTCCTCTTCTTCTCATTATCGTACAGACACCATCAAAGAACCTAGTAGGAGGAAGGCCGTGGTTTCTCTGTCTCTCTTTTTTTATGGACTGTATTTGCCTCCCCTCCACTACAGAGTGCCTAGTAAGGTGCTCAGCAAACATTCGTGCCTGGAGGCAACACTGTCTTCCTGGTGCCGCAAACGGGGCTAGGTGAGGAGTAAGGCAGTGCTATGAGGTGGATCCTGCTACTGCCACGGCTGCTAGGTGATGGGGAGGGACGCCTCAGTCTGTGCCTTGACTCGAAGGCATTTTCCATTTCCTAGTCCCCTCCCTCTCTCCATCCCTCACCTCTAGCCCCTGGACTTCAGCTCAGGCCCCTAGGGGAGCGTCCCTTGCCGCGGGGCTGACAGCACTTGGGGGCGCAGGGTCCCGGTTCTCCGAGCTCTTGCCCATCTGTGCGCAGAACCTCGTTCCGGGGCGCCTGGAGCCCGGCGGGCATTGACGTCAAGCGGCGGCGAAGCGCTGCCTACAGACGGTTGACCCGGACCCTCCTCCACACCCCCTTCCTTCCTTCGTCGCCCCCTCCTTCTCTGCGCCCCGGCTCAGGCTCGCTATAAAAGGTGGGAGCGCGGGGTGCCCGAGTAGCGCCGAGTTTCAGCACCATGGAGAGCCCCCGCCTGCGCCTGCTGCCCGTCCTGGGCGCCGCCCTGCTGCTGCTGCTGCCGTTGCTGGGCGCCTTAGCCCAGGAGGACGCCGACCTCCAGCCGCGAGCCCTGGACATCTACTCCGCCGTGGAGGATGCCTCCCATGAGAAGGAGCTGGTCGGTAGCCCCCTCGCCCCGGACTCCCCTGGCTGCCGCGAGGTTCCTTGTTTTGTACGCGTCTCTCTCTCCCTGCCTCCCCACCCCGATTTCTGGAGTCAGGGTCCGGGGAGGTGGGCACAAATCCCCGGCTCCCGCTGTCACCCGAAGAACGTCTTGAGTCCACGGGCTCCAGATAGTCTGTGGAGCAAATCCCTGATCCCGGCTCCTCGGGAGCAACAGGAGTCTCCGCTGCCCCTGGCCCTGCGGTCAGTACGTGGGACAGCGCTCGCTAAGTTTCCACCTCTGGAACGTCCCTCTTTGCGGAGTCCGGGGAAGGAGTGTGTGGGGCCCCGGTTCCTTATAACTAGGGCTGGAAGTGAGCACCTGGCTGGGCGCACAGCCAAGGCGGCAACTTGGGGATCCGGGGGGCGGTGTGTTGCAGATTGAAGCGCTGCAGGAAGTTCTGAAGAAGCTCAAGAGTAAACGTATTCCAATTTATGAGAAGAAGTATGGCCAAGTCCCCATGGTAAGGCTTTGGGGTCACCCCTCCCCATGTTTTTCCATGAGGAAATGCACCCCCTTGAACCTTAGACACCGGCTTCTTCCCAGGATGTGGCTGTTCATTCAGATAATGGGTTTGCAGAGTTCCGTGGGCTCCCCTTTGCTTCCACCGTGTCAGTCCTTTCCTCTTGGTCTCTAAAGTTAAAGAGTACATTGGCCATGCCGGAACATCGAACAACTGGTACCAGGAATGCGCCCTTGGGTTTCTGTATTTCCTGACAATATGCTTTTTTTTTTAAACCTCCCAAAGAATTCTCTGAGTGGAAGACTCCTTGAATCTAGTCAGTTCTTGTTCCTCTAATTTATTTCCTGCCTTCTGAAGCACTGCCAGTTTTTAAAAACCTAAGTTCATGTAAAAAACCTTGGTTCCTGTCTGTTTACCTTCCTTGAATAACACACACACACACACTCACACACATTTTAATCTTTTTTCTTGGGATGAGAAGGTGGACATAGGGAGCAAGGATTGTGAAGTCTGTTTATTTCTTAGATGAAAAGGTCTGGTTGAATTTTCTTCTTTTTTGATGAGCAATTGAAGGACCCAGGAAAGGTAACTTCCCTGAAAAAAGGTAGAAAACAGTAGGAGGAGTTCAATAATTTAAATTTCTTCCTTTTTATGTTCTCTCTCTCAAATGATAAACACAAGGCTCTCCTTGTTTCAAGCCTGACCGTACTTAGACCCGCGGTGATGGTGGTAGGGTTCACCTGTCCCTCCCCAGGGGCGGACTTTGTGTTGATGGGGAGACGCGCCTGTTGGGGGCACAGGTGTGCCGTGTGGCATGACCTCACATTACGTTCTTTGCAGTGTGACGCGGGAGAGCAGTGCGCCGTGCGGAAAGGAGCTCGGATTGGGAAGCTGTGTGACTGTCCCCGAGGAACCTCCTGCAATTCCTTCCTCCTGAAGTGCTTATGAGCACCCACGCTTCTCCATGAGCCCCCCTCCCCACTTTCCCCAGGGGACCACACCTTCATCCCTGGAGTTTGGCTTTAGCAACAAAGTTTGCATTTCCCTCTAAGGAAAACGGGGCTCTCTTCCTGCTTTTTCCAAATAAAAAGAACACATTAGATGTTACTGTGTGAAGGGTAATGCCTTGTATGGTGTTGATATAAAGTATTCTATGCTTACTTTCTCTGTCTGACAAACTTTTAAAAAGTGGATATTTAAGGAAAAGAGGAAAAACTTCACTTTGAAAATTGTATTTTTGTAGGTGGCATGACAGGATGAAAATTAGATCAGGTAAAATCTTGACAGATGACATCACAACCTGGAAAAAAATCACCCAAGCATCACAAATTGAAGCATGTACAAATTATACATAATAAAGTCTTTTTCATAATTGCTCATAGTGCATTGTTGTTTCTGCATAAGTAATTTAAATAAGAATGGTGGGATTAGTCATGCTGTTGTTTTCAAGGAGAAATGTTTTTAAAATAGCGGTCCACTGGGAAAACAGCACCAGAACTCCGAGGAGCTTTCATCATTAATTAGGAGTTTGCCGAACAAACTTTGGTACATTATTTTCCTTTGATTGCAGTGGTGTGTAAAGTATGTGTGTTTGTGTGGATGGGTGTGTGTGTGCGTGCTGTGTGTGTGTGTGTGAGAAGAGAGAGAGAGATGAAGATGATTGGAGTTGAGTTGATACATTTTGTTTATTAAAAGCTTCAGCTAGAACCCTTAAACAGGGAGAACAATAGAATAGAAATTATTTCAGCCTTTATAAGAGCAATTTGAAAAATTAAGAATTTTGTTTTGACAATTCCTTTATTAGAAATTATGCATTGGTTAAAAAAAGTAGACTCTTCGGGGGTTGTTTTATGTCCAGAGGAAGGTAAAAGGCTGTTTTAGCTGCTCTAAGGGTGTGAGACCCAATAATTACCACTATTTAATACACAATCTTGGAAATATTCTCAGTTCAAAGGGAAAAATGATCATTTCAGTAAACAGTTTTGAAGGAAACAAGTGAAAATCGATTAGGGAATACAAAAATCTGAAATGTAAAGTTTAGGAGCCATTAAATGTTTCTGAGTGCTTACCTGAGGTCACATTTCTGGGACTGTAAATCAAACTAAATAATATTTAGGAAGAAGCATCTTGAGAGGAACAGTGGCTTTTTCCTAATGCAAACTCAGGAGGCCCCTGCATAGAAATAGAATTTAAAAATAAAGTCCCTCCACTGATTCTTAGGGACCTAGAATATGGTGTTTAAAATATTGTCATACACGATTGCCCTTTACTCTTATTGCCCTTTGCTCTTATTATTACTGTTAGCATTGAGTGGTCCTCTAAATTATCTTGCAAGATACTATTATCACTTTTTTTTTTCCCCCAGAGGAGGGAGCAGACACCAAGAGAGAAGACAGGACTAGCTCAATCAACCCTAAATCATGATTTCAGCTCTAATTTCCCCAAAGGTTTGTCTTTTCTCTGTGTGTCACCCCAGGCAATTGAGCAGGCTGTATGGACTCTCGAATCCCCGGAAAACACTTCTTTCTTTAATAGAAATTAGATCAATGTGTTTTAGGGGAGTCACATTTCCATTTGAATACCAGGCTTAGTTGTGATTGAAATGTGTCGCATTTTAATTTTTAAAAACTGAAAAGAGTAATTAAATAGTTTCATAGTCCACTGCTTTTCCAGAAAGCAGTTCAACTGAAATTCTAATCTTCTTCTTGAATACCTTAACTCTTCACATTCATGTCAGTCCTAAGTAAGTAAGATGAGGAAACTTTTAATCATTGGTTAGTGCATGGACAAGACCCTCGGGGATAACACTTAGAACTGCTTCCTATTTTTACCCTGCAGTGTTTCTCCCCAAAGCAAGAAGGGTTAGAAGAATTTGCAGTTCAAAAAAAGAACAAGAATATTTTAAGAATATTGTTCTAAACCCCTTTACTTTGTACTCCTCACCATTACCCCTACTCTATCATCCCTCCTTTCTTATTTAATACTGCTAAAGGGTGTGGACTGGTGGGAGACTGATGATGGAGAATCTGTGGGCTGGCTATGAAATGACTTTTTCTGAAAATTTTTGTAGGGGCCCAGATTTTGAGTTCATAGTGCTAATAACATTTTACATTGGTGATGGCAACACTTAGTGGCTTGTTAGAAGTAACTTTGCCTTCTCACTTTATCAGTATAAGAGTGCCTCTTCAAATAGAATGTCTTAGTATGTTTCATGATTGAAGGTCCCTGTGGAGAGGACAAGAACGTTAAAGATCAAGAAAGTTGAAATGAGCAAAGTTGTTGCCCGTATGGAAGCTTCCATGTATATACCCTAGAGACTTTCTGTGCGTGAATAGTGGGTGCTTGCTCAGTCGTGTCCGACTCTTTGTGACTCCAAGGACTGTAGCCTAGTCTCCTCTGTCCGTGGGATTTCCTAGGCAAGAATACTGTAGTGGGTTGCCATTTCCTCCTTCTGAGATCGGCTGAAAGATCGAGGGTCTGAGAATTGACCAGCACCTCCATCTAAAGATCCGAGGAATAATAAGTCATAGGAATGGGGCAGTGGTCTCACTGGAGCCTGGGGATGACATATGAAGATTGCTGTGTGACTTTCCTCAATTGCACACACCATTCCTCTTCCTATGGTGATTACTGATGTTATACTCCTTACGCTATGCCAGGATCTGGAGGGCTCTGAGGGATCCATATTCTACTTGTGTACCTATACCCTCTCCCTATCCAGAAAATGGCACATCTGACTCTAGGTATTGGAGAGATTCTTTGCTTGACCCAACTTTAGTTGGGCTTCTGAACCTTGTCCTAGACCCATCTGTGTACTTCCTTGTAAAATATAATATTCCCGAGAGCCCTGCCAAGTCAGTTTATCAAAAAATCCCCCACCCTGGACATCTGATCACTCTCCAAATACAATCAAATTCCTTACCCTCACCACCCCCTAGTGATGTCTGATCGCCCTGGCCCTGCCTTCACCAAAGAGCTTGTTAGGTCGGTTTAGCTGGAGTCTCTCCTCTCACCTCTTAGTAACTTTCCATCCATAGACCTCCTACCTGCCCCTTGCCATAAGTTACAACTTGCTCGTTTGGACTTGCGTCCCCTTCTGTACCTAAGTCTCTTTTCCTTTATTGCAATAGTCCTGAATAAAATTCAGTTTTAGGGCTTTAACTACTGTCCAGCTATAGCTTTTTTTTTTTTTGACAGTTTGAAGTGTAGTTAGGGAAGGGCGTTTAGGATTGTTTAGTTTAAATAAGAACCTCAGGTGGTTCTGCTAAACTTTTTGTTCCAGAACCCCTCTAACGCAGAGCAAATTTTTAATATAATTCATTCATTCCACACATTCAAGTATTTCCATGTGCTAGGCACTGAAAACATAATGGTAAGTAAGGTAGATATAATTCCTGTTCTCATCAAGTTTATAGTCTAGTGATTGACAGTCTAGCAGCAAGAAAAGTTAATAACAAAAATTATGAGAAATTCTATGAAGGACATGGTGATATCAAATGAGCAGTCAGGAAAGGTGATATTTGAGCTGAGAGTTGAAGGGTAAGGAGCCAGCCATGTCAAAGACAGAGTGGTTGGAAGGAGAAGAAATGACAAGGGCTTCAGGGAGGGGTTATGACATATTCAAAGGCAGGATAGATGTCGACATGCTTAAGGAATTGAAAGAAGGTGCAGGAATCTTAGCAGATGAATGCCAGATGAGGAGGGGCACACGTGGCTACCCCTGTGAACAGTTCTTTGGGTTTGCTTGGGTATACACAGTTGCCTTGATTAGGTGCCAGGTGATATTAACATATTCATAGGTCACGAATGTTTCATGGGAGAGTAGGACTGAGAGTTAGGAGGGGGTTGTCCTGGCATCAACTTTCAATTTTCTTTGTCTCAGTGATGGATGAATAGAATTCTCTCACCTGGCTAATGTGTTTACTGTTTGCTTCCTTTACCTTCCTAAGCATGTGTGTGCTCTTCAGGGTGTCTAGTCTTGAGGATCTGTCAGCACAATTATTTTGACTTGAAAATAATTTGTGTGAATATTTTTAGCTGGTGTTCCTTGCACTGTAGAGAGGAAGAATCAGCAGAAAGGAAGAGGTTAAAAATTTAGAAGAAAGGAGAGATAATTGATGGAGCAAGGCTCTTGGTCAGGGATGAGGGAATAGGATTCAGAGCCAAGAAAAAGATTAATTTGCAGGAGGAGTGGGAAGGTGGGAGAGCACGGTTTAGACAGATGCAAGTGACTTTGTAGGTGTGATGGCAAGAAGTTGGGGTGGTTATTTTATGGCTTCTATTTTCCAAGGGAAGTAGGATATAAAGTCTTCTGCTAAGGAGAAGATGAAGCAAATTGTCCATTCAATAATTATATGTACAAAATATAGAAATTGATAATAGCCAGGTCTCTGTCATAATATGAGAGATTTACCATATGACACGATACGTCAAATGCTAGACAGGGAGAAAAATGAATTTAGAAGACACAAGGGGTATTTGAATATTCTTTGAAGAATGCATATTTCAAAAGGCGACAATTGGAAAAACTTACTTAAGGAATGGGAAATAGTGCGAATGAAAGTACATACGGAAAAGGGAATGCAGTAAGAAATAACTTGAATGCTGAGCCCATGTGGTGTCCACGTGGTGTAAACTGGTGAGGGAGGAGACCAGGGGGCTCAGGTTGTGGGGTAAGGGCCCAAGGCTTTACTCCTGGTAGCAGAATGACATGAGTAGGGCTGTGTTTTAGGAAGCCCTCTGATTGCACACTCAGAGAGGGACCAGAGAGGGAGACAGGAGCATGGAAAGGGCAAACAGGAGACTATCAAGGAAGTCTAGGAAAGAAGTGATGAGGGCTTGGACAGATAAGAGCATAACAATGGACAAGAGTGACAAAAAAAGACGTCATTCAGGGGAAAGTCCAAAGCAGTAGTTTCCCCAAACTCTGCTGTCCGTAATGGTGTTTTCTCTTGTAGTAAAATAGTGTGGAGGTGGGGGTGCCAAAGCTAGATATACCTAATTCTTGATTGTTATAATTCAAAGCTTATCATACTCGCATTTAAAAAGTCAAGTTTATTTAGGTATAATTTGTATATAATAAAATTCATCCTTTTGAAATGTACATTCCCTATGTTTTCAATGTTCATTTTTAAATGTTTTAATTTTTATTTTTGGCTTCGCCACACAGCATGTGGGATCTTATTTCCCCAAGCAGGGATCAAACCCATGGCCCTTATATTGGAAGTGTGGCATCTTAACCACTTGACTGTCAGAAAAGTCCCCAATTTCAGTGTTAAAATGTTCTTTCTTTAATGAAATGATTGTGAAAATAGACGGTGGTTTTTTCCTAATGCTTCCATTAACAAAACAGAATTTGGCATCTCTATTTTCAAATGCCAGAATTTGGGAAGAAATTTGACTGGTCTAGAAAATCTGGAAATCTGGAAGCCATTGACATCATGGAAGCCTATAAAATGAGGAGTCTGAAAGGTTGGGGGGATGGTAGCTGCCAGAGAAAGGAAACATGGAGAGAGACGCTTGTCGGGGAACAGGACTGAAGTCTTGAAGGAACCCGGAGCATCTCTAGATTTAGTCTAAATTCCAATTCAGGTGTGGTTTCACCAGAAGAGGTAAGTGCAGGGTTGCCTTGCAGAGGAAGCAGGAAGCCTGGCTTCCAGTCATGGCTCTGCCCCTCATGAGTTAAGCAGCTTTGCACGGTTTCCAACAGGCAGACATCTAAAATTCCCCCTCCAGTTGAGATATTTGGACACTGAATTCGACTTTATTTGATCACATCTAATATTCTATGTTTGAGCAACTGGGAAATAAAGCAAATAAGCTTCAGTCCAAATTGGTTTTGACTTTACTTGAACCATGGGCTTCCCCTGATAGCTCAGTTGGTAAAGAATCCGTCTGCAATGCAGACAACCCCGATTTGATTCCTGGGTAGGGAAGATCCTCTGGAGAAGGGATAGGCTACCTACTTCAGTATTCTTGGGCTTCCCCTGTGGATCAGCTGGTAAAGAACCTGCAGTGCGAGAGACCTGGGTTTGATCCCTGAGTTGGGAAGATCCCTGGAGAAGGGAAAGGCTACCCACACCAGTATTCTGGCCTGGAGAAATCCATGGACTGTACAGTCCATGGGTTTGCAAAGAGTCGGACATGACTGAGCAACTTTCAGTTACTTGAACCACATGCTTTAACAAGAAAGAATAAACCTGAAATAATCTCAATTTAAGTTTGAGTTTTATTTTATTTATTTTATTTTTTGGCTGCACCACGCAGCATGGGGGACTTTCCAGCAAGGAATGGAAACTGTGCCCTTTGCAGTGAAAGTGTAGGATCTTAACCACTGGACCACCAGGGGAGTTCTAAGTTTGAATTTTAAAATAACTAATAATTTTCTTCAGATAGATTTTGGATTTATTAGTTATTTAGAATCTTTTAAAGTTTTAGATTTATTCTTTAGTATTTTTGGTGCTATTATGTATGCTTTTTAGTTCTGTCACATTTCATAATTGGTTGATTTGTGTATAGGAATATTCCATCCTGTGTTTATGCACTGGCGAGATCCTGTACTATTCCTGAACTCCATTAGTCAGCTTTAAATATTTTGTATATATTCTCTTAGATGTTCTATGTAGATGATTGTGTTATCTGAAAATAAGGGTAGTTTTCAATTCCTCTCTAATTCTTATGCTTTCACTTACTGTTTTATTCCATTGACTAGGTCCATCAGTGTAATGTCAGTATATAGAGGTGACAGCAGGCATTCTTATTGATGCTTGACTTCAGTGATAGTGCTTCTAAAGCTTAGCAGGGAATGCATGTATGTGTGTGTATTAAAAAATACATAACCTTTCTTAGATTAAGGGATTTTACTTTTTTTTTTTTTTCGAAAATGGGTTGGGAGGTGGGAGGGAGGTACAAGAGGGAGGGGACGTATGTACACCTATGGCTGATTCATGGTGCTGTATGGCAGAGACCAATACAGCATCGTAAAGCAGTCATCCTTCAATTAAAACAGTTTAAAAAACCTATTCAGATGGTATATATAGAATGGGCAAACAGCAAGTTCCTACTGTACAGAACAGGGAACTATATTAATATCCTGTGACAAACCATAGTGGAAAAGAGCATGAAAAAGAATGCATATATATGTATATCTGAGTTACTTTGATGTACAGCAGTAATTAACACAATGTTGTAATTCAACTATACGTCAATGAAAAATAAATTGAAAATAGATGAGTAGTGTCAAAGAATTTTTCTGTATTTATTGAAATAATAATTTTATGTTATGTAATCTATTAATTCTATTAATGTTTTACTTAATTCTATTTACCTTTTAATAATCTGACTGAATCTGCCTCCCAGAGAAGTAGGCAGCCTCTAGCTGACTCTGTGGATAGAAGCAAATGGTTGAGCAGTCAATCCTGGAGGAATTCCGAGGTGGAAAGATGAGGGCTGGAGTCTTAAGATTCTGCCATTTTCTACAGCTACAGCCCTTGGTCCTGCCAGGTGAGCGGCTAACACTTCTCACGGCCCAGGGCCCGGATCCCTTTCGGAGAGGCCCCCGTCGGGTTCTGAGCAGCCCTGGGTGGACCGCACACCCGCTCCTGCCCTTGTCCCCATCACGCGCTTCCCCCAGCAGTGCTGCTCAGGTCCTGCTGTTTGTGCTGCCTGGTGCTTCATTTGTCGGCTTGACGTGGTGAATTGATTGATCGGTTTTTCTAATGTATTGACCACTTCTGGCCAGGGATTGAACTTGGGCCCTGGCAGTGAAAGTGTGGCATCCTTAACCACTGGACTGCCAGGGAATTCCCTGTAGTAGAATCTTTTAAAAAAATCTTATATAATTTTATTTCTTTTTGGCCATGCTGGGTCTTTGTTGCTGCACGGGCTTTTCTCTGGTTGCAGCGACTGAAGGCTACTCTCTAGTTGGCAGGGCATGGACTTCTCATTGTGACAGCTTCTCACGCTGTGAAGCGTGGGCTCTGGGGTGTGCAGTTTTCGGTAGTTGGGGCACAGGGGATCAGTAGTTGCTGCTCCCCTGCTCAGTACTTGTGGCACACGGGCTTAGTAGCCCTGCAGCAAGGTGGGATCCTCCCAGACCAGGGGTTGAACCCATGTCTCCTGCATTGGCAGGTGGACCCTCCACTGAGTCACCAGCGAAGCTCCTATAGTAGAATCTTAAACTCATATCTTCCATGGTACTTTCTAGTCTATCTTTAAGTAATTGAAACACTTGAATTTTTCTACCTTTTTCATCTTAGGAATAATATATTAACATTTGCATTAAATTTCTCAACCAATAGCAAAAATTTTCTGGGCTTCATTCTTAATTTTTCTGGTATTGCTCATCATTGATTCTTCTTAACATTGTCTCAGTTCTTGAGTTATTTATTCCAGTTCATGAGACTCTTTCTTTTCATGACTTTTGGAGGACTGGGTACTGGGTATTGTGTTTCTCATTCCTTGTATACTTGAATTTGTGTTTATTTTGCTTTTTTAGGGAACAGGCTTTTAGAAATCGATGTAGACACTTCCTGTCATGCTGTTGATCTATTTTTTTCTGGCATTGGGGTAAGGGAAATCTTTCACTTTAATTGTCATTTTTTGGAGGGTAGGAGTCTTAGCTCTCCTCAGTCTCTGAGTAGAGATTATTTCCTATACTTGAACTTCAGAAATATCACTCAGGGTATCTTGGTCTATATCTCCATAATCTAGCTTGAATCTTGTTAAGCCCTTTCAATGGAAAGATTCAAGATTTTTTTTGATTAAGAGAAAGATATTTTTTGCATTTCTTTGATTATTGTTTCTCTGCTGTATGTTTAGTTCTCTTTCTGGGATTCCTTTTACATAAATATAGAATCTCTTACATCTATATTTATGTGAACTATTTCTTTTCTCCTTTTCATCTTGATAGTTTCCCTCTGAGATTTGGGGAAATTTTTCAGATGGTTCTCTAATTCATAGATTTGGTTTTATTCAGTAACTCACCTGTTCACTCGATCAGTCCCCACAGAAGACATTTCCCCAAATTCCCATTTTTTTGTGGTTCTGGTGTAAAAAGCAAATACTCCTAAAAAGGCCCAGACCACCCAATTACTCATGCTTATATTAGGGTGGGTTTTCCATAGCCTCTTTTTTCGGTGATGACAGAGAGACTGAGGTATTAGGGCACTGTAGGGAGATGCTGGGATCAGCCTTATCTGCTTCACACTTTGCTAAAGCCTGTCTCTGGCTGGACATCTCAGAGGCTCAGCACACACCTGCAAAGGGAGAAAGAACATCAAGGGCTCTTGAGATGGCACATGGGAGTGACATCTCTCATTCTTCAAATTGCATCATGGTTGGAGGAGTGGTTTTCTTAACCATGTGCAATATGGAGAGAACTGTTTGTTTTTATTTTGTGAGGGTTGGAGGAGAGAGAAGGAGAGACAGTGAGAGAGTGCTTGTGTGCTGTGTTGAGGAACAAGGAGACATTTAGAAAAGGAATTTATGGGAAGAACATAAATAGCTAGTGAGCATTTATCTAGTTATTTGCTGTATGCTTATGTATATTAGAAACCTTCTTTTCCAACTCGCTGATGAATTCTTCAGTAAATTCTTAGTTACTCAAAGTAACAATGGATGTGATTTCACTGAAAAAAATGCTGATCGACATTTCTTCACTTTAGCCAATATCTAGCATGGTAAGATAGCTCTATGCATTCATCTGTCCCCTTATTCATTATTTAACAAACATTTTTTCATTGTAGCACAGTTGATTTACAATATCATATTAGTTTCAGGTATACAATATAGTGATTCAGTATTTTATAAATTATACTCCATTTAAAGTTACTATAAAATCTTGGCTGTGTTCCCTAGGCTGTTCAGTATATCCTTGTTTCTTAATTATTTTATACATAGTAGTTTGTATTTCTTAATCCCTGCCCCTATCTTGCTCCTCCCCTCTTCCTCTTGGGAACCACTGGTTCTCTATATCTGTGAGTCTGCTTTAACAAACATTTTTGAGCACCTACCCTGTGTCAGGCACAGTGATGGGTTCCAGAGATGGAGCAGAGAAGAAAACAGTCAAGTTGCCACCCTCCAGGAGCTTATGATCTTATGTAATAAAAGGGCTCTGTTTAAGTGGGACCCGTGCAGGTGGACTAGGGAGGAAGGAAGATTCATGCCAGGGGCTGAGTCCCTGTCCCCTTGGGTGTGTCTTGATCATCTTTTCTTCCACCTGTTCCCCTTACTGTCATTCCCCAGGCTGCCTGCAGTTCCTTTTGTCTGTGTGTCTCAGATCCTGACATTTGTTTCCAACCTGTTGACTCTAATAACCCTTTGTTCAAAGCAGCTTTTTATTCTATATTGGGATATAGCTGATTAACAGACAAGGCTGTGATAGTTTCAGGTGAACAGCAAAGGGATTCAGCCATATACATACACGTTCCGATAACTCTTTCTGAAACACCCTTCAGCTACACTTTGACACTGATTTCCTAATGCACTTCTCAGTTTTACCCTCTGGTCCCCAATATCTGTGGTTGCTGTAAAAACCCACCACTGCCTCCCCATAGTGTTCTAACAGGTCCCTGAGACCAGGCCTAATTCCCACTTGGCCATTTTATGTGGAGACTCTGATAGTATCTACCATCTGCCAGAGTTTCCTGCTCCCAGTCTTAATCCTTGAACACTTTTATAACTGGTGGCACTGGTGGTAAAGAGCCAGCCTGCCAGCGCAGGAGACACAGAGATGAGGGTTCGATTCCTGGGTTGGGAAAATCCCCTGGAGGAGGGCGTGGCAACCCACTCCAGAATTCTCACCTGGAGAATTCTATGGACAGAGGAGCCTGGAGGGCTACAGTCCATGGGGTCACAAAGAGTTGGACAAGACTGAAGTGACTTAGCACGCACGTGTGTGTGAAAACCCAGTCTGCTTGGATGGGAAAGGCTGAGTCTGTGTGTACAGACTCTGGGAGGCAGAGCTACACACATGGCTCCTGTTCTTTGTCCACCACCCCTGTTTGCCTAGAGCTCTTCACACCGTCGCCAAGGACAACTGCACACAGGGGCTGTCTGCTGTTTGGATGATTGAAACCATTAATCATTTACCAAACCCTGGCTGCAGCCTGTCGTTAATTATCACTCTGCTAATGACGTCCCTCAGGAAAAGGGAAAAGTAATTCCCCCTCCAATGCAGACTTGGTGCAAACAGACCATACTTCATAAATGAATCAGGAGTGGGTGTTTTGCCTTGAGTTCCTTTGAACTCTTCCTTCACACAGAGAGAGAAGAGCTGAAAGTAGGCGTAATAGGATAAAATGAAGATGGTGAAGATTGTTTGAATATCAGTGTTAATGTGCTGGTGTTTAGTCTATTGTTTTAGCTGGGAGTTGGGGCGTCACCTTTACTGAGATGTCTTCTCAGTCCAGATGCTTGTTGTTGTTTAGTTACTGAATTGTATCTGACTCTTTTGCAATCGCATGGACTGTAGCCCACCAGACTCCTCTATCTGTGGGATTTCCTAGGCAAGAATACTGGAGTGGGCTGCCATTTCCTTTTCTAGGGGATCTTCCTGATCAGGCTCTTCCTGACCATGTCTCCTGCATTGGCAGGAGGATTCTTTACCACTGAGCCACTTGGGAAGCCCCCAGTACAGGTGGAGACTTTCTTAAATGTGACACGAGGAACTGGACACAGCTCTCTTTAAATGAGACAGTCTCATAAAGCCACTGATGTCCGTCTCAACCATGATACTCACCCTCTAAGAAGGCAGCTTAATTTTCCCTATTTGATCTGATCTTGTTGACCCAAGGAGGACTAAATGAGTTTAAGTATATGAACAGTACCTTAACACAGTATTCAATGCTCGAAAGAATAAAGGAAAGTCTGCATCATTTTCTGTGCTCTGAAATTGTGGCTGGCTTCTATAGGATTTGTTTCAGACATTGTGGGACATAACAGAGGAGTTTCACTATTACATCTGAGCAACTGTTGAGTCCATTCCTGCCCCCACAGCATCTGGAAGCATCTGAAACTAGACTCCCAAACAGTGTCTCATGTCAAAACAAGCAGGGGTACTTGAGGCTAAACATGTCAAAATGTTGCCAACCTTTTGGATCCAGTGTGGCTTATAGAATCCTGAACCTGTTTTGGAAGTCTGGCAATTTTTCTGGGTAGGGAGAAGGGAATATGCATCCACCCAACAAATGTCGATATTTGAATAATAAGCACTGTCCTAGGTGCTGCATTTTTAAAAAAGTTTTTCATTTCCAACTTTATTGCTATTTTTTTCATGACAATTAGGTAAAATAGAAAATAAGGAGAAAGTCATCACTCCTGATTCTTGTTCAAGACTTTTTGGTGGTGGTGATGGGGGTTTCCTTCCTGAATCTTCCCCCATGAGACTGAGTCCTATTCTCTACCATGTGTGTTCTAGCTGGGGCTGTCTCCTTTTGAATGCTCCCTCTGCTAATTCAGTGAGAGAGTCTGGACCCTTCTGTCTCTTGGGAGGCTTCTTCCTCCTCTCTCTCCTAGGTAGGTAGCCTTAGGCCCATCCTGGGACCCTTAAGGGAAAGACTGCCCTCTTTGGGGTGTGTTTTCCCACAGATTTATCTTTCCCTGTCTCTTTTCACCCTGGTGAAATCTCCAGGACTAAGAGAGGATATGGATCTGGAGACCACGGGACAAGAAAGCCACTCAGACGGTTTTTAAATCGGGCACTGTTGTGCTGCGCCGTCACTTTGGTGATGTTTGACCCTGTGCACTGGAGCCCACCAGGCTCCTCTGTCCATGGGGGTGTTCAGGTAAAAATACTGGAGTGGTTGCTATGCCCTTCTCTTAAATCAGGCGACTCAGGTCAATCTGGGCTTCCTGGGTGACTCAGTGGTAAAGAATCCGCCTGCCAATGCAGGAGATGTGAGTTCAATCCCTGGTCTGGAAAGCTCCCCTGGAGAGGGAAATGGCAACCCATTCCAGTATCCTTACCTGGGAAATCCCATGGACAGAGGAGCCTGGTGGGCTACAGTCCACAGTGTCTTGAAAGAGTCAGACTGGAACAACCACCACTCAGATATCTAGACGGGCCAAAGCAAGATCCTCTGAAGTATGGTCCAGTCTATTCATCCAGGGTTCCTCAGAGAAGGCTTGGGGCAAAACTCTAATAATACTCTTCTGGCTTTATCCTCTATATTCATGTCTTTTACAGGGATCTAACTGGGATCTCTTTGACCTTAGGAGGCAGGTGCTGGAGAGTTTAGGGATCTCATCACTTTTTTTCTATTTCTTTCCTTCTTAGACACACATTGGTGTGTCCTGCAGACTGAGCTGGGTATATCCTCAGGGGAAAGGCCTTACATGAAGAGTGGGGCTCCTCCTGCACGGGGAGACCTCTCACAGTGACATTTCAAACCTCACTTGCAGCTGGATGCTGCTGGGCAATGCCCACCATCAAGCTGGTCATGTTTGAGTTTTGCGAGGAGAGGAAGTGGTTTTTGGCTGACAGTGGGTTTCTTAGTGATTGCACAAAGAAAACACAGTTGCATTTCCTTGTAGGCAAAGTTTCAGGCAGAGATCCAGGCTCTTGTTGTGGGAGAGATGATAGGTTGAATCTGTTTTTGATAAAATTAGGGATCTGTTTTGGGGTCTGAACAGGTTTATCCAGAATTGTGATCTGCAGAGCAGTTTCACTTCTCAGGGACAAGGACACTGCGAATAGCAGAGTTCTGCTGTCTGATTAGAAGGATGTAACACTGGCATCATTTCTTGAGCATTCAACCCTGATCATGCTTTTCTTTGCCCTGCTTTTCAGTAATCTTATTTCTGGTCTGTCACTCTAGATAAAGTAGATCTTGTTGCAGAATAAATGAGTAGTGTAAGGAATATTTGTATTTACAGAGTCACAAAGAGATAATGTATTGAAAAGACTGAGAACGTAATGTTCTGGGCCCTGAAGGCCTGGGTTTGAGTCCTAGCTCCGTTACTATTTAGATAGATAAGTTGGCCAAGTTACTTAAACCCTCTGAAATCTGTCTTTTCTCATTTGTATAGTTCAGTCGCTCAGTCATGTCTGACTCTTTGCGACCCCATGAACCGCAGCACGCCAGGCCTCCCTGTCCATCACCAACCCCCAGAGTCCACCCAAACCCATGTCCATCGAGTCAGTGATGCCATCCAGCCATCTCATCCTGTGTCGTCCCCTTCTCCTCCTGCCCCCAATCCTTCCCAGCATTAGCATCTTTTCCAATGAGTCAACTCTTTGCATGAGGTGGCCAAAGTATTGGAGTTTCAGCTTTAACATCAGACCTTCCAGTGAACACCCAGGACTGATCTCCTTTAGGATGGACTGGTTGGATCTCCTTGCAGTCAGTCCAAGGGACTCTCAAGAGGCTCTTTAACACCACAGTTAAAAAGCATCAATTTTTTAGCACTCAGCCTTCTTTATGGTCCAACTCTCATATCCATACATGACTACTGGAAAAACCATAGCCTTGACTAAATGAACCTTTGTTGGCAAAGTAATGTCTCTGCTTTTCAATATGCTGTCTAGGTTGGTCATAACTTTCCTTCCAAGGAGTAAGCGTCTTTTAATTTTATGGCTGGAATCACCATCTGCAGTGATTTTGGAGCCCCCCCCCAAAAAATTTTGGCACTATTTCCACTGTTTCCCTATCTATTTCCCATGAAGTGATGGGACCAGATGCCATGATCTTAGTTTTCTGAATGTTGAGGTTTAAGCCAACTTTTTCACTTTCCTCTTTCACTTTCATCAAGAGGCTTTTTAGTTCCGCTTCACTTTCTGCCATAAGGGTGGTGTCATCTGCATATCTGAGGTTATTGATATTTCTCCCAGCAATCTTGATTCCAGCCTGTGCTTCTTCCAGCCCAGCATTTCTCATGATGTACTCTGCATTGAAGTTAAATAAGCAGGGTGACAATATACAGCCTTGACATACTCCTTTTCCTATTTGGAACCAGTCTGTTGTTCCACGTCCAGTTCTAACTGTTGCTTTCTGACCTGCATACAGGTTTCTCAAGAGACAAGTCAGATGGTCTGGTATTCCCATCTCTTTTGGAATTTTCCACAGTTTGTTGTGATCCACACAGTCAAAGGCTTTGGCATAGTCCATAAAGCAGAAATAGATATCTTTCTGGAACTCTCTTGCTTTTTCGATGATCCAGCGGGGGCATAAATAATAACAACCTTTAGGACTGCTGAGGAAACAAAATGTTAATGTGTATTAAGTACCTAAAATAGTGGCTAAGTATTTGCTTTTCTAAAAAAATGTGATTGATCATTTACTACTTTTTCACACTCAGTAGCTTCCCAGGGACAAGAACAGTGTTTAGCTTGTTTGCTACTAACTCACCTGAGAAAAGCACATACCTGGAGCATGAAAGAAGTGCAATTAATACTTGTTGTATGAGAGAATATTTTTAAGTGGCTTAAGGTTCTTCAAAGTCAGAGAAACAAAATAGTCGAGGAATTCCTGGGGGTTTTGCCTTAAGCATGTAGCCAAGGATGTGCTGTGCGTCCTGGGTTTCTGAGGGATAGTCGTAGCCTGTACCGGCAGGTGCACCATGGCCTTTGTGCTCTGCTCTGTTTGGAGAAATAGAGAAACTTAGAAATTTACAGGAAATAGAAGTGGGAGTAGGAAGGGCTAAGTGCATAGCTCACAAGAGGATGTGGATTCTATTTGTAAGTAGAGTCTAACAATAAATTCAGAAAATAAATTTTCCCACTATTTCCAGCTTTTAGGGGCTGCCCACTTTCCTTGGCTCATGGCCCCCTTCTTCCATCTTTAAAGCCAATAGCCTCAGGCAAAGTCCATCTCATGCTGCCATCTCTCTGGTTCCCTCTTCCAGTGTTTTCTTTCTACTTTTAGGAGACCCCTGGGCATACACTGGGCTCATTGGGTGTTGTTTTCTCTGCCTAGACTGTCCTCTGTGCTCAGGTGCTGGGCTAGGGTGTGTCTCTGCCTTTCCTGCCAGCTGACCCAAGCCACTGGTCTCCACTGTCTCTCTGGGCCTGCCTGCCTGCTAAGTCACCTAAGTCGTGGCTGACTCTTTGTGACCCTATGGACTGTAGCTCTCCAGGCTCCTGTATCCTTGGGATTCTCCAGGCAAGAACAGAACACTGGAGTCGGTTGCCATGCCCTCCTCCTGGGGAATATTCCCCACCCAGGGATCGAAACCCCGTCTCCTCATTGCAGACAGATGCTTTACTGCCAAGCCACCAGGGAAGACCCTACTCTTGGCCTGGTCAGACCCAAAGTCAGGATGCTCAGCCTGTCTCCCATGTTTTGCTACCATCATAGATTTGAGATTTTTGGTTTTCTAAAAACATGCTTACATTCTTGAAATTGAAACTAAATAGATATATTTTTTTTAAAGGAAGGAAATTGGGGCTTGCGATGACTCTAAGTTGTTTGAGGTACAACTTAGATACTCTAAGACGTATGAGGAAGGTAGAAACAGAGAAGAGATGATAAAAACATGAAGCTCCCAAGAGCCTTGGTACTAGGTTTGGGTATAGTAAGTGATATATTTGGGGATTTTATGAGAATAAAATTAAATAAGCTGCTGGGCAATTGATGACTCAAGCCACTTTGGGTGAAAAAGCAACGTCTGTGGACTGATATGGCCTCAGTTATCTCTGCATGATGTTGCCAGAAAAACCCAAGAAATCTACTTTCCATTGTATTTGGCAAGTAAGATGATTGATTATCTCAGCATGAAAGATGAAACACATATGCACATGGACGTTGCATCCAAATATATACGTACTGAAATAATTTTCAGTTTGCCAGTGAAATAGTGATCGAAACTTTTTCTAGCTCATGAATTTTAGGCCCTTCTCTTTGGAGGGTGAACCAAACCAGGGCCTGAGGAAGCTGAGGGCTCTTTGACCACTGCTGATGTCATCCAGTTTCTGCTTGTCTTGATTAGACTGAGAATAACCAAACACTGCTTGTTGAGGCAGATATTGATTTTTGCCAGGAAGTTCTGTCATCAGTAGCAATTGCAATTGCTTTTTAAATTTATTAGATCAGGAAATCTAATAAGTTTTCCATGAGTCCTCTCCCCACTTTTTGTTGGTATGTGGAATAATCTCACCAAGCTATTTCTGAGAATGTGGGCCCTAAACCAGGATTTATATATGAAATGCAAACTGTTGCTTTCCTCTTTGCTGATATTCATGGAAACCACCTGCTTAGCTGTGTGGCCTTGGGTAAGCAATTTATCCAGGTTACTTTAATTAGGTGTTGTACCTCTTTTTGTATAGTTGTATAGTGAGAAAAATAACTGTACCTAGCTCTTCAGTTTTTGTAAAAATTAACCAGATTTATTCACTGAACACTTAGAACCCAAGAACACAGAGTAGGTGCTTAAATGTCAGCTTTCATTGTTACTGTTATCATTGATGAACACATGAAAAGGCATCTGAGACATATATTGTAGAGAATAGAAATGGATCCTTTTAAAGGTTTGTACTGAGGCGGTGCAGAAATGAACAGAGGGTTTGGGATTAACTGAGTACAGCAAGTTGAATCCCATATGTGTTGAAGATAAAAAGAAACAAACTTGTCTAATTATAAAGCATTGCATATTTATGTAGAAAACATACAAAAAGAAAAAATATATCCAAACTCCACAGTCCAGAAATAGCCACTGTTAACATTCTGATATTTTTTCTCCCAGAGTTTTTTCTTTGCATCTATAAATACATGTGTTTTTTTTTTAACATGTTTAAGATTTTGTGCTATGTGGTATTATTTTAATTTTTATATTTTATTTTCTTTGTTGCATTTTATATATACATCAAAATAAAATGATGTCTATGTAACTTATAAAGCATAATCATATAATGAACACTTATGAATGTGAAGTGAAGTGATGTCGCTCCGTCGTGTCTGACTCTTTGCGACCCTATGGACTGTAGCCCATCAGGCTCCTTGGTCCATGGGCTTTTCCAGGCGTGAATACTGGAGTGGGTTGCCATTTCATTCTCCAAGGGATCTTCCTGCCCCAGGGATCAAACCCGGGTCTCCTGCATTGTAGGCAGATGCTTTACCGTCTGAGCCACCAGGGAAGCCCCACTCTAATCTTTATTCCTCCTCCCTACCCCCAAGGTAATGACTAGCTCAAATTTTGTGTTTTTCATTCCCTTGCATTTGAAATAAAAATTATTTTTATCTATGTCCAAGTAATTTATTATGTCTTTGAGTTTTATTTTTAAAAACATCATATTGTCTATAATTTTCTTAAAATGGATTTATCTTAAAAAAAATCAGCATTCTATTTCCGTGAATGGACATACCTTGAGCCATCTTGCATTATTTGACAACAAATCATTTTATTTGACAACAAATCATTTTCACTTTTGTATAGTATTCTCTTGTGTACTTACACTATACTTTCAAAAATCTATTCTTCTGATGATGGATGTGTAGGTCTCTAGTTTTTTGCTATTACAGAGCTGCAATAAATTTTTGTGTCCTTGTCATACAGGGCAGTGTCGGTTATTGCATGAAAAATGGTTAGAAATGCAAATTCTTGAACTTTATCCAAGACCCATTGAATCAAAAACTCTAGGATGGACCCAGTAATCTGTGTTTTAACTGGCCCTTCAGGTACCCTGATGCTTGAAGTTTGAGAACCACTGCTAGAGGAACTTGTTTAAGTATGGACTTACTGGGTAAAGGGGTACACAAATTTGCAGAATATGGTTGTTCACTAGTGTAGCCACATAGCAAGTGAGCTCTTAATTCTAAGGTAGCCAAATGTATCACTCTTTCCTTTGCTACTGTGCATGCTCTCTCTCTCTTTCTCTCTCTCTATATTTTTATTAATATGTGTATTTTCCACACCACACAGCTTGTGGGGTCTTAGTTCTCTGACCAGTGAGTGAACCCGGGCCCCTGGCAGTAGAAGCTCCATGTCATAACCACTGGATCGCCAGGAAATTCCCTTTTTATATCTTGTTTGAGAAAATTTTCCATACCTCAAGGCAAGAAAGATGTATGCCTGCACTTTCTCGTAATAGTTTTGGGAGTTTGGCCTTTCAGATCTGAGGCCTTAATCTGTGTGGAATTGCTAGATTCCAGAGGCAAGAATCCTATTCCATTTTTTCCCTCCATGACTAATCAACTTGAAACCATTAGGTGGCATTTTGGAGGGCTCTGGGGAGTTCTGGTACTTTATGTTTCAATGCAGAAAGAATTCAGTGAAAGGCAAAGTTTAGATAAGAGGTGATTTAACAGAATAGGATGCTTGTGAGGCTTACAAACAGGTGAGTGAGAGGTTCTGTGCCCCAGGAACTTAGTAGGCTACAGTTTATAATCAAAGAAAAAGTGAGAATGGGGAAAAGACCACCTTCTTCCTCTTTTTTGAGTAGATGTCGTGCCCCATATTGGGTGGGGAGTTTTCTTGTCTTTATATGGTCAAGCTGGACCGTCACGGCACAATGGAAATTAGCAAAAAGCGGTAATAGATGCTAAAAATGGTAGGTTTTAAAATCTCAGGTTTTAGTTTAAGGTCACCTTTTCCTTATACTTTTGTTTTTAGGGTGTGTAGAGGAGTGTGTCCTAGGAATCATTAACTTATTGAACTCATTGGGCAGGATGTGGGTCTCATGCCACCATTGTTTTATTGTTTTGGAGCCTGTCTCATGCTTCAGCGACATGATTTTGTTGCCGGGCAAGCCTGCTTGGTTTTGTGGTTAAGCAAACCTGCTTTCTTGAGTGATCGTTAGCAGGGATCTCCCATACTTACTATCCACTAGTGCGATTAACTATTTAATTACCTACCTTGTCCCTTTACTCTGTCCCTATCACAGCTGTTTCCCTTCCTTTTAGACAGAGGGAGGCTGTTTCTCATGATCTACAATGCCACCTTTGTAGTATAGTCAAGATTCCACATGTACATGGATCTGATTGTAAGGGATCTTTTTGTTTCATTGGTCAACTTATCAATTTCTGTGCTGATATCACACTGGTTTTAATAACTAAAGTTTTATAATGAATCCTGGTATCTTCTAGGACAGTCCCCTCAACCAAATTTTCTTCAGGTTATTCTTGCTTAGTCTTGGTTATCTTTGATCCTTTGTTCTATTATATACATCTTAGAACTGGCTTCCTAAGTCCTCTGAAAATAAATCTGTTGGGATTTTGATTAATTTTATTGAATCTGTAAATCAGTTTGGACTATACTGATATCATTATGACATTGCCGCTGCTAAGTCACTTCAGTCGTGTCCGACTCTGTGTGACCCCACAGACGGCAGCCCACCAGGCTCCCCCGTCCCTGGGATTCTCCAGGCAAGAACACTGGAGTGGGTTGCCATTTCCTTCTCCAGTGCATGAAAGTGAAAAGTGAAAGTGAAGTCGCTCAGTCGAGTCCGACTCTTAGCGACCCCGTGGACTGCAGCCTACCAGGCTCCTCCATCCATGGGATTTTCTGGGCAAGAGTACTGGAGTGGGTTGCCATTGCCTTCTCCGACATTAAGTTGTCTTATTTAGACTATTTAGGCTTTCTTTAATGCATTCCCGTGAAATTAAAAATTTTTCTCCTTGTAGGTCTCATATATCACTTTTAGATTTAGTTCTGAGTATCTTCTGTTTTTTATAACTCTTATAGACAAAAACTTTTTATTTATGTATTGTTGTATCCCATGGCTTATTTATTTTATACTGAAAGTTTGTACCTTAGTAAGTTAAAAAAGTTTTCTTAAATTTTATATTGGAGCATATTTGATTTACAATGTTGTAATAGTTTCAGGTGTGTGGCAAAGTGATTCAGTTATACACATATGCATATCTATTCTTTTTCAGATTCTTGTCCCATTTAGTTATTGCAGAGTATTGAGTAGAGTTCCCTGTGTTATAGTAGGTCTTCATTGGTTATCAGTTTTATATCTAGTAGTGTGTGTATTTTAATCCCAGCCTCCTAATTTATCCTTCCCCCACATCCCTTTGGTAACTATATGTTTTTTATGTCTGTGTGTCTAATTCTGTTTTGTAAATAAGTTTATTTGTGGGTTTTTTTGAGATTACACATATAAGCAGTATCATAAGCCATTTCTCTAAATGGCTTACCTAGTATGATAATCTCTAGGTCCATGTATGTTACTGCTAATGGCATTATTTCATTCTTTTTTATAGCTGAGTAATATTTCATTGTATATATGTACCACATCTTTTTTATCCATTCATCTGTTGATGGACATTTAGGTTGCTTCCATGTCTTGGCTATTGTAAATAATTCTGCTATCAACATAGTGGGTGCATGTATTTTTTTGAATTATAATTTTCTGAAGATGTATGCCCAGGAGTGGGATTGCTGGGTCATATGGTAGCTCTACTTTTAGTTTTTTAAGGAACCTCTATACTGTCTCCATAGTGGTTGTACCAATTTACAGTCCCACCTACAGCGTAGGAGGGTTCCTTTTCCTCCATACATTCTCCAACATTATTATTATTAACATTGTTAATAATAATGTCTACAACATTATTATTTGTAGACTTTTTGATGATGGCCGTTCTGATCGCTGTGAGGTGACACCTCATTGTAGTTTTGATTTCCTATTCTTTAAACTTAGTGATGTTGAGCATTTTTTCATGTGCCTATTGGCCATCTATATATCTTCTTTGGAAAGGCGTTTATTTAGGTCTTCTGCTCCCACCTTTTTTTTAAATTTTGAGCTGTTTGACCTTCTTCCTCAATCTTTCTGTTATCTATCATTTACTTTTAAGATTCCTCAGATAGATGTCCCATACATTCTGGCCATGATTTACCGCTGCATTCAGTGAGAGATGACACTAATGTGTTTGCTCCCTCTTGCCTGGAACCAGGCTATATTCTCATTCTTGAGTGATAGCCTTGTCGGGAATACAGCTCTAAATTGATAGTCATTTTTATTTCTCTTCTAACTACACATTGTCCTCTGACTACTTTTCAATGTCTTCTCTTGTCTTTCTGGTTCTGTGTCACTACAACACACCTAGGTGTGGATTTCTTTTTTTGTTTTCCCCCTTTTTTGGGCTATGTTGTGTTTTAGATTCATGATTATCACCCGTTCTGGGAAATTTCAGTCACTGTCTCTTCAGACACTGTTTCTTTTCCATTTTTGGTGTTCTTGTTTTCCCCTCATACTCATGTTAGATATATGTTTGTGTATTAATCATGTTTTTTATTTTTTATATTTCCTAGTGTTTTGATGCCTTGGGACTTGCTGACCCAGGAGAGACTGCCCCTGTCAGGGGTAGCTAGTTCCTAGAGATAGTAGGTGACTTGACTGGGAGTGTGCTGTCCACATGGGAACCAGCCAGTCCAAAGCCACACACCCCACCCCCTTCTCTGTTGAACCCTTGTCCTCCTGCCCTCATCACCTGAGGCCAGGTACCAGACAAGTAGAGACCTCCTGTACCCCATAGTGCACTGAAGGGATTCAGTGTGGCCAGCCCGAAGCCTGCCTACCCTGCCCCCCTACTCCTTCCTAAGGAAACCATAATAAAGCTCTTGCCTGTATTTCCCCCTTGCTCCTTCCAGCTTCTAACCAACCCAGGGCTTCCCTGTGTGGTCCAGTGTGGCACGCTATGCCTTCTGTTCCTAGGGATCTGCGGGTAAAACAATTTCTTCCTTCATGACAGTCATTTCCATGTCTGCATTTCTTAGCACACCTGATTAAGACACATTCTCGAACATTTAAACCTTCTCAATCTATCTTGCATATGTCCTTTACCCTTTCATATTTTCCATACACTAACCTCTCTGTGATTGAGTGGGTAATCCCTTAACCTCTGTTTTCCAGTTTACTAATTCCCTTCTTGTTTTATAAGTTTCATTCATTCTTTTTCAAATGTGCCTGCTATTCCTTATGGTATCTTGTTTTCTTGTTCGCATTTCAAATTCTATTATTCATTTATTTAAATATTTTCTATATAGCTACTCTATGTTCTGAGTCTGAGACTTCCAGTACTGTCAGCCTCTTGGGGTCTAAATCTATTGTTTGTTTCCATTGGCTATGTCACGGAATGGCTTAATTTCTCAAGTGCTTGCTTAGCTTTGTGAGTTAATTGCTTGACCTTAATTCTGTTGGCCTAGATTGAAGTCATTTGGGGGTGTGAGATGCTGTTGACTTAGAGCTACTTTACTTTATTGTGTAGTGAAGAATGAATCTTACCTGAAGAGAAGTCTGGCCTCCGCTGCTGGAGCATGGTCTCCAGGTCTTTGGAATACTATGTCTGATAGGGAGATTCAGATTTTATCTTGAACGTTTTCTCACCCTTTCTCATCACCCCTCCCTTTTCGCCACCTCTTTTCAACCCTGGTGGGTTTTGTGTGCTTGTCCGCTTGGTGGCACACCCCTGTTAATTTCGGCTGCACTTTAGTCTCCTCACTGTCTAATCACCAGGATTAATTTCTTAGATGGAGTTTCCCCCTTGACCTGAAACTGAGCACCTGCTCTACCACGTGAGGAATTCCATTTCTAGGTCTGTCTTCAGGGCTTCACTGGCCAGTTTTAATGTACCCTTCCAATCCTAGTTGCATCCTGAAATGTAATATCTGAGTTAATAGTGCTGTCTTAGTTATAGTCACTGGGGGGAACTCTGTTCAGGTTGTAGAGTACCATGCATCATGCTGAGTCCATGGGAGAACAGGTTAAATAAGCAGTATTTAACCTGTTGGCTGCATAGACATGGGGGTGTTTGTCTAGGCTTGATGACAACAACAGTGATGATGTCAGTAGTAAGGGAAGGAACACTGCTTCCTGTTCATCCCACTCAGGAGCACTGACCTCTGTCCACCTCCTCAGGGGCTGAAGACTTGCTAATCTGATGATGGAACTGAGTCCCAGACAATGACTGGTGGTGAGGGGGTGCCTTAAAAGGTGCTTTTGTGTCCTCCGCCTCTCTCTTGTTCTTTTCCACTCGCCTGACTCTGTAGAATTTGTAAACGGACATTTCTTCCTCTTTCATGTTGAGTCTAAGGAGTTGGATAGTTGGACCCTGCAAGGCTCTGAGGGTTGTCTAACTCTTTACTCCCCTCCGCAAGTGCTTCTGAACTTGTTAGTTTCTAGATCAAGTATATGGGGAAGAGTGAATCCAGTGAAGGTCTGTCTCAAGGAGAATCTACTCTGCATTTTTCACAGCTCTTTTCAGAATGTCAGGCCTTTGAGAGCTGTTCTTAAGTTGTTTTAAAATGTTCATTCTGCCTCTGCACCTTGCATGTACCTTCCTGGAATCTTGTAGTAGGGACTGGATGTGATTGCAGGGCAGAATTTGTCATTTCTGGGTCTCTGACCACATGAACAAGAATACAGGCAGAAACAATTATTACCCTTCCTCCTCATAGTCACTGTGAGGCAGGAACTCATCATGCAGTTATGGGTTCCAGCACCGAGTGGTCGCCACTCTGTTCCTGAGGGAGAAGGAACCAGGAGGGCAAGGAGAGAGAGACAGTGTGCTGCCAGAAGTGAGGCTCTGAGAATTAGAATGCTGCCCAGTGCGGAATGCCTGATGCAGCTTCCCTGCATCACCTCCAAGAGTGACTCCTTGTGACCCAAGGTCCGGTTTCACCCAAGAGAGGGATAATTTATTTTCAATTTTTTAATTGGAGGATAATTGGTTTACAGTGTTGTGTTGGTTTCTGCCATACAATGCAAATCAATCATAATTATATCTATATCCCCTCCCTCTTGAGCCTCCCTTTCCCTTTGCACCCCGACCCTCCAAGGTCATCACAAAATGCCAGGTTGGACTCCCTTGTGTTATATGGCAGCTTCCCACTAGCTATCTGTCTACTACGTGAGAGAGTATGTATGTGAATGCTACTTTCCCAATTTGTCCTGCTCTGACTACCCTGTAGCTCAAACAGTAAAGGCTCTGCCTGCAGTGCAGGAGACCCTGGTTCGATCCCTGGGTCAGGAAGATCCTCTGGAGAAGGGAATGGAAACCCACTCTAGTATTCTTGCCTGGGCAGGTCGCAAAGAGTTGGACACAGCTGAGTGACTAACATTTCACTCTGCTTCACTTCTCCTTTCCCCGCTGGGTTCACACATCCATTCTTTACATCTGCGTCTCCATTCCTTCCCTGCAAGTAGGATCATCAGTGCCGTTGTTCTAGATTCCATATATATGCGTTAACATACAATATTTGTCTTTCTCTTTCTGACTTGCCTCACTCTGCGTAGTAGGTCTAGCTCCAACCAGCTCCTTAGCACTGACTCCGATTCATTCCTTTTTATGGCTGAGTATGATTTCATTGTATATATGCATCACAACTTCTTTATCCATTCATCTGTCGATGGACATCTAGGTTGCTTCCATATCCTAGCTGTTGTAAGTAGTGCTATCATGAACATCGGGGTACATGTGTCTTTTTCAGTTATGGTTTTCTGAGGGTATATGCCCAGTACTGGGATTGCTGGGTCATATAGTAGCTTTATTCCTAGTTTGCTAACAAATCTCCACACTGTTCTCCGTAGTGGCTGTATCAATCTATATTCCCACCAACAGTGCAGGAGGGTTCCCTTTTTCCCACATCCTCAGGAGAGGGACAATTTAGGTGACACAAAACAAGATTTCAAGGGGAGAGAAGCAAGTTAAAAAAATGGACCTAGAGTTGAACTTTCCCCACTGCTTGGGCAGGCAGAAGTGTTCCCTGACCAGTCACCCCACTCACCTGCATTGGCCATGAACCTCTCAGTAACTCCCTGAATCAAAAAGAAGCTCCACAGAAAACCTCAGGAGTGCTAACAGAATGAGCAGCACTGTGGTGAGCAGGCAACGAGGTGATGCTTGGCTTTTATTAAATCTCCTAAGTAAATGGGTTATCACTGGAGGAAGCAGGAGCACGGGCGTTATGTTGCTACGAGCAGCCACAGTCCAGTGAGCGGCCTCCAGACCCCCCAGGGGGCTCACGGAGCTGACAGGTCTGGGGGTGTCCGTGCTGTGAGCCGCCTGCCGCTGATCTCCCCGGGGGGAGGCGGGGATGTGGGCTAGCGAGGACGTGCTGTTCTGCACAGGACAGCCCTCAACTGCTGCCAAGTCCCTCATTAGGGACTTCTCAACCTGGCCCTCCCTGGGCGGCAGCCAGTGTTCTGCCGCAGAGGAGGGAGGTGCGGCGGAGGGAGAACGAAGTCCTGGAGTCACCTCGGGACCAAACCAGGATGGGGACGTGATGTTCCCACTGTTTCCTACTGGCCCGTTCTGACGCTTGGCAGCTGCTGCCTGCGAGCAGTGGGCGGCGTGCTCTCTGCCATCGCTCTCATCACTTACTCCACTAATGAGCCTCTGGCCCAGCGGACTCGGAAAGTAATTGGCATATCTTTGGTCCTGATGCTGGACTCACTGAGATGGTAGAGTGGACGTCAGTGTGTTCAGTTTCATCTGGTTTAGTGAGGCAGATTTCCCAGGCTGTATCTGCATTTGTGTATAATGTTGTATTCTTCACCCACCCAAGGATTATGGGGTAGGACAAGAAAAATAGACACGGTGCTCAAAGATCAATACCTAGGACCTGAAGAAGCAGATAGAATCTGACCATTGGAGGTACTTATCAGTATCCAGGTTTTTAAAAATATGATCTTAATAATCCAGGTTTATTATTTCAAACCATGTGCATAACATTGTACACTCAGGTTGGATCAACAAATGACGCTTGTTGATGCACTTTTGACACGTTAACTTTCCATATAGAGTAGTTTGTTGTCAGGGTGGATAATGGCACAAGTGGGTAGACACATCTTCCCAAAGCAGTAACAGCCAGGTTTTGAGGAAGGAGGTCCAAGATCATTTCCTAGAGATACTGATCTCTGGGTTGATGGGCTGACCACTGTTCTCTTGGAATGGGGTGGCTCAGGGCAGGAGGCAGGGGCTGGGGTGGAGCAGAGGTGCCTGTCTGCATAGAATAGGATCAGGACAGACAAACACTGCATCTGCTCCAAGCTGCATCCTCCGTCCATCCTCGGGGTGAACCTGAGGCAGTGTAGCCTGGCAGTTTGCCAGGGCCAGAGAAAATCATAGCCTTTCTGTGTATTCAGATTATCGGCAGCAGAGGCCCTGTTTGGATTTCACTTCTGTCCCCTTTATGAGAGATGTGACAGGAGACACAGGGCTCGTCTAACTGTCCTTGGGGCCTGCAGCAAACAGGGCTGGAATACCCTGCACTGCCCCCCTGCCTCCATCAGGCTTGGTCCAATACCCGTTAGACCTTAGCAGATTGTCCACGGGTTCAGAACGATTACACAGGACTGTCTCTTTCATCTGAACATATCTAAGGGTTCTACAAAACTGAACAAGGGTGGTGATTTCTTGTAGGCCTTTAAAAATTTTTTTTGCCCTCTTAGAAATCACTTTTTTAAAAAGTTAACACCAAGAAATGATTCCCTGGGTGAAATATGACGCACAACATTCCCCAAGATCCCTGATCATTCATCACAGATCAGGCCACAGGCGGCGTGGGCTCAGCTTCATCCGGAAACTTGCTTCAAGCTTAATTGTTTATTCATTGCAGGGATCATCAGGGTCCAAGAATGACAGGCAGTGGGCCTAGTGTGAGGGATGTAGTGGGAGGGAGATGAGAGGAGTTTGTTGTCAGCCTGCGTTCCAGCAAGAAGGCTATTGCAGCCTGGAGACAACTCCTGTATTTACTCTGTTAAGTGTTTGAATTTCCTTTGTTGACTGGTGATTGAGATAAATGTGTTATATGTCTGTTAAGATTTTTTAAAAAATGAAAGAACTCCCGTATTGTCAGGGCACTGAGGCACTCAGAAAGGCCAGTCAGGACAGCACCTCAGAGAAGAGGGTGAGTGCCTGCTTATCACTGCTGGGCCCCTACCCCATAGCGTGACTGGGGCTCTCAGGGCAGAGGAAATGGGGCAGTGAAAAGACTGTAAACCGGCATGAGACAGTGATGCAAAGAGCAAGGGGGCCAAAATACTCTTGGTTGCGTCTAAGTGTTCAAAGTATAAATCAGAGATTTACTAAGCTAATATGAGGGAAGGAGGAACCAGCCCCTAAGAAAGGAGCCAGCAGCAGATAGCTGTGGGAGCTGAGGTCTGCATTTCATTAGCTTGGGCCTGGGAGCTGGGCTCCAACCTTCGTGGCGTTCCCTCTAGTAACTTGGGACAGGAACATAAGGCTGGGGTTTCCCAGGTGACTCAGTGAAAGAGACTCTACCTGCAGTTTAGGAGATGCAGAAGACGCAGGTTCAATCCCTGGGTCAGGAAGATCCCCTGGAGGAGGGCACAGCAACCCACTCCAGTATTCTTGCCTGGAGAATCCCAGGACAGAGGAGCCTGGTGGGCTACAGTCCAAGGGGTTGCAAGGAGTCGGACAAGACTGAGTGACTTAGCAGACACACATGAGCATAAGGCCTATCAAGTAGCCTGACCAGACAATCTGGAGGTGAGCTAAGCACTGTTTGTTTCTTCTTAGACACAGGCAGCAGAGCATCCTGATGGACCAGCTGCTGTAGAAGGAGCTCCTAAAACATTACTCTCCAGCCCACAAGCCTCAGTCCCCATAGCTGGGCCAAGCAGGGTCAGGAAGCCTGCCCTGCAAAAGGAAGGAGAGAAAGTCTTTGTCCTGACTTGTCTCTGAGGTTAGCAGTGACTTCACTGCAGATCTGAAAGGCCCCTCTCCTTCCCCCACACTGTGCTTCTGCATAGCACCCCTGCCTTCTTCACGTCTCCTCTCTTGGCGCATTCCTCATTTTCTTTCTGTCTCTTTGATGGCTTGTTTGCTCTTGCCTGGATCTCTTTACTCTGCCCTGCCTTCATGGTTGGGCCCCCATCTGTTCTTGATCCGTTTCTCATCTCACTCTCCGATCTCTCTTGGTGTAATGTGGCCCATTCCCACGCCTCTTGTATTGGTCAGCTGGGGCTGCCGTAACAAATGATCACAACAGAATATTGGTTTCAACAGTAGAAACCAATGTATGTATGTTCCCACAGTTCTGGAGGCTACAAGTCCCAGATCAAGGTGCCAGTGTGGTCGTTTTCTGGTGAAGACTCTCTTCCTGGCTTGTACACAGTTGCCTTCTTGCTGTGTCCTTACGTGGAGGAGAGAGAGAAGGAGAGCAGGCTCTCTGGCATCTCCTCTTACATGGGCACTAATTCCATCACAAGGGACCCAGCCATGTGACTTCATTTAAACCTAACTCTCCCAAAGGCCCTGTCTCCAAACCCCATCACGATGAAGGCTAAGGCTTCAATATATGAATTTAGGGGGGCATTCCAATTCATAGCCACTCTTAATGATTTCTTAATGCACATTCTTAGCCCAGAGTTCTCTGCTAAGCAATCCATATGTATTTCTGACTGAAACAAATGGACATAGTTGGGCTACATCAATTGAACTCCTGGGGATGTCATGGAACACATTACTTTCTGTTCAAATCAGCCCCTTCAGCCATGTTTCCTAGGGTAATTCATGGTAGCACAGTTGGGGCACTTGGGATTGATTTCCCTCTCAAGCCTGACATTGGGTGGTCCAGAGCAGCTGTCCATCCAGGGCTGGGTTTCTGAGCGTAGCAGTTATTACAGTTGGCCCCCTCTCTCCATATCCACAGGTTCCACATCTGTGGATTCAGTCAACCACAAATTTAAAATAGAAGAAAAATTCCAGAAAGTTACAAAGAACAAAACTTGAATTTGCCATGTTCAGGCAACTATTTAGCTAGCACATTTACGTGGCGTTAGGTATTATAAATAATGTAGAGATGATTTAAAGTCTGTGGGAGGATGTGAGCAGGTTATATGCAAATATTATGCCATTTAAAATAAGAGACTTGAGCATCTTTGGGTTTTGGTATCCATGGGGGTCCTGGGAACAATCCCCCCAGAAGTTGAGGGGTGACTGTAACATATACAAGACTGTGGCCACATCTCTTCCTTCTTGTATTTTGTTATGCTTAGTCACTCAGTAGTGTCCGACTCTTTGCAACCCCATGAACCCTGCCAGATTCCTCTGTCCATGGGGATTCTCCAGACCAGAATACTGGAGCTAGTAGCCTTTCTCTTCTCCAGGGGATCTTCCCAACCCAGGAATCGAACCCAGGTCTCCTGCATCGCAGGCAGATTCTTTACTGTCTGAGCCATCAGGGAAGCTCTCTTCCTTCTATGTAAGCTGATTGACTCTTTAAGTCTACTTCTCAACCCTAGCTTCATATTTAAAAAAATATGGATGCCTGGGCTCCACCCCAGGCCAATGAATCCATCTCTCTGGGGAGGGGCCAGTGGTTCTACAAGTTGCCCAATGAGAGTGGAGAACTTAAGTTACTTACATGAGGACTCAGGTAAGCTGTCTTGTGGATATTATAGCAGCAGTTTGGGGACCTGTAACAGCAAGCTTCCAGGGCTTGCTCTGCATCTCTCCCTCCTCTTTCTTTCCAGGTCTGTCCATGTCCTAAATCTTATTTCTGACCTTTGGCCCCGTTCCTTCTCTCTGGGCTTGTCAGCTCATCCCTGTTCCCCTGGATTGACCATGGCAGTCTCTAAGGACTTTAACTTGGACCCCTTCTAGCGCCTTGTCCCCTGGTGGGTTGATCTAGTCTTGCTCAGTACCCGCTCCTCCCATCCCTCCACCACCAGGAAGGTCTGGAAAGTCCTTTGGTAGCCTCTTAGGGAATTACCAACATTACTGCACACACAGAGGGTGTCTAATACACGCCATTGCTGTCTGAGCCCCAAACTGATTTTGATTATTACTGAGTGTTGCTGATAAAACCAGCAGCTATTTTTAATGATCCATTTCCTTCTGTTTTTGGATAGCTTATTAGAAGAGGAAAGAAGAGGCATGTGGCATTTGCTGGCGGAGATAGCCAACTTATTATCTGGCAGTTTTCTGTGCTTCACTGTAGGTGTACAACACGGCAAAGGGGCAGTATGCTAACCTCAGGGCCAGCTTGGACAAGAGTTTAATTTAGACTGTTGCGTCAGATTATGTTTGCTTTCCAAAAACTGACTGCACTTTGAGACCCCCCTTAACAACACTAAATCTTAAGAATTCAGGATTAATAAGAACAAGGCAAGCAACACACTAGAAAAATCGGCAGAGATATAAACAAGCAATTCACAGAATAGGAAATAAAAAATGACCAACAGACACTAAAGAACACTTACCATTCTAGTAATCAGTGAAATACAAATTAAAAGGTAGTCAGGTTTATTTCAATAAGTCAAAGATGTTAATAGTCAATAACAGAAAAAGAGATGCAGACTGAGCAAGAAACATAAAAGGATGCTCCTTGGCACTAGTCAGCAGGAAACTACAGATACAGAGACATCATCTCTCACCAGTCAGATTGGGGGGAATTACTGTATTGGCAAGGATATGGAGAAATAGATATACAAGGACATGTGATATAATGCAGGTGGGATTGTAAATTATATTCTGGAGGGCAACTTGCCAGTATATATCAAAAGTTTTATTGGTATATGTTAAAATTTTTATCAATTTGAAAATTTATTTTGCATCAGAACTGTTTTATAGTCTCATTTTCTCTTGAAGCATCTTATCAGAGCAAGTTAGAACAGCTGTAGGCTAATGAGTGATGTTTCAGTAAAACTTTATTTGGTGGTGCTCAGTCACTCAGTCATGTCTGACTCTTTGCAGCCTCATAGACTATAGCCTGCCAAGCTCTTCTGTCCATGGGATTCTCCAGGCAAGGATGCCAGGGTAGGTTGCCATTTCCTTCTTCAGGGGATCTTCCCGACCCAGGGATCTAACCCAGGTCTCTTGTGCCTCCTGCATTGGCAGGTGGATTCTTTACCACGGGGCCACCTGTGTATTTCATATAATTTGCACATATTATTACATATCATTCTTCTTTTGACTTCCTCCCCAAAAACATTAAAAAAAGTAAAAACCAATCTAATCTTGGGGTGGTGGTTTGATCAGTAAGTCATGTCTGACCCTTGTGACCCCATGGACTGTAGCCCGCCAGTCCATGAGATTTCCCAGGCAAGAGTCCTGGAGTGGGTTGCTGTTTCCTTCTTCAGGGGATCTTCCTGACCCAGGGATCGAACCCGCATTCCTGCTTGGCAGACAGATTCTTTACTGCTGAGCCACTAGAGAAGCCTTGGGGGCTGTACAAAAACAGTTAGTGGGCTGGATTTGGCGTGTAGGGCTTAATTTGCCAAAGTTTGTTTTATATTATTACTTGTTTCTTAAAATTAGAAATTGCTGTAATACTATTTAAAGCTAACTTTAAAAACTAACCATTACCCAAAACAAAACGTTAAAGATCAACTTCAATGTAAGCAAGGTCCATTCTATTTTTGAACTTATTATTTGTTAAACAAATGCTAGTGTTTTAAAAATTCTATCTTATGATCCATTCTTGTGCATTCTTTCTCTGGAATTAGTCCCCAAGTCCATTTGTATTGTCACTCTTATTCATAATTCATGGGTCAGTATCAAACTAGGACAGTTGATGAACAGCTAGGGGAGATCACTCATAATGTCATAGGCATGCCCCAGGTCTGGCTGCCAAGCATCAAACTGGTCAGTATCTGGCTAGTGGGCATGGTCTCATCTTTCAGCTTCCCTGGTGGCTTGGCAGTAAAGAATCAACCTGCAAGGCAGGAGATGTGGGTTTGATCTCTGGGTTGGGAAGATCCCCTGGAGAAGGAAATGGCAACACATGGTATTCTTGCCGGGGTAATCCCATGGACAGAGGAGCCTAGTGGGCTACAGAGACCATGGGGTCATAAGAATTGGACACGACTTAGTGACTAAGCCACTGCCAGAGCCAAGACATTCTGTCCACAGTTGGGATCATTTTGAAGATAGCCAATTAAGTTCAAGCCCAGTGGGCTTATTTTAAGTCACTGGCTCAGTTCTGAAGAAAGAAAGAGAGATCTAGTGAACTCAACTGAAAAGTGGCTCATTCTCACACATTTGGGGAAAAAAACAAAACTGTAGCTTCATGCTGCCACATCCTTATTCTTAGAGTGAAGGAATTCTGTCAAAAGAGTTATAGCTCCAAAATTTCCAAGACTTGGGCAGCTTCTACATCCTGAGCAAGTTTAGAGAGGTTGTCTTGCTCAACCCACAGGCTTCCTCTAACCTTTCTTCTTACGGCAACCAAGACAGCAAGCTGACTATTCTGGCTAGTGGTGAGCTCCAGGTTCTAATCAATATCCTGAGGATTTAGATTTACAAGGAGCTCTGCAGACCATACCAGAGCGCTGAAGATGCTCTCTCTCTCTTTTAATAAAACTGAATGGTAATATTCTGAAAACTGGAGGAATGTAAACTTTACACCAGCAATTCGAACCAAAGTCAGAACTATTGTTCTTCAGAACTATTTCTGAACTTTGAACAAAATTTCACGTGATGCAACTAAACAGGAAGGAATAGGAGGAAGATGTTCATGGGACTGACGTTAAGCTTCTTGAGTTTATATGTGGTTTAGTCAGTGAAGCTGAAATTCTTTCATGTATTATTTCTAATAATTGAAAAACAGTATGATGATATGGCACGTAGGCGTAGGGGAGCCAAGAGGCTTTGATTTTGTAGGTATGTCCTTCTTGCTGGTGACTTGAAGAACATTGCTGAGGCTAATCTATGCTCTTTATCGTATGACTGGTGAACACAAAAAGACAGGTATGGTCCAGGACCCTCTTTACCTTAACTATGGATCTCATTGATCTCTGATAGAGGCTATTCCTGAGCTTATGTGAAATCTTGCCTTTTGTCCAAATCATGCACATTTGTGTGGATAGGACGACACTCCTCAATTTTTTCATTTACTGGCTTATGCCAGCTTGCTGTTAGACTTCCATGGGTGGAGCATAGCAATAGTTGTGGAGGGCGTATATTTGGAGGAAATAGTTACAGGTGAGGGTCCCTTTCCACCCTGGCTCAAAACACCCACATCTGAGTCATAATCATACACATAACCCATTGTGTACGCCTCTGGTCTCTTATGCATCATCTTGATAATTTGATTAGTTTTACAATGGTTTGTTTCATCACCTGCACTCATTCAGCCAAGCACTCAAGCACTGGACATTGGTTGGACGGGCTGCATCAAGCTGTGTACAAGAGATCAAAGAGTTTAGCAGCATGTACTCACGGAGCTTGGATCATGGCATGTTGTCCATCAGTCAGCTACTTCTTGAAGGAAAGACTGAGAAAATCCTTGTTCCCTCTTCTGCAGCACTTAGATGCTGTCCACGTCGACTTCTTCAGGATTGCCTTTGTCATTCAGAGACGAAGCTGTGTTGTGGGACCAAAATGGATCCCAGAGTGGAGGTGAGATTTTTTTTTTTTTTTTTTGCTGTCAGTGGTAAATAGCTGCTTTACTTCAATGAACTCCATGGCCATACCTTTATCTATCAAATCAGCATGAGTAGCCCTTGTCCATGAGGGCTTTTGTAGATCCATTGTATAGCTCACTTCAGACATCCTCATGGGAATAGGCTCTGCCTGTCATGGCAGTCTAAGTTGTCCCAGCCCTGTTGTATCTGAGTTTCTTGAACTTTTTTCCATTTCTGCTGCCCCAAGTTTATCATTCTCAAGGTCAGGTTGCTGCTGCTGCTGCTAAGTCGCTTCAGTCGTGTCTGACTCTGTGTGACCTCATCGACAGCAGCCCACCAGGCTCTTCCGTCCCTGGGATTCTCCAGGCAAGAACACTGGAGTGGGTTGCCATTTCCTTCTCCAATGCACGAGAAAGAAAAGTGAAAGTGAAATTCCTCAGTCGTGTCCGACTCTTAGCGATCCCATGGACTGCAGCCTACCAGGCTCCTCCGTCCATGGGAGTTTGCAGGCAAGAGTACTGGAGTGGAATACTCATTTTCACCATATTGATTCTTCCAATCCACGAGCACGGCACATTTCTCCATCTGTTTGTGTCCTCCTTGATTTCTTTCATCAGTGTTCTATAGTTTTCTATATACAAGTCTTTTGATTCTTTAGGTAGAAATACTCCTAAATATTTTATTCTTTTTGTTTCGATGGTGAATGGAATTGTTTCCTTAATTTCTCTTTCTGATTTCTCACTGTTAGTGTATAGGAATGCCAGGGATTTCTGTGTGTTGATTTTATATCCTGAAACTTTGCTATATTCACTGATTAGCTCTAGTAATTTTCTCGTAGAGTCTTTAGGGTTTTTAATATAGAGGATCATGTCATCTGCAAACAGAGAGAGTTTTACTTCTTCTTTTCCAATCTGTATTCCTTTGATTTCTTTATCTGCTCTGATTGCTGTGGCCAAAACTTCCAAAACTATGTTGAATAGTAGTGGTGAGAGTGGGCACCCTTGTCTTGTCCCTGATTTCAGGGGGAATGCTTCCAGTTTTTCACCATTGAGGATAATGTTTGCTGTGGGTTTGTCATATATAGCTTTTATTATGTTGAGGCATGTTCCTTCTATTCCTACTTTTTGGAGGGTTTTTATCATAAATGGATGTTGAATTTTGTCAAAGGCTTTCTCTGCATCTATTGAGATAATCATGTGATTTTTATTTTTCAATTTGTTAATGTGGTATATTACATTGATCGATTTACGAATATTGAAGAATACCTAAAGCAATCTATAGATTCAATGCAATTCCTATCAAGCTACCAGAGGTCTTCTTCAAAGAATTAGAACAAATAATTTCTCAATTTGTATGGAAATACAAAAAACCTCGTATAGCCAAAGCAATCTTGAGAAAGAAGAATGGAACTGGCGGAATCAACCTACCTGACTTTAGGCTATACTACAAATCCACAGTCATTAAGACAGTATGGTACTGGCACAAAGACAGAAATATAGATCAATGGAACAGAATAGAAAGCCCAGAGATAAATCCACGCAACTATGGACACCTTATCTTTGACAAAGGAGGCAAGAATATACAATGGAGAAAAGACAACCTCTTTAACAAGTGGTGCTGGGAAAACTGGACAGCCACTTGTAAAAGAATGAAACTAGATCACTTTCTAACACCATACACAAAGATAAACTCAAAATGGATCAAAGATCTAAGCATAAGACCAGAAACTATAAAACTCCTAGAGGATAACATAGGCAAAACACTCTCTGCTATAATCCAAAGCGGGATACTCCATGACCCACCTCCCAGAATATTGGAAATAAAAACTCGAATAAACAAATGGGACCTAATTAAAATTAAAAGCTTTTGCACAACAAAGGAAACTATAAGCAAGGTGAAAAGACAGCCTTCAGAATTGGAGAAAATAATAGCCAATGAAGCAACAGACAAACAATTAATCTCAAAAATATACAAACAACTCCTGCAGCTCCATTCTAGAAAAATAAACAACCCAATTAAAAAGTGGGCCAAAGAACTTAACAGACATTTCTCCAAAGAAGATAAAAAAATGGCTAACAAACACATGAAAAGATGCTCAACATCACTCATTATCAGAGAAATGCAAATCAAAACCACAATGAGGTACCACTTTACACCAGTTAGAATGGCTGCCATCCAAAAGTCTACAAGCAATAAATGCTGGAGAGGATGTGGAGAAAAGGGAACCCTCTTACACTCTTGGTGGGAATGCAAACTAGTACAGCCACTATGGAAAACAGTGTGGAGGTTCCTTAAAAAGCTGCAAATAGACCTGCCATATGACCCGGCAATCCCACTGCTGGGCATATACACCGAGGAAACCAGAATTGAAAGAGCCACGTGTACCCCAATGTTCATCGCTGCATTGTTTACAATAGCCAAGACATGGAAGCAACCTAGATGCCCATCAACTGATGAATGGATAAGAAAGCTGTGGTACATATACACAATGGAATCTTACTCAGCATTAAAAAAAAATTCATTTGAAGCAATTCTACTCAGATGGACGAAACTGGAGCCTATTATCCAGAGTGAAGTAAGCCAGAAGCAAAAACAACAATACGGTATATTAACGCATATATATGGAATTTAGAAAGACAGTAATGAGAACCCAACATGGGAGACAACAAAAGGAACGCAGATGTATAGAATAGACTCGTGGACTTTGTGGATGAGGGTAAGGGTGGGATGTTATGGGAGAAGGGCATTGAAGCATGTTAATTGTCATGTGTCTAATCAATCGCCAGCCCAGGATTGATGCTCGGGACTGGTGCAGCGAGATTTCCCGGGGGGGAGGGAGGAGGGAGGGGGGACCCGGAGGGGAAGCATATGTAAACCCATGGTGATATCATGACATTGTATGGCAAAAACAAGTAAAAAAAAAAAAAAAAGAGTACTGGAGTGGGGTGCCATTGCCTTCTCCCAAGGTCATGTTGAGAAAGGTTTAAAACCACGTTAAAACTTTTAACTGTGTGTATCTTTTCCCCAGCCATTTTACTTCTTAGAGTTTATTGTAACAAAGTATTTACAAATACGTAGCTATTTGCTGTATCATTATTTATAATAAAAATTATAAATAATCTAAATATCCATAATCATGAAAGTGAAAGTGTGAGTAAAAGTGAAAGTTGCTCAGTCGTGTCTGACTCTTTATGACCCATGGAATTCTCCAGGCCAGAATACTGGAGGGGGTAGCCTTTCCCTTCTCCAGGGGATCTTCCCAACCCAGGAATTGAACCGGGGTCTCTTGCATTGCAGGTAGATTCTTTACCAACTGAGCTAAAGGGAGATCTTACCCATCATTATGGGAGTGGTTAAATGAACAATGTGAACATATAGGGAATGTTATACAGCATATGCTGAGTATGAGGTAGACCTAAGGGTCTCTAAATTTGCATGAACAGTACTGGAAATCTATTGTTGAGTGAACAAAAGGAAAGTCACAGTTCAGTGGGTATAATCTGATGTCATTTCTGTAAAAATGATCAGTGATGACAAAATGAAACTATCTTCTTTGATAAGTATATGTGAAACTCCAGCATGGAAACATGCCTATAATATTGAAGCCAAATTGGCAGAGATGGTCATTTCTGTGAAGAGACTGGGATTTAGAGGTTCTGGGAAATAGCTGGCTCTAAGTATCATTTAATATTTTCATTTTGGGAATGTATTTGGGCTTATTTGTATAATTAAAAGTGAATAATAACTTTTAAAAGTAAAATAAATGAAATGTGAGAGATGGATTAAAAAAGAACTCAATGTTGAGGAACTGGCAGTTCTGTGGACTCCACTCTACTGTCCACATGTGCAGACAGCCCCATAGAGAGCCCCCACGCTGCCCCAGCACCTTCCACTCACATTATCCAGGCCTGTTCAGGAACCATGTGCCTACCCTCGAGGCAGGGGGGCCAGTTCTTGGCTGGCAAGTTAAGAGAGAGACAGTGATAATAATTGACTTTGTTTAGCATGAGGGACATTGAAGGATATGCAGGGAAGGAAAAAAAAAAAACTTTTCTTGTACCCATGTTAGGTTTATTGACTGGGGTGCTGCAAATTAGATAGTCAAAAGACAGATTAACAGGAGAAAAACAATCGGAAGTTTGTTAATGTGTGCATCTGAGTAGCATAGGGGAAAACTCAGCGATGAGCAACTCAAATAGAGGTTAGAACTTGGGCTCATAATAGCACCTTAACAAAAGAACAATAAATTTGTGGAGAAGTAACAAATAAAGGAAAGGGACTTTGTACTTCTTGTGTGTTAAGACCTTGTGTGCTGAGAGAGAAACAATGGCATCACTGTCAAGTACGAAGAAGGCAGTGCCCTGGGCAGGATGCAAGCAAACGTCCCCTCACATTTATCCTCATAACCCCCATTCCCAAGTGCCTTCAGAGTCGCAGTTTCCAGCCTTACAGCGGTTAGCAGGGCTTGATTCTCTTTCTTTCACCAGCTCTGGCTCTGTAGCCTGACGCATAGAGGAAGGACAGGGGAGCAGGCCCGCTCTTTGGGGTCACAGAAGTCTTTGACCTCACCATGAACCTGCTCGGCCCTTTGGACTGCGGTCTCCAAACGGGGGCCTGGTTTGAGTATCGCGTCCTGGACCTGGCGCCGAAGGGACTGGTCCTCTGCTGCCCTCTGCAGCAGAAAGACGACACTGCGCGTTGTCTGGGGGCGAAGAGGCAGCAACCGTTCTAATAGCCACCAAGCAGTGGCTTGGTGGTTTTTAACTGTTAACTTTTTAAAACACTTTTAACTTTTTTTTTAATTATTATTTTTTTATTGTGACAAATTCAAGAAAGACTTTTTTCTTTACATTATTGTGCTCTCAGGGCTGGTGCACCGGGATGACCCAGAGGGATGGAATCGGGAGGGAGGTGGGAGGGGAGTTCTGGAAGGGGAACACATGTATACCCATGGCGGATCCACGTCAATATGTGGCAAAACCAACGCTTTTAACTTGTTTTTTTAACTTTGGGTAGATTTTACCTTTTTATCCAGATGTTTCAGCTGGTGATTTTTATTATTGGAAATTCCTTTACTTTCTCTAGTTCTAGTATTCTCATTTCTTTTGTGCATAATGCATGATTACATACGAAGTTTCAGTGGGCTGAATGGACCCCTCAAAATTCTCATGCTGAAATTCTAATCTCAGGGTGATGGTATTAGGACATGGGGCCTTTGGACAGTAATTGAGGGCAAAGCCCTCCTGAATGGGATTAGTGTCCTTATGTTGGGTTGGCCCAAAAGTTGAAGATGTTACAGGAAAACCCAAATGAACTTTTGGGCCAGCCCAATGAAAGCAGCTCCAGCGAGCTCTTTTGCTCCCTTTGGCCTGTGAGTACACAATTAGAAGTTGGCAGTCTGCGACCTGGAAGAGGGCTGGCATCCTGATCTCGGACTTCCCGATTCTAGAACAGTGAGAAGTGAATTTGTGTGGTTTATAAGCCACCCAGTTGATGATGATTTGATAGAGCAGACCAAAGTAAGATAATCACTTCATTCAGGATTTCTTCCCTGATGACTCAGACGGTAAAGAATCTACCTGTAATGCAAGAGACCTGGGTTCGTTCCCTGAGTTGGGAAGACCCCTTGGAGAAGGGAATAGCAACCCACTCCAGTATCCCTCCCTGGAGAATCCCAATGACAGAGGAGCCTAGCGGGCTATCGTCTATGGGGTTGCAAAGAGTTGGACCCAACTAAGCGACTAACACTTTCACTTACTTTCAAAGAATAAGTACCATGCCAGTGGCACCTGGACCTCTGTTGATATTTTCCATCTTCTTCATCCCTGACTACATGGGATGGCATTTCAGGACCATGTGAGTGCATGTGGGGTATATGATGTGTTCTGGTGAGGTGGACTGCTGGTGCTGGTCACCCAACTTGGCTTAGCATAGGTACAAGTGCTTCCTTTTATCCTGGTAGTGGCTACGATTGGTCAGCAGGTATAATGGTGTTAATGGCTGAAGGGGGACTGGAAGGACTGGCACCCAACAGTTCAAAAGACAGTTTGTGTGCAGCGGTGGATTGGCTGGTTATTCTACAGTCAATAGAGTCTTTCTATGTGGGACAGTGAGAGTGAGCCAGAGCCTCTTTCTGCTTTCTGAGAGAGACTCGGTCAGTCTGCTGAAGCCCAGCATCTTATTCCTCAGTCCATCCCTATTGATGGTGCAGCTGGACTTTGGGAGTCTCCTCTTACCGTTGTATTATTACCAATGTAGCCCTTTTATTTTTGTTAGCTCTTTTATGGGAACTTTCGAGGAGGTGTAACAAATGCTGCTGGTCTGACACCATGATACCTTGTATATCATCATGGGTTTTTATTACTGTAACAATGGATGTATTTATAACTGAAAGGTCAAAATTTACAGTGCTAGAACCACAAACAGAGAGCTAAGAAAGGGGGCAGGAAATATTCAAAGGCAAAAGGTTTTACATTATTGAGATGTTAAAATGCACCCATAGATGGAGGTGTTTAGGTTAAATGTCTTCTATTTTTATTATTAGCTGGAGATGTCTGCACAGCTCTGGCATAATACCTATGGGGTGTTCAAACACAGATCTTTCAAATTCCCAAAGAAATTTTGTGTGGCTTATTGCAAAGTTTGATTAATTAAAAGGGTGTCTATGATCCAAGTAAGTAAAATAAGGCGTAAGACATTCTTCCTTTTTTCCTTTTAGTAAGTTTCCCATTAAGCATTGCATCATTTCTCTTTTGAGTTGTTGTTGTTCAGTTGCTAAGTTGCTAAGTCTGACTCTTTGCAACCCCATGGACTGTAACACTCCAGGCTCCTCTGTCCTCCATTATCTCCAGGAGACTGCTCAAATTCATGTTCATTGTCGGTGATACTATCCAACCATCTCATCCTCTGTTGCCCACTTCTCCTGCCCTCAGTCTTTCCCAGCATCAGAGTCTTTTCCAGTGAGTCAGCTCTTCTCATCAGGTGGCCAAAGTATTGGAGCTTCCATATCAGTCCTTCCAATGAGTATTCAGGGTTGATTTCTTTTAGAATGGACTGGTTTGATCTCCTTGATGTCCAAAGGACTCTCAAGCATCTTCTCCAGTACGACTGGAGAATTGAAAGCATCAATTCTTTGGTGCTCAGCTTTCTCATGGTCCAACTCTCACATCTGTACATGGCTACTGGGAAAACCACAGCTTTAACTTATATGGATCTTTGTTGGCAAAGTAATAGCTCAGCTTTTTAATATGCTGTCTAGGTTTGTCACAGCTTTTCTTCCAAGGAGCAAGCGTCTTTTAGTTTCATGGCTGCAGTCACTGTCCGTAGTGATTTTGGAGCCCAAGAAAATAAAGTCTTTTACTGTTTCCATTGTTCCCCATCTATTTGCTGAGAGTGATGGGACCAGATGCCATGATCTTCGTTTTTTGAATGTTGAGTTTTGAGACAGCTTTTTCACTCTCTTCTTTCACTTTCATCAAGAGGCTCTTCAGTTCTTCTTTGTTTTCTGCCATAAGAGTGGTGTCATCTGCATATCTGATGTTATTGATATTTCTCCCGGCAGTCTAATTCCAGCTTGTGCTTCATCTAGCCTGGCATTTCACATGATATATTCTGCATATAAGTTATATAAGCAGGGTGATAATATACAGCTTTGAAATACACCTTTCCCAATTTGGAACCAGTCTGTTCCATGTCCAGTTCTAGCAGTTGCTTCTTGACCTGCATACAGGTTTCTCAGGAGGCAGGTAAGGTGGTCTGGTATTCCCAGACAGCAAAAGGAACGCAGATGTATAGAATAGACTTGTGGACTTTGTGGATGAGGGTAAGGGTGGGATGAGATGGGAGAAGGGCATTGAAGCATGTTAATTGTCATGTGTCTAATCAATCGCCAGCCCAGGATTGATGCTCGGGGCTGGTACAGCGAGATTTCCTGGGGGGGAGGGAGGAGGGAGGGGGGTTCCGGAGGGGAAGCATAGGTAAACCCATGGTGATATCATGACAATGTATGGCAAAAACAATAAAAAAAAAAGAATTTAGGGAAGATAGCATAACATATGAAATGTGGTGGTGGTGGTTTAGTCGCTAAGTCATGTCCAACTCGTACAACTCCATGCACAGTAGCCTGCCAGGCTCCTCTGTCCAACAAAGGATGGAACAGCACCTAAGTACACATGCTGAGTGGGCTCATGTGTTCCAGGCAAAAACAGAAGGGATCCAAAGACAAGTTATACCCAAAAAAGGTATGCCCAAAGAAGAATCACATGAGTTTAAAGCTGCAGTCAAGATTGCCAGGAGAAATATCAACAACCTCAGATATGCAGATGATACCACTCTTATGTCAGAAAGAAACTAAAGAAATTCTTGATGAGGGTGAAAGAGGACAGTGAAAAATCTGGCTTAAAACTCGACATTCAAAAAACTAAGATCATGGCATCTGGGTCCATCACTTAATGGCACATTGATGGCGAAAACGTGGAAACGGGGCAGATTTTATTTTCTTGGGCTCCAAAATCATTGTGGACCGTGACTGCAGCCATGAAATTAAAAGACTCTTGCCCCTTGGAAGAAAAGCTGTGACAAACCTCAGTTCAGTTCAGTCACTCAGTTGTGTCCGACTGTTTGTGACCCCATGGACTGCAGCATGCCAGGCTTCCCTGTCCATCACCATATCCAAGAGTCCACCCAAACCCATGTCCATTGAGTCGGTGATGCCATCCAACCATCTCATCCTCTGTCTTCCCCTTCTGCTCCTGCCCTCAATCTTTCCTAGCATCAGGATCTTTTCCAATGAGTCAGCTCTTCGCATCAGGTGGCCAAGGTATTGGAGTTTTAGCTTCAGCATCAGTCCTTCCAGTGAATATTCAGGACTGATTTCTTTTAGGATGGACTGGCTGGATCTCCTTGCAGCCCAAGGGACTCTCAAGAGTCTTCTCCAATACCACAGTTCAAAAGCATCAATTCTTCGGCTCTCAGCTTTCTTTATGGTCCAACTCTCACATCCATACATGACTACTGGAAAAACCATAGCTTTGACTAGACAGACCTTTGTTGACAAACCTAGACAGTGTATTAAAAAGCAGAGGTATCACTTTGCTCACAGAGGTCCCTCTAGTCAAAGGTCTTTCTTTTGTTTGGGGATATTTCCCTATACTGTTTCCATAAACTCCACTTTTGCTCCAGTTGGAAAGAGGCCCTAAGGGAAGGGCAGATTTTGGACAGATGGGGAACTGGCCAGAATGAGGAAGAAAGCCGCTAAGTGCCCCTTCATACATCCCGTCTCAACAGCCCACAGTATATACCAGCAGAACTACACATTCTGGTTTCCCTAGATACACCAGAAGGTGGCGCTCTGACAAACTAAATAGCTGATGCCCCCAAATAACTGGTCCAAGGCATTCTGGTACAGTCCGGTAGGACGACTCCTTCTGATGGCACTGGGTAACTTGAAGCAATTCAAGAATAATAAGATCAAATCTTTAAATTACCGCCTCAGGGTAAGTTGCTGTGTCCTGACCACTTTAAGCCTCACAATTACTGATGCAGTGGTCATATTGCCCCAGGCATAGTTCATGTAGAGTTCCTTCTTTGTCTTATCATTTTGGATAAGTTCTGAGTATATCAGAGCAGACAGTTTAGCTGCTGGCCATTTTAATGACAGAGGGCATTTACAGTTCATGATATTTATATTCTGTACACATGCACACACATAAGTTACCAGCAGAGAAACCGAAATTGGATTGTCTTCAGAATCACTGCAACCTACAAGGCGTTAAAAATACAGTATCTTTCGAATTTGGAGGAAGAAAAGGCTGTGATCCAAGTATTTGAAGTAAGCCATGTTGGGGACTTCCCTGGTGGTCCAGTGATTAAGACTCTGTGCTTCCATTGCAGGGGGCACGGGTTTGATCCCTGGTTGGGGAACGAAGATCCTGCATGCTCTAGAGGGTAGACTGAAAAAAAAAACATGTTGTGTTTTGTGTATGACCACAATAGAAAGCAATCTTTAGGTATGTAAGGGCACAGGGATCATACCATCCTCATCCCCTTCTTGAAAAAACTGCTCCAGCTAACCAAGAGCTGAAGCGAAGGAGAGAGGGAAGTGAGGGGACCCATGGTTTGAAAGGAATCCCGGTTGCAACAGGAGCCTAGCCCCAGAGTGAAAGTGAAAGTGTTCGTTGTGTCCCACTCTGAACTGTAGCCTACTGTAGCTCCACTGTCCACGGGATTCTCCAGGCCAGAAAGCTGGAGTGGGCAGCCATTCCCTTCTCCAGGGGATCTTCCCAACCCAGGGATCGAACCCAGGTGTCCTGTGTTGCAGAAGGATTCTTTACCATCTGAGCTGCCTGGGAAGCCCCAAGCCTCACCATAAACCTAACCTGAACTCTGAACCTGGGAGGCTCATTGGATTCTTTGTTGTCAGGGGAATTTTGCGGTCAGTCAGTGTGCTTCCCTAAGCTGCTTCCTTCCTCAGCTGCTCATTTTCCTGTACCAGGAAATGTGTCTATTATGACATGTCCTTTGCCCCCTCATACACGTAGAATCTAATACTTTGTTTGGCAAGCACTTGTGATTTGAATTTTGTTTATGCATTTTCAAACAAAGCCCAATCTATCTAGGGGCTATGACTCAGAGCTAAAAAATACATTTTTCCATTTCCACCAAGCAGGAGCAGGACACTTAATGACATTTAAAGAGCTTTTTATTGTCATGCAAAGTCATGATTTTCTGCACCTTTAAAACTTGGATTAAATAATTTTATCTTACAAAAATAAAAAAAATGGTTTGTAAATAAATATATAAAGGTATACTTTAGATGAAAAAAAAAAGAAACATCTTGAATGCTACCAGTAGAAAATAATAGAAAAAAGGGTGGCATGGCCCTATTTTTGAATATTATGTAACTATTCGAAAGGAGCAGTTTGATTTAGATGTAATGCTCTATGGGAAAAGCCACAAGAAAGTGAGCTGAAGAGAAATGTGTGTGGCATGACCTAGTTTTGTAAAATCAGAGAAAAAGCTTTTATTGGTGTGAAGATTTTCTCTTGGGTGCATTACTATGAACATAGAGAAGAATGTGGACATTAAGCTATTAACATTTATCCTCTTAGGAAGAGGTGGTGGTGGGAGTGAGGGTCATAGGGAGGGGAAATATTGTTGGGATTTTCTTTGATGCCTTCAGGATTTTGAGAAGGGGCGCTTAAAAGGCGATAAAAAGTATATATTGCCTTTTAGTTTCAAAGAAAAATCCAATAATGTAAATATTAAAGATAACTCATTCAGAATGACTTCCATGTTTTATTTTTGAAATTTATTTCTTTATTATATATTTATTTTGGCTGCACTGGTTCTTTGTTGCTGCGTGAGGGCTTTCTGTAGTTGCGGTGCGTGGGTGTCTGATTGCGTGGCTTATTTTGCTGCAGAGCACAGGCTCTGTGTCTTTGTAGATTTGCCTATTATGAAACTTTATCTAAATGACCATACCGTCGATGTGTCTGGCTTTTTGTGGTTAGTAGAGGTGTCAGGTTTTTTTCATGTATGGCACGTATCACCATTTAACTCCTTTTATAGACAAGCACTGTTTCATCACAGGGACATAGCGTTTTTGTTTATCCATTCATGAGCTGATCCACATTTGCATTGTTTGTACTTTTTGTCTATTTCTTGACTAATGCTGCTTTGAACATTCCTGGACAAGTTTTTCTGTGGACACAGTTTTGGACTCTTTTTGATATATATTTAGGATAGAATTGCTGAGTCTTATGGTAACTCAGTGTTAAACATTTTTGGAAACTGCTCAAGTATTACAAGGAATGCAGTCGAATCCTACTTTCTCCACACCCTTGCCACTGCCATTTTCTGTTGTTTATTTTAGCCATCTTGGTGTGTATGAAATAGTTTTGATTTTCTTTTCCCTAGCAACATATCTTGTTATTTTTAATGGTCTTTCAGCCATTTGTATTTCTTTTCTGAATAAATGTCTTTTTAAATCCTTTGCTCATTAAAATAAAATTGAGGTATTTGTCTTTCCATTGTTGGAAAATAAGAGCTCTTTGTACATTTTAGATAGACATTCCTTAGTAGATACGTCATTTACAAATTTTTTTTCTCATTCTATGGGTTGTTGTTATTTTCTTGATGGTATCACTTGAGAGTTTTTCATTTTGATGCAATACAATTTATCTATTTTTTCTTATTAATGTTTGTGCTATTTTTTGACCATGACTTGTGGCATGTGGAATCTTAGTTCCCTGAGCAGGGATCAAACCCATGTCCCCCATGCATTGGGAGTGTGCAGTCTTAACCATTGGACTGTCAGGGAAGTCTCTATGTTTGTGCTTTTTGAATTGTATTTGAGAAACCATTACTTAATCCAAGGTCATAAAAATTTATTCCTATATTTCTTTTAAAAGTTTTCTAGTTCTGTCTCTTACATTTAGGTCTGTGATTCATTTTGAATTGTTTTTTATATATGGCATGAGGTTGGAGTCAAACTTAGATTTGTTTTTGTTTTTTGCATATGTATATCCTGTTGTCCCAGCAACATTATTGAAAACACCATTCTTTTCCATTCAGTTGTCTTGACACCCTTGTGAAAGAATCTGTTTATCATAGATATATGAGCTTATTTCTGGACTCTCATTTAGATCCCATTGATCTGTATATCTATCCTTATGCCAGTATTGCACTTTCTTGATTAATGTAGGTTTGAAATAAGTTTTGCAATTGGGAAGTGTGAGTCCTCCAAATTTCTTTTTCTTTTTTAAGATTATTTGGTTATTCTGGGTCCCTTGCATCTCCATATGAATTTGGAATCAACTTGTCAACTTCTACAAAGAAACCCAGTGAATTTTGATAGAGATTGCATTGAATTTGTAGATTAGTTGGGGGAGTTTGGCCATCTTAACAATATTAAGTGTTACAAACCATGAACATAGGATGTCTATTTATTTAGATCTTCTTAAATTTCTTTCAGTAACTTTTTTTGTACTTTTCAAAGTATAAGTCTTATACTTTTCTGATAAATTATTTCTAAAGTATTTTGTTTATGATGTTTTATGATTATAATTGTCTTCTTAATTTCATTTTCAGATTGTTCATTGTTAGTCTATAGAAATACAACTGTTTCTTTGTATATTATCTTGTATTCGGAACTTTGCTAAATGCTTTAAATCTAATAGCTTTTATTTTTTTGACATTTCATAGGCTTTTCTACATATGAGATCATGTCATCTCTGAATAGGGTTGCTTTGTCCTTTACAATTTTGATGCCGTTATCTCCTTTGTCCAGGCTTATTTGCATTTAGTACAACATTGAATAGAGGTGATGAGGGCGGACATCTGTTTTGTTTTTAATTGTAGGAGGAAAGCATTCAGCCTTTCACTATTAAGTATGATGTTAGTGAAGGTTTTTATTAAGATCGTCTTTATTTTAAATTCTTTATTGCAGAACCCCCCCTTTTATTTCTAGTTAATTGAGTGGGGTTTCTTTTTTGATAGTGAAAAGGTATTGGACTTTGTAAATTAACAGAAAAAAGTGCCACTCTAAAAAAAAAGTGCCACTCTATTTAGGTATGATGGGACATATAAAAAGCTGTACCAATTATTTAATGTATATAACTTGATGAACTTGGAGATATACACCTGTGAAACCATCCCCATCTATACCATAAGCATACCCATTATTTCCATTGGCAAATGTTTTTCTGCATTTGTTGAGATAATCATGTAGTTTTGCTCCTTTAGTTTTTAAAAAGTAACTTATTTTTGGCTGTGCTGGGTCTTTGTTGATGCCAGGCTTTCTCTAGCTGTGATGGGCAGGGGCTACTCCTAGCTGCGGTGTGTGGCTTCTCATTGTAATGGCTTATCTTGTGGCAGACCATGAACTCTAGGGTATGTGTGTTGATATTTTACTAGAGGTTTTTGCATCTAAATTTATAAGAGATATTGGTTTTTGGTTTTCTCTTGTGATGACTTTGTCTAGTTTTGATAAAACTGGCCCCATCAAATGAATTGGGGAGCATTCTTTCCTTTGCCAACTTTTGGAAGACTCTGTGGAAAGGGTTGCTAATTCTTTAAATAGTTGGTAGAATTTACCACCGAAGCCATTCCAATCCTGGGCTTTACTTGCAGGTAGTTTTTGGATTACTAATCCAATCTCTTTACTTGTCAGTTCCTTCTTAAGTCAGATTTAGTAGTTTGTATCTTTCTAGGAATTTGTCCATTTCATGTAGGTTATGTAATTTGTTCCATACATTGTTAATTGTGTTTGTTTATAATCACTTCATTTTTGTAAGGTCGGTATTTATGTCTCCTGTTTCATTCCTGATTATAGTAATTTGAGCTTCTTTTACTCTTTTGTTGGTTAGTCTCGCTAAATGTTTGTCAATTTTGTTGACCTTTTCAAAGAAGCAACTTTTGGTTTTACTAGTTTTCTTTATTATCTTTGTATATTTTTTAATTAATTAATATTCTGATTTAATATTATTATCTCCTTCTTCTTGCTTTAGGTTTGATTTGCCCGTTTTTTAGTTTCTTAAGCTAGAAGGTTGTTGTTGATTCAAGATTTTTTAAAAAATTTTAACATGGGAATATAATGCTATAAATTTGCTCCTAAGCACTGCTTTAGTGTCATTCCAGAAGTTTTAATGTGCTATGCTTTAATTTTCAATCATATTGAAATATTTTCTAGTTTCCTTTGTGGTAATTTCTTCTTTTGACTTGATTGGTTCTTTCAGGGTGTGTTGATTAATTTCCACACTTGTGAATGCCCCAAATTTCCTTCTGTCATTTCCTTCTAATTTTATTCCGTTGTGGTTGGAAAGCATGTTTTCAATTTTGTAAAATTATTCATTCTCATTTTATGGCTTAATATATGGTCTGGTCTCCAGGATATTCAATGTGTACTTTAGAAGACTTTATGTTTACTACAGTGCTGTGTTACTTTACAGCAAAGTGAATTAATTATACATATATTCACTCACTTTTAGATTCTTTTCCCATATAGATCATTATAGAGTACTGAGTAGAGTTCCGGGTGCCATGCGATAGGTTGTAATTAGCTATCTGTTTTATATGTAGCAGTGTGCATATGGAGAAGGAAATGGCACCCCACTCCAGTATTCGTGCCTGGAGAACCCCAGGGATGGAGGAGCCTGGTGGGGTACAGTCCACGGGGTCGCAAAGAGTCGGACACGACTGGGTGACTTCACTTTCACTTTCAGTGTGCATATGGGGCTTCCCTGGTGGCTCAGACGGTAAAGAATCCGCCTGCAAAGCTAGAGACCTAGGTTCAATCCCTGGGTTGGGAAGATCCCCTGGAGGAGGGCATGGCAACCCACTCCGGGATTCTTGCCTGGAGAATCCCCATGGACAGAGGAGCCTGGTGGACCACAGTCCATGGGGTTGCAAAGAGTTGGACACGGCTGAGTGACTGAGCACACACAGCGTGTATATGTCAATCCCAGTCTCCCAGTTGATCCCTCTTCTCCTTTCTCCCTGGTAATCGTCAGTCTGTTTTCTATATCTGTGACTCTTTCTGTTTCGCCAATAAGTTCATTTGTACCATTTTTTTAAGATTCCAGATATAAGTGCTATCATTTATTTATCTTTCTACAAATATGATAACCCAGAGATGATCATACTGACTTAAATCAGGGATTGTCATACTGACTTGACTCAGTATGATCATCTCTGGGTCCATCCATGTTACTGCAAATGGCATTATTTCATTCTTTGTGTGCGTGTGTGCTTGAGCAATATTCCGTTGTGCATATATGTACCATATTTTTCTTTATCCACTCCTGTCAGCAGACATTTAGGTTACTTTCAGGTCCTGGCTGTTGTAAATTGTGCTGCAGTGAGCACTAGGGTGCGCGTATCTCTTCGCGTTATAGTTTTCTCCAGAAAATATGACCAGGAGTGGGATTGCTGGGTCATATGGTAGCTCTATTTTTATGTTTCAAAGGAAGCTCCATACTGTTCTCCATAATGGCTGCACCAATTTACATTCCTAAGAGGGCTTCCTTTTCTCCACACTGATCTACTTATTCATGATGTTGCATTGTTGTTTAGTGGCTAAGCTGTGTCCGACTCTTTTGCAACCCTGCGGACTGTAGCCTGCCACGTTCCTCTGTCCATGGAATTTCCCAGGCAAGAATACTGGAGTGGGTTGCCATTTTTCTCTCCAGGGGATCTTCCCGACCCAGGGATCAGATCAGAATCTCCTGCCTTGGCAAGCGAATTCTTTACCACTGAGCCACCGGGGAAGCGCATTATAATGAATAGCATATGGCATTTTTCCTTAAGGGCTTGCAGTTCCTGATGCTGTTTATTCAGTCCAACAAATATCTCCTCTGTGCCAGGTGCTCTTTCGACTGTGGCACAAATGCTAATAAGAAGATTACCAACTATTCCTCATTTAAAAGAGTTAAAAAATCTCTGCCTTCATGCAACTGTATGTCACATAAAAGATATCAAGTGTGTTAGCAAAGAAGATCATCTCAAATACTATTATTAAACCATTTGGGGCTTCCCTCGTGGCTCAGACTGTAAAGTATCTGCTTGCGATGTAGGAGACTCGGTTTTGTTTATTGCTGTAAAGAAAATAAGGTAATGGGACAGAAAATGACTGAGGGAGAAGGAAGGATACTCAGAGGAGGTGACATTTGAGCAGAGTCCTGAGGAATGAAAAAGAGACAGCCACAGCAAGATTCAGGGAAAGAGCCTTCCCATCAGGGGAACACCAAATATAAAGTCCTTGAGACAGGAAAGAGCTGATCTGAGGGACCCAGAGGCCGGTGGGACCAGCCCATTCTGGATGAGGTTGAAGAGAAGTGGGGGTCAGATCATGTAGGGCTTTGTAGGCTGTGGTAAGGAGGGTGAATTTTATTCCAGTTGCACTCAGTACTCTCTGGAGAGTCTTAAGCATGTGACTGATTTATGATTACCTTTTGAGATGTTTTCTCTGGCTGATGTGTTAAACTGTTAGGGGCAGTGTACGATAACCAAGGGCAAGAGGGAAAAGAGAGCAGCAGAGAGGCTGTAGCAGCTGGCTAAGGAGAAGTGAGAGTGATTTGGACTAGTGTTTTAGCAGAGGAGACGGTGAAAAGGGGTCATATTCAGTGAGATTTGGGTGATCATTCAGTAAGAGCCTGCAGGACTTGCTGATGGATTGGATGCAAGTGGAAGAGGAAAAAAAGGAATCAGGGATAACTCACATTTTTGGTCGGGGCACCCAGGAGGCTGGTGAGAGAAAGCTGTTAAAGGAAAAAAAATGGTCTTGCGTACTACTTTGTAAAGTTAACTCATACAGTGTTGGATATATCACATAATTGAAATTAGATGAAAATTCTCAACAAAATATTGTGAGGGAATCCATAAAGATTTAAACTATTACTTCTGCCTGGTGGGACTAAGGATGGCTCTCTTATTCTATTTCTCTGTATTTTCTAAGTCTCTTGTGATGAGCATATGTTATTTACTAATGAAACAAAGTCAATTTTATAAAATGAGACAAAAGTGGAAGAATACAGCTGCAAAGACTTCCTGGAGGAGGCGAAGAATTGTAAGATTTATCTGAATGTGTTTCCAGAGCATTATACAAAGAGTAGAAAGATTAAGCTCTTTTTTCAAGTAGCTGTTGAATCGAAAATGACAGCTTTGTAAGGGTGATTTGAATTTCCATCCGTCTAAATGTTAAATAGATATATAAGGAGTAGATTGGTTACTTTGGCTTCATGTTAAAACCTGTAGACTCAGGGCAGCTCATAAATATAAGTTGTCAGAAAAAAGATCTGAGAATTGAAATTCTCAGTTCTTATTTCACCTATGTTTGGACTTGGTAGCTATATGCTCAGTATTTATTATTTTATGCTGGAATAATCTTAATCAACTAAAGTTCTGTTGGCTATATATGCTAATTGTTTGACATTTTGTGTATGGTAATCTTTCAGTCATGTCTGATTCTTTCCCACTCCATGGACTGTAGCCTGTCATGCTCCTCTGTCCATGGAATTCTTCAGGCAAGAATACCGGAGTGAGTAGCCATTCCCTTCTGCAGGAGATCTTCCTGACCCAGGGGTCGAACCCTGGTCTCCCACATTGCAGGCAGATTCTTCACCATCTAAATCACCAGGGAAGCCCTGTTCAATGTTTAGGTCCTTTAAAATTTCCACTTAATGAAATAATTATGTGTAATTGTTTGTGATTAATTAGAGAGCAACAAAGATATTTATTGGTTTATATGCACATTTGATGCAATGTGCATATATTTGCAATGGTTCGAAGGCAGTAGAGCAATTTCTTATAACTTTCAAGAATTGCCTTAATGTAAATTTTGGAAAGCTTAAACAGAGTATGGCACTGCTGTGATTTCTGAGCATTTTATTCCTGCTCACAAGCAGAGCATTTGTGAAATCAGCATTTCTTGTAATAGGATTGGGTTGTAAATTGTGGTGCCATCTGCAAATAAACTAATAACATGTGAGGCACCGCCAGTTTTTATGCCTTATAATTTGGGATGATTCTCACCACAACTGATTGGTTCTATTGTGAAAGCAAGAGGAATGAGTAGATTGCAGTCTCATTTCCCTCTAGACTGCAGTCTAGACAGCAAAATTTATTTTGGGGGAAGATTTAACTTCCTTACACAGAGAAATAATAACATAAAATACATTTCTTTCAAATTACATTTTCTTTTTATTTCTAAAGAAATATTCCCTCCATGGAGCTTCTAATGCATGGACACATTTCTGCAATTTATGGTAGTGAATTAAATTAAAATTTCCTCTATCGGCGCCTGCCAATTTCCCATTCCAAATAAATCTGCTGTGTTTGGGAGACATAGGAGTCTATAAAACTGTTTTTGTTGTATCTCCTTTGAGTTAGAACAAGAGCACAAAATAGGAATTTTCCTATTTGCTAAAATCAAAATTCAAATAAAAATAAAAATAGACAGATCCCATCTTGTTCTATTTTCTTGCTGCTCTTAAGGCTTTCAATGATTTTTCCTAGTTATTTTTCCTATCACCAGACATTAAGGGCAGAATGTGAGTATAGGAAATGAATGTCAGACAATGGTTAAATGTCTGTGGAAGATAAGGTAACAACATTTTTTTTCCTCTCCAAATTGTCATGATATCTTTTTTGCTTACATCGGATAATTATGCGTGAGTGTGTGTGTATGGTACGTATGTTAGTTTAAAACAGTTACTCTTCTATTTTATTCCTTATTTTATCTCTGAAAATTTATCATTGGAATTTTTTTCAGCTGTTAATCCAGGAATGTCAGTATATCACTAGGGTTGCGCTGGACCAAAAAAGTTGATAGTTGTATCTCTCTGAAGTTTTGAGACAATGTTTTGAGACAATAAGGGCTAGTAGAGACATGAGGGCTCCATGGGCAGAATACTGATCTGATGTATCTTCAAACCAGTAGTCTTGAGATATTTGATCTGAAGTTATTTAGAGGGAAGGTTGAACACTATGGAGAGAGGAGGATATTGGGACCCCTTGTTTAATTAGTTCTGGCCCTGGACTTGCATATCACACCCTGTTTGACAAAGATCCTCTTGTTGTTCAGTCTCTCAGTCTTGTCTGACCCTTTGCAACCCCTGAACTGCAGCAGGCTTCCCTGTCCTTCACTATCTTTCTGAGCTTGCTCAAACTTGTGTCCATTGAGTCAGTGATACCATCCAACCATCTCATCCTCTGTCGTCCCCTTCTCTTCCTGCCCTCAATCTTTCCCAGCTTCAGAGGCTTTCCCAGTGAGTTGGCTCTTTGCATCAGGTGGTCAAAGGACTTGCGCTTCAGCTTCAGCATCAGTTCTTCCAGTGAATAGTCAGGGTTCATTTCCTTTAGGATTGACTGGTTGGATCTTCTTGCAGTCCAAGGAATCTTCTCAAACACCACAGTTCAAAAGCATCAATTCTTTAGCTTTCAGCCTTCTTTATGGTCCAACTATCACATCCTTACATGACTACTGGAAGAACCATAGCTTTGACTATATGGACCTTTGTTGGCAATGTGATGTCTCTGCTTTTTACTACACTGTTTGGGTTTGTCATAGCTTTTTTCCAAGGAGCAAGCGTCTTTTAATTTTGTGGCTTCAGTCACCATCCACAGAGGTTTTGGAGCCCAAGAAAAAAGTATTGTTTATATGTCCAGTTTAAACCCTAATTTTTTGTTAAAGACTTCCATTTAATTTATAAGAATTCTTGGAATCTTTTTAGGTAGGAGAACTCTACATAAAATCAATGCTTACAGATATTATTTTCATATCCTAAGCAAAAAGGATAATTTTTTGGATTTGGAATGTTCACTTTTTATTAAGCATAAAAACCATATATCAGACCTAAATTTAAAAAATTAACTCTGTATAATTACAACCTAAGCTAGATATTTAGGGAATAACATAAAATGACAAAATAAAGGATGTTTATATTTAACTATATGTTAATATATTTAATGTATATTGAATATAGCTAATACAGAAATGTTTATGTATTCATACATTTTGTGCTGCACAATGCAGCTGGAATTATGTAGAGTATCCTGTGTTTATTATTTACTATAACTGCTGTTCATCTGAAAGAGCTGAAGACAGGAATTGCATAGGAAGTAAATATTTTATCTTTTCTCTGAGTGGAAGCAGGCACAGCTTCCTATGGTTGCCATCTCCACAGTCGCCACGGTGTGGCAGCAGCCGCCCGCTCAACCCCCTGGCGTGGGCCGTGTTCAGCATGGCACTCCTCCCTTTCCTAAGAGCCAGAAAAGCTGTGATTATGTGGATGCTGAGTTGGAAGGGAGGACAGTTATTTAGGGTAAGTCCCTCAAAATATTACTAATACAGTATTATGTAATCATAGCAGTGTTGACGCATGCATCGTGGAGGGTTTTTTCCTTCTAGTTTCTTCTCCCCCTCCCCCAAATAAACACATTCTCCCATCTGTGTGGGCAACTGTGCCTTTACAAGTAATCATTTAATCTCAAATATACTATGGTATGAGCCAAGATATTGTCAAATATTAAACAAACACAATATGAGCAACATGGCCCCTCAGAGATGCTGTACACCACCATTTAAGAAACAGAAGCAGTGTCAGTTTCTTTGTGAATGCTTTCTTATTCATGGCAACAGCATCACTTCCTAAGAGCATGTGATACTGAAGGAATTTACTGAGATTTGTGTGATGGCTATGGAGCTGCCAGATCTATGTGCTATTCCCATTATGCCTGCTGAAGCTCAGAGATGGTTAAATGCAGACCATTTCCAACTTGAGCTGGTGACACAAGTCACAGTTGAAATGGTTTGTGCTTTCATAAATAATTGTGGACTCGGGCCTCGCGTTAGAGACTTTATTTAAGAAGCACCCAGATCTGCTTTAGGAACCCTCTGCTCACACATTGTCCCCAGACAGTGGTTCATGATCCTTGAAATCTCAAATATCAGTAACTACTTAGAGTCTTTCTGGAGAGAAGAGTGTTTTAATCGGGTCACATTTAGTTATCCACGTTCAGTTATTTGCCCATCCCTAAGGACATGGTATCTGGAGGGGGCATGGCAACCCACTCCAGCATTCTTGCCTGCAGAATTCCATGGACAGAGGGGCCTGGCGGGCTGCGGTCCACAGAGCCGCACAGAATCGGACACGACTGAAGGGAGTTAGCACGCACGCACACCAGGACATGCTAGAGCGTGCCAAGTGTGTGGCAAAGCATAGGGTATTTTCTTGAAGAGCCATGTTTGCTCCTTGAGTACTAGAAAACATGACTGTTAAGTTCCTACAGGTAGATCTGAAATAAGATGCATCATTCACATAAGCCTTAAGATGAAACATGCGTTTTCAATTAATTTCCTGCTGGCAGTGGACTGTGTTGTGCTGCACATCCTTCAGGCATTCTGCAGCCATGTATTTTCTGTCTTCCATCTGAGGAAGAGATAGTGAACAGAGGTTAGAAAATGTGAAAAGCGCTAACCAATTAGCTTGGATTTATTCAAAGTTAACACTCACCTGTTATCTGTCGTAGAGTTAACTGTGGCCACGAACACCGAGGAGTGAGTTTCGAGTGGCAGGCTGTTGTCTAGGAGGAAGGGATCTTGCATATCTCCACTTGGGTACCGCACTGGCAGTCTTTGGACAGAAGAAGGGCACTGGCTGCCTGAAGAGCTTCAAAGGCATCATCTCAATCTGCTCATGAAATACCTGTGACTCCCCTAAGTCTCTGCCTGCCAGTGCAGGAGTCTTGAGAGACGTAGGTTCGATCCCTGAGTGGGGTAGATCCCCTGGAGAAGGAAATGGCAACCCGCTCCAGTATTCTTGCCTGGAAATCCCATGGACAGAGTTGCCTGGTGGGCTGCAGTCCTTGGGGGCTGCAAAGAGTCGGACACGACTGAGCAACCAAGACACACATGCTCCGAGGTCTCTAGGATTACGCCTCTGACTTTTTTTACCCCCTTAGTTTGGTTTCTTCTGTAACTAGTTACTGCCAAGTGCAAAAGAACCCAGACCATCTTACATGTAGGTACTTAGCATCTGGATGCCTACATTCTAGATCTTGCTCATTAGGACTGTCTTGCTCAAGTCCTACCTCTTAGCATCAGAGATGGTTTGGATACTCTGGTACATATTCTGAAGCCTTCCAGGCTTCCCTTCTGAGCTCCTCCCTTGGGCCCTCTGGGTCCTTCATGACCTGGCTCCCGGCTGCTCTTCATTTCCCAACAGTTCTCAGACACGCATGGTGATCCAGCCTCACCATCATGCATGCCATTCCTCAAACATTTCCAGCCATTCTTCTCTCAGGATCTTTCCCTTGCTCTTATTCTCCCAGGAATGCTCATCTCATAGACGTCGGTTTGTCTGGCTCGTGTCATCCACGTCCTCACTCCAATGTTCTTACTGTTCTTTGTTGGTATGACTCCCCCTCATACTCCTCCTGACAGCCCCTGCCCCTCTGCCCCCTGCTTGGCTTTGTCACTGCCGTCATGTAGTATCATTACCCCTTCACCTACTTGTTGCCTGCCTTACCCTCTTCTCCACCCAGACTGTAGGGCGCTGCGTTGTCTTGTTCGTTCAACATTGCATTCACCAGAACCACACAGTGCCTGGTTTATGGTCAGGATTCGAGACAAACGTGTTGTATGCGTGGCCGAGCTCTGTCATTTTGTTGTTGTTGTTCAGTCGCCCAGTTGTGTCTGACTCTGCAACCCCATGGCCTGCAGCACACCAGGGCTCCCTGTCCCCCACCATCTCCCGAAGTTGCCCAAGTTTGTGTCCATTGCATCAGTCATGCCATCCAACCGTCTTAGCCTCTGATGCCCTCTTCTGTTTCTGCCCTCAGTCTTTCCCAGAATCAGGGACTTTTCCAATGAGTCAGCTGTTCACATCAGCTGACCAAAATAGCGGCGTTTCAACTTTAGCATCAGCCCTTCCAGTGAGTTTTCAGGGTTGATTTCCCTTAAGATTGACTGGTTTGATTTCCTTGCTGTCCAAGGGACTCTCAGAAGTCTTCTCCAGCACCATAGTTCAAAGGCATTAGTTCTTCAGTGCTCGGCCTTCGCTGTTATTTTACAGATCCCATAACCAGGGTCTGATGAGGTGTATGAGGCCAGGGGCTAGGGAGCAGAACCTAGTGAGTGGCAGAACCGGGAGCGTCATCCTTGACTGGTCTCTCCATGTTGACCATCTTCATTTCTGAGTCCGACAGCTCCTGTTACCTGTACTTTGCCATCTCACACCTGACTAAGACCTGCCTTGTCTTATTTTTGAGCTGCTTCCTCTGTGGGTCATGTCTCCGTAGCTAGGTTATAAGCACCTGGAGGGCAACCTTTCTTTGGTATCTATAGTGTCTAACACAGTGCCAGGAACCCAACAGATGGCTAATAATTTTTTGTTCTTGTTAAAGATTTATTTGTTTTTGGCTGTGCTGGCTCTATGTTGCTGCCTGTGGCCTTTCTCCGGTTGTAGCAAGCAGAGGCTACTTTTCAGTTGTGGTGTGTGGGCTTCTCCTTGTAGTGGCTTTCTTGTTGCCAGGCATAAACTCTAGGTGTGCAGGCTTCAGTGGCGCCCAGGCTTAGCTGCTCTGCAACATGTGGGATCTTCCTGGACCAGGGATCAAACCTGTGTCCCCTGCATTGGCAGCCAGGTTCTTTACCACTGAGCCACCAGGGAAGCCCAGCTGATAAATTCTTATTAACGTTCTACTTAAAAAAAAAAAGTAAACAATATTATCTGGGGGCAGGGGCATGAAATTTCTATATATTGAAGCTGCTGGGTAGTTTCTGGAATAAGGAATCCTAAAAGCTTTCTATGATTCTTAAGAGACTGTCTGCCTACTCCTGACCCAGCCAGACCTCATCAGTCTATAAATTTTGGAAAGGGCGAAAGACAGGATTGCCTCCTTTGGCATTATCATATCAGAAAGAAATATTTACTCTGGCAAATGAAGGGTCCCCAAAGACCACAGAGCAGTTGCCAGTGCTGGGTTTTAGAAATGGCTGGCTGGTTTTATTACCAGTTAATAGCATTTGTATTTGTGCTTTTGCAAATAAGCATGAGAAATCAATCGTTAGGCATGGACAGTGTGAGAAAATTATGGTCAGGGTCCTAGGAAACTGGCTGGGGGTGAGGACTACAATTCAGTAATTGTGTCAAGTGTATGAAGATGAAGGAGAAAGGTTTATATGGGGTGTGTGCTGCTCAAGAAGAATACGGTGAGTGGTGCTTGGTGCTAAAGCACCTCCTCCTCTTCCTACCACACTCACATCTACCGGGGCTTGGAGAGCATCTTCTTTATGGAGAATTACCCCTTTCATTTATCCAGCAAATATAAGGAGTGGTTGTGTTTTCATGAGTGCCTGTGGAAATCCTAAGTCCTGGGTCTCTGAGAAAAAGTTTGAGTGATTAAGAGGCATGAGGATGTATGAGTTTGGCTCTTGCATCTACTAGTTACTTGCTCTAAGATCCCGGGCAAGTGATTTATTTATTAAAACAATTTTGGAGAGAGAGTATTTCACTTAATGTATTTTAAAAAATTTTATTGAAGTATAGTTGAATTATACTGCCTTCCTAAGGGAAACTTTTCCTCCTTAAGTTCATCATACTTCATTGGTATTGTTTCAGCTCTCGTAACCAAAGCAGCCATGTTGTGTTTAATTTCTGCTGTACATGGGCAAGTATTTAAGCTGTCTCTAAGCCTGTTTGCTGATCTGTTAGGTGGAAACAAAAATGATATCGAGGCAAAGATTTTTGTTGAGATTAAGTGAGGAGCTGTAGATGAAGTGCTTATCTGGCAAGCAGAAAAGACTCAGTACATTTTATTTGTGAATTTTTAGATTTAAAGTTTTTATTGGAGTATAATTGATTTAGAATGTTGTGTTCATCTCAGGTGTACAGCAAAGCGAGTCAGTTATGCATATACATATATCCAGTTTTTAAAAGATTTTTTTCTCATTCAGGTCATTACAGAATATTGACTAGAGCTCCCTGTACTGTACAGTAGATCCTTATTAGTAGTCTATTCTATATATAGTAGTGTGTATCTGCCAATCTCAATTTCCCTATTTATCCCTCCCTACCTCTCCTCCCTGGTAACTCTAAGATTGATTTCTACCTCTGTGACTCTATTTCTATTTTGTAAGTAAGTTCATTTGTATAATTTTTAAAAAAAGATTCTACATAGAGGTGATATTTTTCCTTCTCTGACTTACTTCACTCAGTATGACAATCTCTATGCACATCTGTTGCTGCAAATGGCATTATTTTGTTCTTTTCTATGACTGAGTAATATTCCATTGTATATATGTATCACATTTTCTTTATCCACCCCTATGCTGATAGACTCAATGCATTAAAAAGTTTTTTAAATTTATTTTTGGCTGTGCTGGGTCTTCATTGCAGCTCGAGCTTTTCTCTAGCTGCAGCAAGCCAGGGCCATTCTTCGTTGCGGTGGGCAGCTTTCTCCTTGCTGCAGCTTCTCTTGTTGCAGGGCATGGGTTCCAGGTGAGTGGGGTTCATTGGTTTCAGCACACAGTCTCAATAGTTGTGGTGCATGGGCTTAGTTGCCCCATGGCACATGGAATCTTCCTGGATTGAACCTGAGTCCCCTGCTTTTGCAGGCTGATTCTTATCCACTGTGCCACCAGGGAAGTATGACTCAATGCATTTTAAATAAGTAAGACATATTCTTGAGTAAAAAAGGGAGGATCCAGCCCAGCCACTGACTTTCCTGTCCTCAAAACTGCCCTGCTTATCCACCCCTGGAGGAACGAGCTAAAATTCTTTGGGATATTGGTTTATTCCTTGGTTAGCCAGCTTGCAGACTTATTTTCTTCCCTAGCCATTTCAGGCTGTGTGCTTACTGAAGCCAAGCTACCTGGCTTTAAGATGTGTATGGAGCTTGTACAAACTGCTGAAGCTACCCAGGCCCCAAAGCCATCTGCTCTCACCAAATCCTTGGAAAATGAAAGTGGCCATGATGCCATTAAAAGTCCATCTAGTCAAAGCTATGGTTTTTCCAGTGGTCATGTATGGATGTAAGAGTTGGACCATAAAGAAAGCTGAGCACCGAAGAATTGATGCTTTTGAACTGTGGTGTTGGAGAAGACTCTTGATAGTCCCTTGGACTGCAAGGAGATCCAACCAGTCTGTCCTAAAGGAAATCAGTCCTGAATATACATTGGAAGGACTGATGCTGAAGCTGAAGCTCCAATACTTTGGCCATCTATGTGAAGAACCAACTCACTGGAAAAGACCCTGATGCTGGGAGAGATTGAAGGTGGGAGGAGAAGGAGATGACAGAGGATGAGATAGTTGGATGGCATCACCGACGTGATGGACATGAGTTTGAGTAGGCTCAGGGAGTTGGTGATGGACAGGGAAGCCTGGGGTGCTTCAGTCCATGGGGTTACAAAGAGTCAGACATGACTGAGCGACTGAACTGAACGATGATGACAAGAGTGGCCATCTTTTCTTACCTTAGGGAGAACAGACCCCAAACTGATTCTTATCATGGGATTCTGGGGACAGAAGGGAATTTAGGCTTGCAGTTGTATAGTGAGCTGCAAGCTGAACTCTCTGAAGGGAGATTCCATGTGTGGTTTCTTTGTATAAAGTATCTCCTGTAAGTGAAAGTATTCAAGGATATAAATTTGGGCAGTAGAGACTATCTTCTTATAAGACTGGATGCATTGATGAGAGTAGAGCCAGGCACTGGCCCACTGAAAAAAAAATATGCTGTCTCTGTCTCTGGGTACCTCTGTTGGGTGACAAGTTCTTAGAGATACGAAGCAAGTGGTGGCATGTCAGGGACTGTCATATGCTTTTCTCAATTCAAATAATTCACAGGAGGTCGAAAACACAGGAGTTACTGTGAAATTAGCGGGTTTTTTCCCCCTGAACTTAATATCTGACAAGGAGGAAGAGGGGTTCCTCTGAGTCTGTTCGTCAGTTCTGGAGATGGCCAGGAGGTGGCACCAGGGCTTGGTTCTTAATGGACCCTGGGCACACCAAAGAAAAGAAAATGCTTATTGTAGCTCCAGTCTGGGCTTTTGGATGAAACTCTGTTTCTTGGGAGATCTGAATAAAAATCCTGGCCTTGGCATTCTTTCAGGTTAAATTCTCTTCTTTTTTCATCTAAGAATTGAGTTTCTTATCATGGTGCCCGACATTATCACTTAGTGATTCTCCATTGGAGAGTCCTGTCACTTCTGATGTTTTCTTGGTACCTACACTAACAGGAAATGGAATGGAGCTTGGAGAGGAATGCTGAATGAATAAGATTGGAACTTTCTAGCAACTTGCATGGAAAAAAGTAGTAGAGATCATGTTATATGGGGAAATGGTAGATGGTTTGAATTATCTGTTTTTCTCCCCTTTTCCTCTTTACCTATCTGCTGTTGTCAGCCCAGAAACTAATAGAGCTGATGCCAGAGATTCCAGCACTTTCTATCAGGCAGTGATTACACTTCAGGGCTGATCACCTACCAGAGTAATATAAGAATAACCATCACAACATAAAAACTGCCTTTGGTGTTTGCTTCCTTGTCCCAGCACCGTGTTAAGCATATGACACTCATCATCTCATTTAATTTTCTCAGTCATCTTCTGGGTTATGTACTTGATGATACCATTTTTCATGTCAGAAAACTGAAGTTTAGGTTCAATAATTTGCCCCCAAATCCTTCAGCTAGTGAATGGAAGAGCAGGGACTAAAAGTCCAGATGTCTGGACTCCAGGTCTGAGTGGTTGTTCACTGTGCCACTGAAACGCTTCGTGGTGTGAGGGGTAATGAGCCCCCTGGAGGCAGTGCTCGGTGGTCCCAGGTAGCTTGCTGTGCTGAGGGCACACAGGCTTAGAGATGTGGGAGTCACTTAAAGTTCCCTGGGGACTCAGCACTGTGCCAAGCCCCATGGCTTTTTGCAACATAGCACAAAGAATCTGCATTCTAGACTTCACCATCTGAGCTCGCTTCCCTCCCTTTCCCTCTTGGTTGTTACTCTCCAGGCACCTTTCTGCCACAGGGCCTTTGCACCTGCTGACCCTCTGACTGGAGTTCTCATCCCTCAGATTCTCACAGGGCTGGCTGTTTTTCCTCAGGAATCAGCGCAGACATGACCTCCTCTGAGAGTCTCTTCCCTTAGAACATCATTTGATGAGATTTCTCTGCCTCAGGTTCCCCTGGTCCATGACTTTCTCTCACTCCTCTCAGTGCATTTGTGCCGATGGGTAGTTGTCTTCTCACTTGGTTGGTCAGTTGGCTTACCTGGTGTCGTGTGTTTTGCCTCATCAAAGGTAAGCTGTGTGAGGCAGGAGTCCTGACAGTCTGGTTCGTTGCTGTGTTCCTAGAATCTAGAATGTTCCAGATATAGAGGAGGTATTTAATAGGGATTTACTGAATGAACATGGTGGGAAGATGTGATAAAGGCACTGGAGTTGTGGTCCCACTTGTCAGGAAGCTGGCAGTACAACTAGAGAGTCCAGGCTGACATGAAACAACCAACGGTCAATCCATAGCCAAGCTGAGGCAGCCTGGAATAGTGGTTAAAAAATGGACTTTGAGGCTTAACTGCCTGGGTTTAAATCTTGACTCTGGCACCCACTAGCTGTGCGACCTTTGCCAAATTATTTAGTTCTTTTGTGCCTCATTTTCCTCACGAGTAAGTTGAAGATTAATAATCCTATCATTAATAATCACGATACCTCATGGGCTTCTAATGAGGATTAAATGAGTTAATATATGTGGTGTGCTTAGAATGGTGCCTGGCACACTGTGCTCTATACGTGTTTGTTAAATAAATAGAAGTACAATCAAAGAAAAACCTGTGGCTTTAGGAATTTGTGAAAATGAAGTGTTAGTGTTGCGGAAGGCCCTGCTTCTTGTAGGGGCTGGATTCAGAATCAGGGAGAGAGCAGAGCCTGAGGGAGGCTTATGTTTGCTCTGGTCCCTATTTTTTGCATGGTTAAGGACTAAAGAAGTATTTGTTGAGCATGAGCAAAAATGGTTTATAAGCGATCTCTCCCACCTTTCCGTCCTCCATCCCCTCAAATTTCTAGGAATTCTCTATGTATAATGGGATTTTGAACATAACACTGTTTGGATTTAACATGTACAGTGATGCTTTAAAAAGAAGGATAGACTCACAATCTCTTCCTGCTGTAAGTGAAAGTCCCTCACTTGTGTCCGACTCTTTGCAACACCATGGACTATACAGTCCATGAAATTCTCCAGGCCAGAATACTGGAGTGGGTGCACGGTCTTTCCTGTGCCAGTTGAGACTCAGGCTCTGAGGTGAGCCTCAACTGGCTCTGGGATGATTCTGCTTGGGAGAAGTGCAAATTCCTCACTCTCTCCCCTCAATTAAATTCAACCAATGTGCATAATAAAGGACAGAAACAGTGTGGACCTAACAGAAGCAGAAGATATTAAGAAGAGGTGGCAAGAATACACAGAAGAACTTTACAAAAAAAGATCTTAATGACTCAGATAACAACAATGGTGTGATCACTCACCTAGAGCCAGACATCCTGGAGTGCGAAGTCAAGTGGGCTTTGGAAGCATTACTATAAACAAAGTTAGTGGAGGTGATGGAATTCTAGCTGAGCCATTTCAAATCCTAAAAGATGATGCTATGAAAGTGCTGCACTCAATATGCCAGCAAATTTGGAAAGCTCAGCAGTGGCCACAGGACTGGAAAAGGTCAGTTTTCATTCCAATCCCAAAGAAAGCCAATGCCAAAGAATGTTCAAACTATTGCACAATTGAACTCATCTCACACACTAGCAAAGTAATGCTCAAAATTCTCCAAGCCAGGCTTCAATAGTACATGAACTGAGAACTTCCAGGTGTTCAAGTTGGATTTAGAAAAGGCAAAGAAACCAGAGATCAAATTGCTAAGGTCTGTTGGATCATAGAAAAAGCAACAGAATTCCAGAAAAACATCTACTTCTGCTTCATTGACTACACTAAAGCCTTTGACTGTGTGGATCACAATAAACTATGGAAATTCTTAAAGAGATGGGAACACCAGACCACCTGACCTGCCTCCTAAGAAAGCTGTATGCCAGTCAAGAAGCAACAATTAGAACCAGACATGGAACAACAAACTGGTTCCAAATTGGGAAAGGAATACGTCAAGGCTGTATATTGTCACCCTGATTACTTAACTTATATGCAGAGTACATCATGCAAAATGCTAGGCTGGATGAAGCACAAGCTGGAATCAAGATTGCCGGGAGAAATATCAATAACTTCAGATATGCAGATGACACCACCCTAATGGCAGAAAGCGGAGAGGAACTAAAGAGCCTTTTGCTGGTGAAAGAAGAGAGTGAAAAAGCTGGCTTAAAAGTCAACATTCAGAACATGAAGATCATGGCATTGGATCCCATCACTTCATGGCAAATAGATGGGGAAACACTGGAAACAGTGAGAGACTTTATTTTCTTGGGCAGCAAAATCATAGCAGATGTTTACTGCAGTCATGAAATTAAAAGATATTTAATCCTTGGAAGAAAAGCTGTGACAAACCTAGATAGAGTATTGAAAAGCAGAGATATTACTTTGCCAACAAAGGTCCGTCTAGTCAAAGCTATGATTTTTCCAGTAGTCATGTACGGATGTGAGAGTTGGACCATAAAGAAGGCTGAGTGCCAAAGAATTGATGCTTTTGAACTGTGATGTTTGAGAAGACTCTTGAGAGTCCCTTGGACTGCAAGAAGATTCAACCAGTCAATACTAAAGGAAATCAATCCTGAATATTCGTTAGAAGGATGATGCTGAAGCTGAAGCTCCAATACTTTGGCCACCTGATGGGAAGAGCCAACTCATTAGAATAGACCCTGATTTTGGGAAATATTGAAGACAGGAGGAAAAGGGGATGACAGAGGATGAGATGGTTGGATGGCATCAGTGATTCAATGGATGTGTTTGTGGAAGCTTTGGGAGATGGTGAAGGAGAGGGAAACCTGGCGTGCTGCAGTCCACAGGGTCACAAAGAGTTGGACACAACTGAGCAACTGAACAACAACAAATGTGCATTGAGCACTAACTTAGCGCAAGGCAGACATGCAGACTGTAGAGAAGGTAATAAAAATGACATCCCTGACAACATGAGCATCTGGAAGGTTCATGTTAAAGTTGGTCCAGGGAGGGAGGTTTGAGAGGGAGGGGACATATGTATACCTATGGTTGGTTCATGTTGATATATGGCAAAAACCAATATGATATTGTAAAGCAATTATCCTCCAATTAAAAATAAATAAATTTAAATAAATTTGGAAAGGAAACAAAGATCAAACAAACAAAAAGTTCCTACAGAGCCTGAAGTGCAGTGTGTAGGAAACAGAGGGGGCACCAAAGCAGGGGCAGAGAGAGGAACAGACAAAAGCCATCCGCAGGATTAGACTTCTTGCCGCAGAGTAAAGTGGGCTCACAGGCGGCCTCCAGTGGCTCTTGCTCTGAGCTTCGAAAGAAAACAAAACAAGACACTCATTTTTATATCAGAGGAGGGTGATTTTTGGAGAAGGGCTTTGTGCATTTTCAACAAGGTGGGAGATAAATAGAAAGAAGCCTCTTTCAGCTCTAAAGAGAACATCAACGCTTCTCTATTGATTGAAGGGAAATAATTACAATGACATCACAAGAAGAATCAATGAACTCCCATCATAGACGTCTGGGTCTGATTTATGAAATCTCACCCATTCCCAACACATGGCCTTGAGACATGGAGGCAAATAATAACATTTAATTAAAACACATAAAACAGAAGCGTCAGTGACAGCACATGTCAAAGTCAGTAAAATGCTAATTTCTAAAGATTGTGCTTGCTTGGGGTCTGGAGGGTCAGCAGCTAGGAATTCCACAACAAAGAGCCGTTGTGAAAGGAAGCAGCCTTCTATTTCCTGCAGCTGGAGTCAGAGACCTTGAGAACCTCCATCTCAAAACTCTCACTAAATAGAAGATTAACCAAGGCCCAGAGAACAGACGGTTTCAAAACATAATTACTAGTAGGTTTCAACTGGTGTTCTGCTTTCCTTGCACACGCTTTCTTTTAATTTAAAAAATTTATTTATTTTTAATTGGAGGATAAGCACTTTACAATATTGTGTTGGTTTCTGCCATAAACCTCCCTCTGACCTCCCACTCCATCTCACCCCTCTAGGATGTCACAGAGCAGCACTCTTGAGCTCTCTGAGCCATATGGCAAATTCCCACTGGCTGTCTATTTTACACGTGGTAATGTATGTTTCCATACTGCTCTCTCCATTCGTCCCACCCTCACTTTCCCCCACCGTGTCCATGAGTCTGTTCTCTATGTCTGCATCTCCATTGCTGCCCTGCAGATAGGCTCATCAGTACCATTTATTCTAGATTCCATATGTATGTGTTAATATATGACATTTGCTTTTTTCTTTTTCACTTGCTTCACTCTGTATAATAGGCTCCAGGTTCACCCACCTCATTAGAACTGACTCAAATGTGCTCTTTTTTATGGCCGAGTAATATTCCATTGTGTATATGTAGCACAACTTCTTTATCCATTCATCTGTTGATGGGCATCTTGGTTGCTTCCATGCCCTAGCTATTGTAAACAGTGCTGCAGTGAACACTGGGGTACATGTGTGTTTTTCAGTTTTGGTTTTCCCAGGGAATATGCCCAGTAGTGGGATTGTTGGATCATATGGTAGTTTTATGCTGGGAGCCGTCAGGATGCCCCCTTGCTCGGATGACAGGGTCACGAGCCTAAGAAAGAAATTGCAAAGCTGACTTTCTTTATTGGGGCATCCTGGGCAAGCCGCACCTTGGTATCTTTCTTGGGAGTTCTGTCCATGCTCGGAACATTGGCTCATCTCAGTAGGTCAGTCCCAGTTGGAAAGAATTCGTCCTGAGATAATCCCCCCAGACCTTACTGACCAGAGGATCCGGGAAGGTGGATCACCTTCCCCGGGGGCTAAGGAGGAATGAAAGGGACATTTAAATAGATTACTACTCCTCCTACTCATTACTGGGGAGTTTATCAAGAGTTCTCTGGGGGTCATGGCAAGGCCACCACCAGAAAGGCTCGTACTTGGGTCACCTTTCCACCTCTCACTCCCCTGACCACTCCACGGAGGAGGCTCTCTTCCTTGAAGAAATCAGGCTGGATTGGGACTTAGGAATGCTCATAACTGTGGCCAGCATAGTTGGAGATATTAATTGCTTTAGGATAATGTAGACATAGGAATTCATTATAGTAGTTATAAGGTTAATAGGGTTTTATTGCTGAAGCATTGCTCCTAAACTGTCTCTTAGTCCTTTTTCCTCTTCCTAAACTGTCTTAGTCCTCTTTCCTCTTTCTAAACTGTCTCTTTCTTCTTTCCTCATTAGAACTGGAGTAGGTTACTAGAATAAACAGTCTCAAGCTTAAGCCCTTCCCTCTAGCTTCTACATAGTTGTACCTCATAAGAGAAATGTAACCTTTCTACTTATGTTGATGTACTTATCATGATTGAATGAAGTATACTGAAGACATTCAAATGGTAAACATACTATTGTTAAATCTAATTACATAAAAATCTGACTTCTGCAAAGGGAATGTTTCATGATAGATTGGGGAATGAGCTCAATGATAAGGTTGCTATGGAAGGTAGAAAACAAAAAATTTTATAGAATGATAGGTGATGTAATGATGTAATGGGGATGTCTTTTGGCTATAAAACTGTAAACCAACAATAATAAACAGAGAGACTTCTCCATCACCTCAAAAAACTAACAACAATAAACGAGAGACTGCTCCATCACCACACATCGACTCAGCTCAGTTCTTCCGCCGACGCCACTCATCCGTCAAGACCTCCAGACCCTGCTGGGGCTGGACCCTGGCAGTTTTATTCCTAGTTTTTTAAGAAATATGCATATTGTTCTCCGTAGTGGCTGTATCAATTTGAATTTCCACCAACAGTGCAAGAGGGCTCTCTTTTATCCACACTCTCTCCAGCATTTGTTTGTAGATTTTTTGATGATGGCCATTCTGACTGTTGTGAGGTGATACCTCATTGTAGTTTTGATTTACATTGCTCTAATAATTAGTGATATTGAGCATCTTTTCATGTGTTTTGTTAGCCATCTGTATGTCTTCTTTGGAGAAATGTCTGCTCAGGTCTTCTGCCCACTTTTTGATTGGATTGTTTGTTTTACTGGTATTGAGCTGCATCAGCTGCTTGTATATTTTGGAAATTAATCCTGTGACAGTTGTTTCATTTGCTATTATTTTCTCCCATTCTGAGGGCTGTCTTTTCACCTTGCTTATAGTTTCCTTTGCTGTGCAAAAGCTTTTAGATTTAATTAATTCCCACTTGTTTATTTTTTGTTTTTATTTCCTTTATTCTAGAAGGTGGGTCATAGAGGTTCTTGCTCTGATTTATATCAGAGAGTGTTCTGTGCATGTTTTTCTCTAAGAGTTTTATAGCTTCTAGTCTTACATGTAGATCTTTAATTCATTTTGAGTTTATCATTGTGTGTTGTGTTAGGAAGTGTTCTAATTTCATTCTTTTACATGTAGCTGTGCAGTTTTCCCAGCACCACTTATTGAAGACTATCTTTTCTCCATTGTATAGTCTTGCCTCCTTTGTCAAAGATAAGTTGCCCAATGGTGCTTGGGTTTCAGTTCAGTTCAGTCACTCAGTTGTGTCCGACTCTTTGTGACCCCATTGACTGCAGCACGCCAGACTTCCCTGTCCATCACCAACTCCTGGAGCTTACTCAAACTCATGTCCATTGAGTCTGTGATGCCATCCAACCATCTCATCCTGTCTTCCCCTTCTCCTCTCGCCTTCAATCTTTCCCAGCATCAGGGTCTTTTCCAGTGAGTCAGTTCTTCCCATCAAGTGGCCAAAGTATTTGAGCTTCAGCATCAATCCTTCTAATGAATATTCAGGACTGATTTCCTTTAGCTTGGACTGGTTTGGTCTCCTGGCAGTCCAAGGGACTTTCAAGAGTCTTCTCCAACACTGCAGTTCAAATGCATCAATTCTTCATTGCTCACTTTTCTTTATACTTCAGCTCTCACATCCATACATGACTGCTGGAAAAACCATAGCTTTGACTAGATGGACCTTTGTTGGCAAAGAAATGTCTTTGCTTTTTAATATACTGTCTAGGTTGGTCAGAGCTTTTTCTTCCAAGGAGCAAGCATCTTTCAATTTCATGGCTGCAGTGACCACCTGCAGTGATTTTGGAGCCCCCAAAAATAAAGTTTGTTGCTGTTTCCCAATCTATTTGCCATGAAGTGATGGGATCTGATGCCATGATCTTGGTTTTCTGAATGTTGGGTTTTAAGCCAACTTTTTCATTCTCCTTCACCTTTATCAAGAGGCTCTTTAGTTCCTCTTTGCTTTCTACCATTAGGGTGGTGTCATTTGCATATCTGTGGTTATTGATAATTATCCTGGCAGTCTTGATCCCAGCTTGTGCTTCATCCAACCGGGCATTTCACATGATGTATTCTGCATATAAGTTGAATAAGCAGGGTGACAATATACAGCCCTGATGTATTCCTTTCCCAATTTGGAACCAGTCTGTTGTTCTATGTCCAGTACTAACTGTTGCTTCTTGACCTGCATACAGCTTTCTTAGGAGGCAAGTCAGGTGATCTGGTGTTCCCATCTCTTTAAGAATTTTCCAGTTTGTTGTGATCTACCCTGTCAAAGGCTTTGGCATAATCAATAAAGCAGAAATAGATGTTTTTCTGGAACTCTCTTGCTTGTTCAATGATTCAGCAGATATTAGTAATTTGATCTCTAGTTCCTCTGTCTTTTCTAAATCCAACTTGAACATCTGGAAGTTCATGGTTCATGTACTGTTGAAGCCTCGCTTGGAGGATTTTGAGCATTGGACTTTGCTAGCATTGAGACAAGTGAAATTGTGTGATAGTTTGAGCATTCTTTGGCATTGCCTCTCTTTGGAATTGAAATGAAAAACTGACCTTTTCCAGTCCCGTGGCCACTGCTGAGTTTTCCAAATTTGCTGGCATATTGAGTGCAGCACTTTCATAGCATCATCTTTTAGGATTTGAAATAGCTTAGCTGGAATTCCATTACCTCTACTAGCTTTGTTTGTAGTGATGCTTCCTAAGGCCCACTTGACTTCGCACTCCAGGATGTCTGGCTCTACGTGAGCGATCACACCATCATGATTATCTGGGTCATGAAGATCTTTTTTGTAAAGTTCTTCTGTGTATTCTTGCCACCTCTTCTTAATATCTTCTGCTTCTGTTTTGTCCATATCATTTCTTTATTGTGCCCATCTTTGCATGAAATATTCTCTTGGTATTTCTAATTTTCTTGAAGGGATCTCCAGTCTTTCCTATTCTATTGTTTTCCTCTATTTCTTTGCACTGATCACCGAGGAAGGCTTTCTTATCTCTCCTTGCTATTCTTTGGAACTCTGCATTCAAATGGGTATATCTTTCCTTTTCTCCTTTGCCTTTAGCTTCTCTTCCTTTCTCAGCTGTTTGTAAGGCCTCCTCAGACAACCATTTTGCCTTTTTGCCTTTCTTTTTCTTGGGGATGGTCTTGATCACCACCTCCTATACAATGTCACGAACCTCCGTCCATAGTTCTTCAGGCATTCTATCAGATCTAATCCCTTGAATCTATTTGTTGCTCCCACTGTATAATTGTAAGGATTTGACTTAGGTCATACCTGAAGGGTCTAGTGGTTTTCCCCACTTTCTTCAATTTTAGTCTGAATTTGGCAATAAGGTGTTCATTATCTGAGTCCAGTCTTGTTTTTTCTGACTCTAGAGAGCTTCTCCATCTTTGGCTGCAAAGAATATAATCAGTCTGATTTCAGTACTGACCATCTGGTGATGTCCACGTGTAGAGTCTTCTCTTGTGTTGGAAGAGGGTGTTTGCTATGACCAGTGCATTCTCTTGGCAAAACCTTGTTAGCCTTTGCCCTGCTTCATTCTGTACTCCAAGGTCAAATTTGCCTGTTACTCCAGATATCTCTTGACTTCCTATTTTTGCATTCCAGTCCCCTATAATGAAAAGGACATCTTTTTTGGGTGTTAGTTCTAGAAAGTGTTGTAGGTCTTCATTCTTCAGCATTACCGGTTGGGGCATAGACTTGGATTACTGTGGTGTTGAATGGTTTGCCTTGGAGACAGAGATCATGCTGTCATTTTTGAAATTGCATCCAACTACAGTATTTCAGGCTCTTTTGTTGACTATGAGGGCTACTCCATTTCTTCTAAGGGATTCTTGCCCACTTATAATATGTCTGTGTAATAGACATAATGGTCATCTAAATTAAATTCACCCATTCTAGTCCGTTTTAGTTCTCCGATTCCTAAAATTTCGATGTTTACTCTTGCCATCTCCTGTTTGACCACTTCCAATTTACCTTGATTCCTGAACCTAACATTCCAGGTTCTTATGCAATATTGCTCTTTACAGCATCAGACTTTACTTCCATCACCAGTCATATCCACAGCTGGGTATTGTTTTTGCTTTGGTTCTGTCTCTTCATTCTTTCTGGAGTTTTTTCTCCACTGATCTCCAGTAGCATATTGGGCACCTACCAACCTCGTGAGTTCATCTTTCAGTGTCCTATCTTTTTGCCTTTTCATACTATTCATGGGGTTCTCAAGGCAAGAATACTGAAGTGGTTTGCCACTCCCTTCTCCAGTGGACCATGTTTTGTCAGACCTCTCCACCATGACCTGTCTGTGTTAGGTAGCGCTACACAGCATGGCTCATGGTTTCATTGAATCAGACAGGGTTGTGGTCTATGTGATCAGTTTGATTAGTTTTCTGTGATTGTGGTTTTCATTCAGTCTGTCCTCTGATAGATAAGGATAAGAGGCTTATGGAAGCTTCCTGATGGGAGAGACTGACTGAAGGGGAAACTGAGTCTAGTTCTGATGGGTAGGGCCATGCTCAGTAAATCTTTAATCCAATTTTCTGTTGATGGGTGAGGCTGTGTTCCCTCCCTGATGTCTGACCTGAGGCCAAACTATGTGGAGGTAATGAAGATAATGCATCATGAGAAATGCTGGGCTGAATGAAACACAAGTGGAATCAAGATTTCCAGGAGAAATTGTATTGATATAACCTCAGATATGCAGATGATACCACTCTAATGGTAGAAAGCAAAGAGGAACTAAGGAGCCTCTTGATGAAGGTGAAGGAGGAGAGTGAAAAAGTTGGTTTAAAACACAACATTCAGAAAACCAAGATCATGGCATCTGGTCCCATCACTTCATGGCAAATAGATTGGGAAACAATGGAAACAGCAACAGACTTTATTCTGGGGGGCTCCAAAATCACTGCAGGTGGTCACTGCAGCCATGAAATTGAAAGACGCTTGCTCCTTGGAAGAAAAGCTCTGACCAACCTAGACAGCATATTGAAAAGCAGAGACATTTCTTTGCCAACAAAGGTCCATCTAGTCAAAGCTATGGTTTTTCCAGCAGTCATGTATGGATGTGAGAGCTGGAGTATAAAGAAAGGTGAGAAACGAAGAATTAATGTTTTTGAATTGTGGTGCTGGAGAAGACTCTTAAGAGTCCCTAGGACAGCGAGGAGATCCATTCAGTCCAAGCTAAAGGAAGTCAGTCCTGAATATCCTTTGGAAAGACTGATACTGAAGCTGAAACTCCAGTACTTTGGCTACTTGATGGGAAGAACTGACTCACTGGAGAAGACTCTGATGCTGGGAAAGACTGAAGGCAGGAGGAGAAGGGGACAACAGAGGATGAGATGGTTGGATGGCAACAACAACTCGATGGATATGAAGTTGAGCAAGCTCCAGGAGTTGGTGATGGACAGGGAGGCCTGGCATGCTGCAGTCCATGTGGTCGTGAAGAGTTGGTCACGACTGAGTGATTGAACTGAACTGAACTGAATGAAGATAATGTTGACCTCCTTCAAAAGGTCCTATGCACGCATGGCCTCACTCAGTGCCCCCAACCCTGCAGCAGGCCACTGCTGACCCATGCCTCTGCCAGAGACTCCTGGACACTCACGTGCAAGTCTGGGTCAGTCTCTTGTGGGGTCACTGCTCCATTCTCCTGGGTCCGGGTGTGCACAAGGTTCTGTTTGTGCCCTCCAAGAGTCTGTTTCCCAGTCCTGTGTAAGTTCTGGTGGCTCTATGGTGGGGTTAATGGTGACCTCCTCCAAGAGGGCTTATGCCATACCCAGGTCTGCTGCACCCAGAGCCCCTGCCCCTGTGGCAGGCCACTGCTGACCCATACCTGCATAGGAGACAGTTAAACACTCAAAGGCAGGTTTATCTCTGGGTTTTCCATCTTGTTTCATTGATCTATATTTCTGTTTTTATGCCAGTACAACACTCTTTCTTTGAGTCTAGGAGTTACTGGCAGAGATGCCCTCCTTCACTTTACAGGGGGCACCTGGATACCACCCCAGGCCCAAGCTGATAGGAGCAACCCCCCCACAGTGGCATAGGTGCCTCTAAACCATCCCACAACAAATAACATCATCCGTGCCTGACTGTATCTCAACACAGGTTAATTGGCAACCTTCAGTGTGATATTTCTAAGTGGAATTGCTTCTCTGTGCCTACAGGTCCCCTCCTGTCTCTTGGAATCAGGCAGAACATGCCCTCACAAAAGCACAACAACATCAGCCTCACAATTCACTCTCTCTTCCTTCTTAGAGGACAAGGACTAAATGGCAAATAAAACAGATTATCTTAATCCATTTAGAAATAATACAATTCTGCAGTAAATAAGATTTCCTTCTCACCCAGATGAGATCACTTGGGTAACATGAAACTTGGGTAACTTGAAACCTGAGCAGGTTGTGTGAGGTGAGGGTGACGTGGGGTTTCCATCAGTTCCCCAGCTCTTGGCCCAAGATTTGGGCATAAAGTTCTGGAAACTCTAACTTTTCAAGAATTTGCTTGGCATTGATGTCTCTGACTAAAATGGAGAATGGGACAGGCCTCAAGTCTTAATTGCATTTGTACACTTTGGTGAGTCTTACCAAGCAGCACCAGTGGAGAACAATAGTTGGGGTTGCGGAAACGTGGGATTGAGGTGGTCTAGGAAATCTTGACTCTAGGATGGGTGATTTCTACTCGGTACTGGATTCCGTTTGAAAATTTCCACCTTACCATTTCTCCCAGACCTGAGGATACATCCTTCGGTGGCCTGTGCCCTTCTGGTTATTTAATTCTTCACTGAATGCTTACTAAGTTCAGGTATAGGATGGAGGGTGTTTCTGTGCAGGCAACCTATAACATGGGCAAATAGATATCTCCTTTTAAGAGCTGGTAAAGTAATAACCATGGAGAAGCAGGAAATGCTTGGCAAATCCTGTCTAAATCAAGGGTTCCCTGAAACTTTCTAAATGAAAGGAGCTTAGGGGTACAGATATGGTTCCAAGTGGGGCAGCTGGGGAACTGTTCTGAAGAAGAGCTTGCATAATAATTTAAACTGTCACTTTCTGGAAACTTTGTAGTGCACATGATTCATTTGATTCTCAAAACAATTCTGTGGCAGATATTCTGTTATTAATATCACTGTTTTGATTTCCATTTGGGACACTGTAATTTGCCCAAGGTCTTTACCACTTACATTACTGTAGGCTTACTCCAGAATCTGTGAGCCTGGCCACTATACCACCTGCCTTTCTGTCACTGGCATTTGTCCATCGCTTAGATGATACACTTGTTTGGTGTGGCTGTTGGGGATTCTGGGCATCAGAGTGTTTTTCTACCCAAGCCACCTGTATGAAGGCTTTGAGATGAAGATGTTTACCCTGGGAAGTTTTGTCTGTAGCTGAAAACAGGATGACTTCAAAGCAATTATGATGGTAAACTGAGAATCTTCTGGAGCTATTGGTGATGAAAACAGGGAGAAGAGCTACACAACTAAATCCTGTTGCCTAGAAATGAGTTGCTAGCATGGGTACTGTCCACCAAAAAGGTAGAAGCTAACTGGCAGAGAACCTGGTGGTAAAGGAAGGCATGAGAATGAGTTCGCAGTAAGACATACAAAGTACTTTGAGGATACCATGCAGGTACCTTGTTCAGGGCAATCAAAAAGCCAATTAAGGGATTTCCCTGGAGGTCCAGTGGATAAGACTTTGTAATCCCAATGCAGGGGACCTGGGTGCAATTCCTGGTCAGGAAACTAAGATCCCACGTATGGCAGCTAAGCCTGAGCGCTGTACCTACTGAGCCCGTGCGCTCCAGAGCCTGCATGCCACAGCTCGAGAAGCCTGCACACTGCATGCAACAAAGACCCGGCACAGCCAAAATAAATAATTTTTAAAGGCTAATTTAAAGTTGCCTCTGTCATTGCTTCAATGATTTTAGCAGAACAAAGAGAATATTTGTGACTAGTGCTGGAGAGAAATCACCTATATCTAAAAAAGTAATCAGCTAAAGAGCTTTTGTGATCAGGATCTAGTGGACCTGGAATAGCAGATAAGCTGTTACATGAAGTTACATGAAGTTTGGAGATTCATGGATTTAATTCTATTCGAGTTCAAAGAGAGAGACACCCCTCTGGATCAAGCAGTCATTGAAAAGAGTTGATTGGTGAGAACAATACTTAATCATACCCCTGCCCAGATGTTTTAATTATTAAAGTGGTACATGCTAAAAGGGCTTCCCTAATGGTTCAGTGGTAAAGAACCTGCCTGCCAATGCAGGAGATTTGGGTTTGATCCCTGGGTCAGGAAGATCCCCTGGAGAAGGAAATGGCAACCACTCCAGTATTCTTGCCTGGAGAATCCCATGTACAGAAGAGCCTGGTGGGCTACAGACCATGGGGTCACAAAAGAGGCAGACACAACTTAGTGACTAAAACGCAACAACATTCTAAACACAGTTGCAAAAAAGAAATTCCTCATTTAGTCTACAAGTATATTTTTTAAAGTATCTGCTATTTGCCAGGGATGGTTTGGGCACTTGGGAGATAGCAGTGAGCAAAGCAGACAAAGCCGGTTGCCCTTGAGGAGCTCATGATCCAGCAGGGGAGGCGGGTAGTGCGTGGAAGGATGAAGTAAAGGGTATAACTATTGTGTTAGAAGTTGTTAAGTGCTGCAGGAAAAATCAGCACAGGAACGGGAGGAGAGACGGGGCAGGGCAAAGGGCAGAGTCCTCATCAGCAAGGATGGTTGAAAAGGTGACCACTGAGCAGAGACTGAAAGGAGACATTGATGAGACGTTGCTTCAGGTAGAGGCAAAGGCCAGTGCAAAAGTCCTCAGTGCTTAGGAGGGAGTGGGTAAGGAAGAGAGGAGAAAATGGTGAGACTTGAACTGTGGTGAGGACCAGGTCATGAGTGAAATGAGAGGCTGTTGGAGGATTTTGATCAGAGGTATAAGATAACCTGACCCTATTTAAAAGGTTTACTTCAGCAGCTGTGTAAGGAATAGATTGTGGGGGTCAAGGGTAAAAGCAGGGAGACCACGTGGAAGGCGCATATGATAATTCCGGTGAGAGAGGAGGGTGGTTTGGACCATCTCTACTGGTTGCAGTAGAGATGGGGAGAATTGCTGGGATTCTGTATATTCTTGGAGTAATAGTCAACATGATTTCTGATGGATCATATGTGGGAATATATAAGAAAAAGAAGCATGAAAGTTGACTCCAGGTTTTTGGCTTGAGCAATCGGAAGAATGGATCAGGCTTCAACTGGGATGGGGAAGATTGTATCTGGAGCAGAGTTTAAGAGGTGAACATTGGTAGTTCCGTTTGTAACACAATAAGTGTAAGACATTCAAGTGAAGATGTGAAATATGCAACTGGAAATATGGATGTGAGTTCAGGAGTGAGGCTGGGCTGAGTTACTCGTTACAATACTGAATCTTTGTATCTAATAACAACATTTGTCTCTCCATGTATTGAATATTTCTTTTATATGCTTGCCTTGATTTTTATTGTCTATAGAGAACAACTTGGTTATTAAAGACTGCTTCCACACCAGTGCCCGTTGGTGGGCATGTGTGCAATGGAGCACAAATAGTCTCACATTCTGGGCCTAAGTCTAACAGTTCATCTGTGTAGTTCTCCTCCAAACATCCTTCTTCTTTTTCACCACTTCTCTTATCTTACTCCTGCCAAGTCTCTGACTATCTCAAGGAACCATTAAGCACTCGCTGTGATTCAGTGCAGATTTTTGCCTGAGGTCATTTCTATTTCTGGGAAATGTAAACAGGAGGGGTACTATTGAAAGTTTGGGACCAGGCCATTTTTAAGGATTTTGCTTCTGCGTGGCCAAGAAAACAACACACGCCCACAACTTTCAAGAAAGGCGTTGGTAGAAGCTGAAAGTGGACCGACTTCTTTTCTAACATTGGCAGCACTGTTAATATTAAGATGGTTTCCCTGTCTTGTGTCGGTGCTGATGTGGTTGTTTTTGGGCAGACATCTTGACCCAGACCTGTTGTGATGCCCACTAAAAGCAGATGGAAAAAGGACAGAGCAATTCCACTGCTGTGAATTCATTCTGCAGATATACTTGCACAGATGCCAGATGAATTTTGTTCAGGCTTATTCACTGCAGCACCATTTGTAATAACAAAAGATTGGAAGCAATACAAATGTTCATCAACCGAGGACCATTTAGTCATAGTATATCCAGACAACAAAATACAACCATAAAAAAGAGTGAGCAGCAGAATATATGCTACATTTTGTTGAAAAATGTTGAGACTTGCATAGTATTTATTCATGGCATATGCATAAAGAAACTCATAGAATTCACAACCAAACAATAGTAGTTGCTGGGTTGATAGAAAACAAGAGAAAAGAAGTCAGGAGAGGTGAAAAGACTTTTCACTGTGGATGTTTAAAGTTTTTAAAAAAATATTTGAAGGATCAAATGCATCACTTATTTAAGTTAAAGAAACTTCCATGTAGTATACACAACACAGGACTTCCCTGGCAGTACAGTGGATAAGAGTCTGCCCGCCAAGGCAGGAGACACAGGTTCGATCCCTAGCCCCTGAAGATTCTGTAAGCCATGTAGCAACTAAACCTGTGTGCTATATCGATTGAACCTTGCTCTAGAGCCCAGGAGCCACAACTTCTGAGCCCATGTTCCCTATAGCCCCTGCTCCAAAACAAGAGAAGCCAGTGCAATGATGCACCACGACTAGAGAGGAGCATCTGCTCATCACAGCTAGAGAAAAGTCCACTCAGAAACGAAGACCCAGAACAGCCAAAAATAAAAAAATAAATAAAATGGAAAAAAAAGAAAAGGAAATGTCCATGTGATATACACAACAGATAACATCACCCCATCTCAGACCCCCTACCTCAAGCCTAATGCTACTCCAATCTGAATAGCTTCTCTGAACCTTGTCCTTTACTGGAGGAAAATTTGCTTTGTATACTTTTTTGTTCGTTACATGATACAGTTGTTAGGAATATCTAGTTCAAAATGCTCTTCCTCCTACTAGCTCAACAGATATGAAAAATGAAACTAAATTGCTCTCCAGAAAGCTTTGAGAGTTTAGTGCAAGATTTTATCTGTTCACATTTATTAGCTCAGCCAACAAGCAGACCTTCTACTGTGCCTGCCCACATTTTGTGTTTAGATGGGTTACACTGGTCATGAGCGAGGAGGATTGATGGGAGAGACCCCAGCTTGGTGGCAGGTCACTGGGCTAGGTGGTTTCTGCAGATGGAATTCTGGACTGGGGGCAGGCAAGGAAGGGGAGTGGAGTGAGGGCTCTCTGGATCCATCTCTCACTGAGACAGGACAGCCTGCCCTGCTATTGCTGGCAGGCTCAGAGGAACTCTTCATCTGACCTTGCATGATCGCTGTTCTCTGTTGTCTGAAATGGACTTCACCTTCAAAGATGTCAGAAGCAGATCAAGAACCAAGTTCAGGCAAACTAGCAGGAGGATCTTCTGTTTTTTCCACAGGGCATAATGCTGACTATAAATTATCATTGCAAAGTGACTTAGTGACCAAATCTGTTTTGTCGTGCTTAGCCTTTCAGCTCAAAGGTATGTTAAGGTAAAAAAAAATGAAAAGCCCTTGCTATTCTGTTAAACAGTTTGAGCTGATAAATACTAGGGTCAAGGGGAATGGAAGGAGTTGCTGAGGACACAGGAAATTGTTTTGTTTGGGGGAGGATAGGTCTTTTCAAGATATCTGACAGTTATTAATACAAAAAGTCTTAGAAATCTCAGAAGTAAAACAATGCTATAATTCCTGGGCTTCTTGGGTACTTTGCTACACCAGAAAGAATCTGGGATGGATGAAGTTGTCTCATGTAAAGAGAAATTAGTTATCAGTGTATTCTAATTTTGGGGTACCTGACTATCTCAAAACTGATGTTTGATATCCCACCATCAGCAAGTTATGCCTGATCATCCCACTCTTTGGGGGGGTGACATTGCTCCTAATTAAAATAGAGTCACAGTTAACACATAAGCCTGTTGTCAATCAACAACACTTGGTCGAAGCTTAGTTTCCTAGGACCCAGTTGAGTGGTATAATACAGAATGATGAGACCTGGCACACGGACAGTGATGGAGAGAGCAAGCCCTAGTTAGTGGGTGCAGGTTAGGTGGGGTGCAGGTTAGGTGCAAGGGTGAATGGGCTAGTCAGGGAGTTCTGAACCTTGGGTTGGGGGCTGAGCATTGAGCTGGAAGCAGAACAGAGTCACAGTACAGAGAACAGAAAACTGTGAGCTGGGAGGGTTGCTGGAAAGAGGTGGGATCGGAGCTGCGGTCAGTCGCACCTGCTCTGCAGCACTGTCAGGGGACTAAGCCTTCTCCGTAGTTGGCATAGGGAAATCTGCATCAAAAAGGAAGGCAGGGAATCCCCTGGTGGCCCAATGGTTAAGACTTGGTACTTTCACTGCTGAGGGCCTAAGTTTGAATCCCTGGTCGGGGAACTAAGAACCCACCAACCATGTGGCACAGTCAAAAAAAATAAGGGGGTGGGGTGGGGAAGGCAAAAGCTTCATCCACACATTCACATTGCTGCCTCTATTGTCGATTCTTCATTGAGGTTTCCTGCAGAGACCTTCTTTACTTGGCTGACTGGTATTGTCATTAGAGATCTTTGGATATTGAAGTAATTAAAAACTGCAAGTCAGGACGACACACTTAGTATTCTTGAGGCACAAGGCAATCTCCGAGATGCTCACTTGTTTGAGGAATCGCGTGGGTGATTCTGCCACATACTGGTGCGTCTCGGCTGCTCTAAACTAAGCATTAGGGTTGTAGATATCGTTGAGGAATGGAAAACTCAGCCAGTCATTTTCTATGACTCGATATTACAGTGTTATTCCATGTGTATGAACGCCATGTGTTCATGTTTGGAGGAAGAATGATCTTTTCTCTTTAACAAAGGGCTCTCTCACGGCAGCGGTGACAAAGTGGCAAGCAATCAGCGGGTGTTGTTTGAGGGAAGCGACCTTGGATTTTATTTTGAAATTGTCAGTTTCATTTTTCCATCAAGGTTAGAAAACAGTGCATACTTTTTGGTTAGTACCACAATAGCATTTAAATATGCCACTCTGCCGTGCAAGATTGTATGATACCCAGAAAGCAAATCCATCTGTTTACCTCTCTTTCTCCATCCATTCAACACATACTCAGTGAGTGGATTATGTTGTGTACCATGCTGAGCATTTGGATGCAGGGATGGGCAAGCACAGGCTAGTCCCAGCCTTCCACAGGCTTCCATTCAGTGGGGAAGACAGATGTTAGGCAAATAAAGACAAAAATACATATATGGTTTTTTAGAAAATAAATATATGGTTTCAAATTATAGTAAGCTCTATGAAAAATAGGAGCATAGTTGTATGAAAGCATATAATAAAGAAAGAGATATTGAAACTGAGATCTGAAGAATGGCTAGGAATTAACCAGGTGAAAATTGCTGGGGGTGTAAAGTGGGAAGGGAGGGTGCAAAGAACGTTCCAGATGAAAAGGAATTTGAGAAACTTGAAGACCAGTGTTTCAAGAGAGCAGGTCTTTGTGACTTTGGCTATGCCTCTGAATTTAATTGTGTTTTAGGTTTTTTATTTGAAAAATGAAGGTCCTGATACTGGCTCCCTATCATGATAAATAGCAACTGTGCCATAATTAATGAAGAAACCAAGCAACCATTTGAATTCTAAAATGAAAGGTGCTGTAATGGTATAAACCCTGCCAAAAGCTACATCCAAAGGGGAAAAAATTAATAACTTGGCACTCTCCTCAGCTTTAGGCATGCAAGTAGGTAATGAAAGTTCTCTAATTATGTTTTGCGTTGTGATGAAATCACCATTGAATTTTTCTGCAGTTCAGAACTCAGTCCTCTGAAATCAAATTGTGAGCTTCATCTGCTGGTCTCCTGTCTGACTGGACAGGATGAGTCATTGCCAGGCGCACACTGGTGAAGCCCATTGTATTTTAGCATACAGATGAGAGTTTCGCTCTGTAAAAGATAATTGCTCAGGAAACCCAAACAATTCATCCCTATTACCTTGTTTAAAAAGAAGCAGCTTTTTTTTCTAGGCTGAGGTTTATCTGAATGGACGTTTCTAGCCAGACGAGTGATGTGTGTTGGGCTAATTGGATTTTGCCAGGAAACCGTTTGGAAGGCGGGTCAGAGGCCAGGCTGTGTGAACGAATCCGGGAGGTGGCTGGGGTTCTTCTCCTGTGAACCGCAGATCCTCGCACACAGTGAGGGTCGGAGGGAGCCTGGGACCAGGTGAGAAAGTTGAGAAAATGAGCCCTCCACTTCTTCATAGTGATGTAGAAACAGGTGTGCGTTTCACCATGAAGGAGCCTCTAGAGTGGGAAAAAAGGCTGTATGCCACTGGGAGAGCCTCACCTCTCTGTCTGTGATGGGGTCAGCAGGGCCCATGATCCTGGGTGATGGCAGTCTCACCCTGCTGCTGCGGTGAGAGAGCCAGTTCCCTCAGCGGGGAACAGTTACTCCCCATCTGGTTGAATCACCCTCCTGAAATGCAGCTCTTGAGCCCGCCCTCCCTGCCCACTGGAGGGACTGATCCGCCCCCATGAGCGGAGCCCACCTCTGCAGCAGGGATGCGGGCAGGGATGCGGCCACGGCTACTTTAACCTCTGGCATCTCAGCATCCCAGCCCGTGAACTCCGGGAGCTATTGGCTAAGTGAATCAAAGGACAGGAAACAGTCTAATCACAGATGTGAAGGGAGATAAAACCGTGTGGCTCTTTGGAACCCAGAAATAGCCCATTCACCCAGGGAAATAGCACAAGGAATTGGGATGGACAAAATGTGGATTCAGGGTTTTCCCAGGCTGCTCTGGAAAAACCTGAATGCACTTTTTGGCCAACCTAAATGTTTTTGTTTATTTTTCCCAACAATATTTTTCCTTCCAGTTTCTATCAGATAATAGTACAGTTGACTAGAAAGAGTTGGGAATTTAAAAATATTTTCCCTTGATGGCTAGATTGAGAAAAGAGAAGGTACCCTTCTGTGAGTTGCTTGTGGCTCAGGCTGATTTTGGAGTGGTCTGGATGTTGGATTATGCTTATGCTAAACTGAGCCCAGAGGCTGTATCAGTACTCATCACTCAGCAGGGGCTCACCATAACAAATTTGTGGGCATCTCCTCCAACTTATGGAGCTGGGAGAACTGATTTCTACATTGTACTTGGAGTACTACCATGTAAGAACATCTCAAGCAGGAAATCTTTCCTTCCCTCCATTTTTTTTTCCCATTTATGGAATGGCTAGGAGTGTGAGCTCTGGAGTCAGACAGGTGGGGGTTCACCTTGACCTGCTGTGTGGACTCAGACAAGTTGCTGCTTTAACTCTGTTTCCTCCTCTGTAAAATGGGGATAGTTACTTTGTTTTGAGAATAAACAATATATAATAAATGTACTTTTTCTTGTGCCTGGCTGGGTAAGCCAGGCCTGCTGCCAGAGTCCATGCAGTTGGTTGAGTTGGGTCATTCTCTCTCTCTCACAAGATTTAAGGTCAGGGAGGAAGGATCAGAAAAAAGGAGGTCCAGGACTCCCCCAGTGGTCCAATGATTAAGCATCAGACTGCCAATACAGGGGACATGGGTTTGCTCCCTGGTCTGGGAAGATTCCATATGCCGTGGAGCATCTAAGCTCATGTGACCTGAAGCCTGAGCTGCACAACAAGAGAAGCCACCGCAATGGGAATCCCAAGCACCAGCAACTAGAGAGTAGGCCCCTACTTGCCACAACCAGAGACAGCCTTGCACAGCAAGAAAGATCCAGCACAGCCAAAAATCAACTAATAAAAAAGTCCATTTCATCTTCCAGCCTAAGACATGTCCTCTAGGCTGCTATGACCCAGTTTTGTGCTGGGGTATTACAGCTTACCTGGTCGTCTACAGCGAGTATTCTGTTTCCATGTGTCCAGTGGTGTTTGTGTAGGCAACTCATCTGTCAAGTTCCCAGAGAGGAGGAGGGTGAGTGGCATCTGAGTTCCAGCTCTGTAACCGCACGTCTAAGAACTGTCCCACTCAAAACTCAACTTGGCGCCTGATAATCAAGAGTGCTTTTTTCCACCTGGTAGTTTTCACAGTTTGGCAACAGCGGCTGAGGAAAAGCTATGTGTTCATCAAGTCCATTTGCATGTGCCTCCTATGGGTACATAGGAAATTATACTCCCAACCCCTTGAAGTTTGGAGTGGGCCTCACAACTAGTTGAGGTCAATGAAATGTGACATGTCGCTTCCTGGCTGAGGCAGGGAATTCCTTTTTGATATTCTAGCTTCCCTTTCTCTACTGTAGTGAGGGTGGAGGCCTCACGTTCCAGATGATGCAGCTACAAAATGGTAGGGATTCTATCCTGGAGGGCTTCATGGGTGACTCAGTGGTAAAGAATTTGCCTGTAACACAGGAGACGTGGGTTCGATCCCTGGGTTGGGAAGATTCCCTGGAGGAGGAAATGGCAACCCACTTATAGTATTCTTGCCTGGAATCCCATGGACAGAGGAGCCTCATGGGCTACAGTCCATGGGGGTCACAGAGAGTCCACACAACTGAGTGGCTGAGCCCTCACTCACTATCCACCTGGAACCCCAAATCATACCTTGGAGGGGAGCTGGAACCCCAAATCATGCATTGGAGGGGATCTGACAGACACCCTCAGAGGACTTTGTGAGTGAGAAATAAACTTTGGTTGGGTTAAGTCACTGAGATTTTTGTTACTGCAGCAGAATCTAGACTCTTCTGGCTGACACAGCAGTCTGCTTACTTGCTAACCATACTTCCACTGCTTTCCTGGTCCTGCAACACTGACTCTTTTTCACAATTAGGACTTCTTCAGCTGAAAGGTAAATATCTCATAACTAGTTCCTGACTGCTAATTATATTTAAGGATTTTCAGAAACTAAGTGGAGAGTGGAAGATATTCTACTGCTAGGCCTTGCTTTAAAACAACAACAAAAAAGAAGAAACAAGGATGTATTTCAGGAATATCTGCTTAATTCTGTGTTGATGGCTGAATTTTCCTGACTAGTTGCAACAAATACCTGAAGCCTGCCTGTCAGAGGATTTAGCTTCTATGGAGTCACGGATAATCTCATTAAAGAGATTTTAATGATTGAAACCACTGCATCAAGCAGTGTAATCTCTAGAAATCCTTCCTGCCTTCTTTCCTTACTAGTTTAGAAGTCCTACTACTCTTGAAAAACAAGCTGTTCTCCAGCCCTTCCATTCCCTTTCATTGAAAGGGAAACTTGGGAGAAAGTATTTATAGTCACAGAACATGAAAATAGAAAGCTTTTGTAATTTTCTCAGCTTAAAACTGTGTTAGTCTTTTCAAGTTGTCATATCAAGATACCACTGACTGTGTGGCTTAAGCTGTAGAAATATATCTTGTCAAGTTCTAGAGGTGGTAAGTCCAAGATCAAGATGCTATCAGGGTAGGTGTCTGGTGAGGCTTGTGGACATTGCCTTCTTGCTGTGTCCTCACATGGCCTTTTTCCTATGCTCATGTGAAGACAGAGATCTCTGGTGTCTCTTCTCCTCATAAAGATACGAGCCCTTTCAGAAGAGGCTCCATCCTCAGGACCTCAATTAATTTTTATAACTTTCTTATGGACCCAATTGTAACCAAGCAAGGACTCATGTGCCTGGCTCACAGAATGCTGAACTTTGGCAGTGGGTGTTTACAGCAAAATAAGAGTTTACTGAGGGCTTCCCTGGTGGCTCAGTGGTAAAGAATCTGCCTGCAATGCAGGAGCCACAGGAGACTCAGGTTCAATCCCTGGGTCAGGAAGATCCTTGGAAGACGGCATGGCAACCCATTCCACTATTCTCACCTGGAGAGTCCCATGGACAGGGAAGCCTGGTGGGCTACAGTCCATAGGGTCGCAAAGAGATGGACATGGCAACACACATAAGTTTACTGTAGGGCACCAAGCAAGGGAGAGGGAGACAAGCCTCAGACACACTCCAACTAGGTCTTTGAGTTCCAGGTATTTTTAAAGGGGAAGAAGAAAGAAGCTGACATTAGTCATTGTCTTGTGACATTTTTGTGACATTTATTTATTTTTAGTGAAGTATAGTTGATTTACAAGTTATGTTAGTTTCTGGTGTACAGCAAACAGATTCAGTTATATATATATATATTTCATATTTTCCATTACAAGATATTGAATATAGTTCCCTGAGCTATACAGTAGGATCTTACTGGTTATCTGTTTTATGTATGTGAAAGTGAAAGTTGCTCAGTTGTGTCCCAATCTTTGTGACCCCATGGGCTCTACAGTCCATGGAATTCTCCAGGCCAGAATACTGGAGTGGTAGCCCTTCCCTTCTCCAAAGGACCTTCCCAACCCAGAAATTGAACCCAGGTCTTTTGCATTGCTGGTGGATTCCTTACTAGCTGAGCCACCAGGGAAGCCCAAGAACACTGGAGTGAGTAGCTTATCCCTTCTCAAGCTGATCTTCCCAACCCAGGAATTGAACCAGGGTCTCTTGCATTGGAGGCAGATTCTTTACCAGCTGAGCTACCTTATGTATAGGGATTTGTATTTGCTAATCCCAAACTCCCAATTTATTCCTCTTCACTCCTTTCCCCTTTGGAGGCCATTGATTTGTTTTTTATGTCTGTGACATGTCTTAATCATAGTTTTGGGAGTCAGGATGTCTCCAGTTTATGATTTTCTGGCCAGGCCTTGTCCACAGCTTGTAGGGCCTGCTATCTCATTGTGCCCTGGAGAAGTCATCTGCATTTGTACCTTAATGATGACATCTACAACCATAATTTTAGTCTTCATATTACCAAGTCCAATTTTGCTCTGCTTGCCACACAAGAGGACAATGAATTCTAGAGATGAGGTGTTGTGGCAAGAAATACAAAAGCTTGAGAAGATGGCAGACTAATGTCTCTAAATAACCTTCTTGTTGGGGTCTGGATGCCAGGTTCCTATATGGATCAGAGATGTGGGGGAAGGTGAGGAAACAAAGAAAAAAGGCCATTTGATCTTGCCATATCTCCTAGAATGGCAAGCCTCAGGCAGGAGGATGTGGATGTGCTAAGTTCTTCCTTCCTGCCGTCTACAGGAGGACAGGGTTCTGAACAAAGGCACTTTAGCTCAACAGTCAGGCAGAGGGGTAGGATTCTCTGAGGCAGGCCATTATGTATGATTATAATAACAAAAGTGGCAAAAAAACAAGGGTTAAATTAAAGAAACATCTAGCATGGAAGTGTCAAAATTGACTCTTCCTTGTTACAGTCTGACTCTGGTTGATTAGTGTTAAGATTGAGATCAGAGGGGATAAGAAAGGGAATAAAGTTTGGGGCTTTGTTAAGGGGGATGCAGTTTCACAGTCTTCAAATAGTCCTGCTGAGATTGGGGCTTCAACATATCAATTTTGGGAGGATAAAATTCAGTCTATAACAGAACTGATTTGAGCAACCACTCTTCAATTATTAGGTTGCTTGTTGTCAGGCGGGTATATGTTCCCCAGTTCTGTCTCCTCACAACAAAGATTTGAAGTGACAGACGTTAAAGCCCTCGGCGCGTCACAGCTCTTGGGTCTTGGACAGACTGTGTTATAGCTGTTGGACAAATCAGTGTTACAGCTCCGTGTTACAGCTCTGTTTTATTTAGAAACTAGCAGGAGAACCCATCCTCCAGGCGTGAGGGCACGCTGACCCAAAGATTCGAACCAAGCCTCGCCGAAGGAGCTCAGCTGGGAGAGCGTTAGACTGAAGATCTAAAGATGCGAACCAGCGTGCTAGGGGGAGGGGGGGAGGAGAGAGCCCTCTGGCTCCTCTTTTTATATGTTTTTTCCTCCCCCCTGGGCCTGCCCTATGTAAATTGGGCTAGCCAGGAGTGCTGTTTGTTCTACCTGAGGTCCTCATGCTGGTCCTCAGACCTTCCTTTGTTCTATTTTCGCAGGCTTTTTCCTTCCTTGTCTTTTAGTCACTGCCATTTTGGACTCCTGTTTCCTATTCCAAGTACCTAACGCTTGTCTTCTGTCGCTTTAGTGGATGCAGATGCTATGTGTAATGTGGGGACACTGAGGAGAACAGAATGATATATTGGTGTCTGAAAACTGCCTGAGCCCATTTGGAATGTAGGCCTCACCTGTATGAAGGAGGTATTTACGCCTCTCCACCTCCCTTCAAAAGGCTTCCAGGATGCCTCATGTGTTCTTCAAGTGAAGAGGGAGATGACAGCCCTCTCTCACCATCCATTGCTCACATTGCAGTCAGATGCAATTCATGCAGACCTAAGAAATGTACTCCCTAGCCTGAAACCCTTCAAAGATTTCCCATCATGCTCAAGATAAACATGGGCTTCCCTGGTGGCTCAAATGGTGAAGGATCTGCTTGCAATGCAGGAGACCTTGGTTCAAATCCTGGGTTGAGAAGATCCCTTGGAGAAGGGAATGGCTACCCACTCCAGTATTCTTGCCTGGAGAATTCCATGGACAGAGGGCGCCTGGTGGACTGCAGTCCATAGGGTTGCAAAGAGTTGGACACGACTGGGTGACTTTCACTTTCAGGATAAACACATTCTTTCATACTGCCTGTCTACCACAGTGTCTCCTGTACCTAAGGCAAGATACACAGCACATACCCACAAATGCTTGGTGAGCAAATCAATGATCAAACCAATACCAATCTTTGGTGTGAGGCTTCCCCCATTAGCTGTGAGGTTAGCAGGCAGCTTGACAATGTTGGGTAAAGGCCCTAGCTCCACATGGTCTGAGCCTGAGCTCATTTGCTAGTCAACTGACAATCTCTGACCAGATCTGATAGAAGTGCCGAGTCTTTGACTCCATTTAGAAATGTATAGACAGGCCGGATCCACTCATCGCAAGAGGTCGTCAAGTTGTTGCTGATGGGCTCACTGTTGCTAAGACTTACAAGGATAGATGGGGTATTTAATGCCTACCCATGCTGTGTCCTTCTCTGCCCATAAGGTATAATTAACCCAAGCACCACCACTTACCTGGTTAAAATACCCAGTTGCTAGCATAGCAATTCAAAGGAAGTAAACAACCTCTAAAAGGATGGCAGATGTCACCGTGGTGCTGCCTGTAACTTTCTCCTTGGATTTGTTTCTGAAAAATGGCATTAAAAAGGTTATGGCTTTATGATGAAAAGGGAAATCCGAAAGCTGTTGGCCTGAAACATCCTCTTTGAGATTTACGTTGGGAGACAAAGCTTTTCTCTTTTATAGTCATTTGTCTGATCTGTTTTGTCCTAGTTACTTAAATTCCTTTGAAAGTGCTTTCCCATGTAGGAGGAGGGGGGGTGGGATTAGGTCTGATTTGGCATTAATGGAAATGATATGTGCATAAGGGAAGGAGAAAAGATCTCTCCAGGGGCAGCTGGAGGCTGGCAGCAAATCCTGAAGTCGCCTGTAACCATTGGCTATCAAACACATCCTGTCTTTTCTTCATTTGATTGTCAGGTTGTCACGAGGCCTCTTAAAGATGTTTACAAAGTGTTGCTTTTGTACTCTCTTGCTCACATCTGGGGCTTGTGCTCCTGATTCTTGGAAGAACCTCCTTCCTCTCAGGTCGCTGATCCCAGGCAGCAGGCCCTTGACTTTTTCTCCTGACCACAGACCTAGGCTGCCCCAGGGAGCTCGTCTCTCCTTGGTTACTGGTTACTCTCTTTTCTTTGTCTTTTTTGTAAATTCTCAAACTTCCTTTTTGTGAATGACTTCTCAGCCCTTTGCAGGTGCCCCTCATTTATTCAGAACTCAAAGAGACCCTTCCAAGGTAAGCAGTGTTGGCCCCATTTTGGAGGGACAGGGAGGAGGAGGCCAGGCCAAAGAGAGGTCAGATGCCAGACCCAGGTGACGTGGCAGGCAGTAGCAGATCCAGGCGAGGGGCCCAGGGCTAGCCCAGTTCAGTGTTCATTCCAAACATTTACTTGTTTTTTTTTTCTCCTCCCAAATCACTCTGAAGGTTACAATTCAGGTTCGACTCTCATGTCCTATGAGTTCTCTTCTAAAGCTACGTGAGGGACTTCCCTGTTGGTCCCGTGGTTAAGAATCTGCCTTCCTTCCAATGCAGGGCATGAGGGATCCCTGGTTGGGATCCCATATGTCACGGAGCAGCTAAGCCCTCTAGCTGCAACTGCTGAGCCCGAGCGTCACGTCTAGAGAGAAGCCCTTGCCCTGCAACAAAGAGCTCACATACTGCAACTCAGACCAAACGCAGCAAAATAAAAACGTATTTTAAAAAAGAGGACACGGTCAATAAGAGTGTAATAACTCTGGGTTGGCTTTTTAAAATTACTTTATTTATTTATTTTTGGTTGTGCTGGGTCTTCGTTGCTGTGCAGGCTTTCCTCTAGTTTAGGTGAATCGGGACGTCTCGCTGCAGTGGCTTGTCTCGCTGCGGAGCACGAGTCCCAGGGCCTGTGGGCTTCAGCAGCTGCAGCATGTGGGCTAGGTGGTTGCGGTTCCCAGGCTCTAGAGCTCAGGCTCGGTGGTTGTGGCACATGGGCTGAGTTGCCCCGTGGCATGCGGGAGCTTCCAGGACCGGGGATCAAACTCGTGTCCCCTGTATTGGCAGGTGGAGTCTTTACCACTGAGCCACCAGGGTTGCTTTTTTAAAAATAAACCATGCTTTTTAAGATACAGGACCCATGGATAAATCCCATCAGCTAGTGGCACTTGAGGCTGTACTTGGCTTAATTTTCTGACATGCATGTTCCTTCCAAATATTGAATCGTTTCTTCTTTCTTTTTTTCTCCAATCTAATCCACGTTTCTTTCCAAGACTAGTTCCAGTGTAACTCCCACTTCTTCCCATGAAGCCTTCTCCAGACACTGTAACCTCCTGGACCTCCTTATTCTTAAGGTCAAGGGCCAATTTAAAATTTCATCGCTCTTCTCTGGTTTTGTTGGGATTTGATATAATCACTTGTTTCCTTGATGACAGGGATCATGTCTTGTCTACTTCTCACTTGCCTGTCTACAACAGTGACAGACAAATTAGGTGCTCAGTGAGTAAGCCTGAATGTTTTTGTCCTGGGGATAATTTTTATATTGAGAGCAGTGTGGATGTAAAAGGGCCAGTTGAAAAATGTATTAAAAACTCCAGCAGCCATGGGGCCCATGGGCTGGAATAATCTGACTCATCCTGACATCTCTGATGCACTGTCTACGTATCCCTTCCCCACTGGCAGAGATATTAAATCACGGTGAAGGTTTGGGTTTTACCACAGTTTTGTTTTGGTGTTTATTGATTGGAACTTTTAAAATCAGGATTCAGACATAAACCTCATCCATATTTGTTTAAAGTACAGATTCTCAGGACTTCCCAGGTGGTCCAGTGGCTGAGAATCCGCCTTCCAATGCAGGGGTTGCAGGTTCAGTCCCTGGTGGGGAACTAAGATCCCACATGTCACAGGGCAACCAAGCCTGAGCCCCGCAACTAGAGGGACACCCCCACGCTGCCCCCCCCACCCACAATGCACTGCGACTAGAGAAAGCCCAGTGCAGCCAAAATAAAAAATACAGATTTTCCGGTTCCATCCCAGACCACCTGAGGCTTCAAATGACCTTTCCAGGTAGACTTATAATGCACATGAAAGTTAAAATAAATAAACACTGTTTTGTGGGATTTTCATTGCTGATTAAAAAGATATAATTATGACATGATTTCAAAGCATATTTCCAGACAGTATGAAATGGAAGATTCAGGATGATATCTAGGTGACCCAAACATTTTCTATCGCAATATGTAACGCATTTTTTTTGCTAGCCCAGCTCATTTATCTGGTCTCACGATTCTTCAGCTCCTAGCACCTTTTGGATGTATCACACTGAATATGTGTTTGAATCTTTAAGCCAATATCATCATCCCCAGGGTAAGTGTTCAGAGTCACGTTGGAAGGCTTTGTAAGTACTAAAACAGGATTTCAGTCTGGCTGAGAAGCTTCTTGGATTTTCTAAGATGCTTTCCTTTTGGTTTTTCTTTTCCAGCATAGGTTGACTTTCCATTTTTATGATGGAAAGATCACTTAGAACTGCCCTTTTTTTTCAGCTGTTGGAAATAGCTAATTAGGGTTGGTGTGGGTTGGTAGCTTATTAGCCCCCTTGGGTTTAATAGCTGCAAAGGTCAGGGCAGACTAGCTACTATCGAAGGGTCAGAGTGTGAATGGCAGTTGGTCGAGAAAGATAAATATGACAAGATGGGGATCAAAGCAAGGTTATCATTACAAGAAGTGTCACTCAGATAATAATGGAACTTAACCAGTGAAAAATCACTCAAATCATGACCTAGCCCAAAAGGAAAATAACCTTTACACTTCCAGAATTTATTGCAGCACTGTGATTGTTTGGCCATTAAAATGTCACTTGCAGGATGAAATAATTGAGGATGCTAACTTCAATATGAAATAGTTCTTTAATTCTTCTCAAAATATTCCAAGCATTATTGAACGTCCAGTTTAGATCTCTGGAGAAATAATTATGATATAAGACCTCTTTGAAATGTAGACCCTCCTCCCTGCTTCTCTTGCTCCCCCTGTTCCCCCAAGCTCCTGAATAATTTTCTTAGGAATCATTTTTAAGAACCATGCTAATGATGACTTAAATTTCTAGTTCTATATCTAAGGCTGATTATTTCTAGTAACAGTATATCTCTACTTTCATTCTACATGAAAAGATGGCCTTATTCTAGGAAGATAGCCTCTATGGCCCTTTGGAATTTCGTCTTTCATTTTATCACTTCACTGCTTCTTGAGATAGAATACTGAAAGCATTCAGATCAAAACATCATATGACCATGCAGTCTCATTCAACTTTCATTAAAATACCTAAAGCAGCATGGGAAACAAAGACATGGAAAATGTGGAAATGTACAGTGATGATTAACAGGAAAACTGATGGGGGACAAATGCCAGAATCTTGGAGGAATCCCTCCTCGTTACATAAAAGGCAAATGCAGTAGATTTAAGGAATGCCTTATAGCACACTTAGGTTTCAGATCATGCAAGAATGACAACTGAAAGATGTAAGGAGACAATGTACTCTTCACTGCCTTAGACAGAGACCTAGGGATTGCTCCCACCAGAAAATAGCAGAGTTGCCTGACCTCGCAGGTATTGACCCATTAAGTGACCAGAGTACTCTTTTCCCATTACTTCCCAAACTCACTACCTCATTTTTATGCACACATGAGAGAAAGTAATCCCGGACACAACAATGAGGAGGAATGAGAAAGATGCTGTTGATTAGAAACTGTCTATATTTTGATAGATGCATTGTCTTATTTTAGTTTGAGGTCCTCCAGAAGTCAACATTGGACAGTAACACTAATTGTTTACCTTGGAAATGATCAAAGGAAAGTGTGGTAGGAGAGTTAGTGACACAGGGAAGAAGGGGAAATAAATGAAAACTCTTGTCAAGCAAGTTAGCCCTGTGGGTGACTAGAGTCACCCCAGCTAAAGAGATGAAGGAGCCGGGGTAGCTATGCACATGTTCCCTTAGTATTCCTGCCTGGAGAATTCCATGGACCGAGGAGCCACAGTCCGTGGGGTTGCAAAGAGTGAGCATGACTGAGTAACTAACACTTCCACTTTCCCATTAGTTACTAGTTCAAGGTGACTCCTGAGGGCATGGTGTCACTTCCCTGGTACATCTGGGTGCTATGCACGGGAGCAAAGTTGCTCTGTAGGTCAGAGGAAACCCCTCGGCAAAGAAAGCTAGGTGCTGACAGGGAGACAGTTGATGTGCTCTGAAGTGCTCAGGATGAGAGGCTGGGCAGGCCACCAGCAGCATCTACTACAACCCAAACTCTGCACCTTTCAAACCCTGTGCCCTGTAGCTAGGTCAGTCTACTCGGTCATTGTTTCTCCAAAGTCATGAAGAAAAAGCAAAAGAGCCTACAGCAGGAAGATTGGTGGGCCAAGGTGTCACTGTCTGCTACCATAGTTGGTCCCAAGATGTTCATCCGTCATCTCCCTTCTCTTGCACTCTTTGTGGAGACCCTCCTCCTCAGCCAGCATTTCTGCGGGTTAGGTGGCTTGCCTGGTGGAGTAACCCAGCTCTTTATGGGTTACACTGATAAGCTCCAAGTCCCAGGTTATGATGGATTTCTTCTGGGCAACCATTGTGGTATGGTGGATTTGATAATACCCGACTCATACAGGGCGGTGCTGGTTGCATGGTCCCTTGATGCCCCATGTTCAGGCCCTCAGCCATCCCATGGGCCCAGAAGTACTCAGGAGCTGCTTTCTGCCAGTGGAGAGCCCTCTGCTTCAGATGCCAGGGGCGTGCTCCCTCTAGGGGTCTGCGTTGGGATTCTCCTGTTGAGGCTTGTCAAAGACTCTACAGGCGCGAGTGCCACAGGGTCCTCGGGTCATCAAGCCTGAGCACTGGGGCTGCTTGTACCACACCTGGCCCATCTGCACTGTTCTCTCTTGCTCCAGGCCCACTGTATCCATTTGCTTGGGATGTTATAACCAAATACCACAGACTGGGTGGCTTAAACAACAGAAATTTGCTGTCTTGTAGTTCTGGAGACAATAGGTCTAGGTCAGGGTGTTGGCAGGTTTGGTTTCTTTTCAGGTCTGTCTGCTAGGATTGCTGATGACCGCCTCCTTGCTGTGTCCTCAAATAGCCTTTCCACTGTGTGTGCACCCCTGGTGTCTCTTAGTATGTCCAAATTGCCTCTTATAAGGATATCAGTCAGGACCCACCCTGGTTATCTCATTCTAACTCAGTCACCTCTTTAAAGGCCCTGTCTCCAAATAGAGTTGCATTCTGAGGTACTGGGGGTCAGGGCTTCAGTGTATCAGTATGGGAGGACACAGTGTAACTCATAGCAGGCAATTAAAACTGACAGCCTTCCCAGTCACTAACAAAGTTGGAGGAGTATTCAAGTGCAATGAATGCAAATTTTTCAAGATTTGAAAAGTTCTACTGCGTAGAGTTTCCCTTGTTTAGTGATCAGAGGTATAAAGTACACTGATTTGCTTCTCCTTGGAGTGACCCAGCAGGTCCCAGACCACTGGACACTTGAACACCTAACTGACCGAGGCAAAGAGGTTCATACCATCTCTCTAATCCACATGGGCATGACCCTTGCATTCAGAGTACTCAGCAGTTCCGCTCCCCAGGCATGATTAAATGATGTCATTGGTACAATGAAACACCACGACCTTGAACAGAATACTCAGATGATCAAGATCCTGTTCAGCTCCATTGTGACACAGAGCAGGGAGGTTAACGTAGCCCTGAGGATATGCCAGTGAATGTATGTTTCTGTCTCTTCCAAGTGACAGCAACTGCTTTGATCCTCCTTTCTCATGGGGGTTGAAAAGAACATATTTTCCAATTCAGTAGCCTTATACCAAGTGCCAGAGGCCGTGTTGATCTGTTGCAGTAAAGAAAGACACTGCATCTGGAGCAGCAGCTGTGGCTGGGGTTACTGCTTGGTTAAGTGTGTGTTAACCTACCACCAGCAACATGATCTGGTTGGCTTTTTCTAGGGGACAGACTAGGGCTTCCCTGGTGGCTCAGATGGCAAAGAATCTGCCTGCAATGCAGGAGACCCAGATTGGATCCCTCGGTTTGGAAGGTCCCCTGGAGAAGAGAATGGCTATCTACTCCAGTATTCTTGCCTGGAGAATTCCGTGGACAGAGGCGCCTACTGAGCTGCAGTCCATTGGGTCACAAAGAGTCATGCGCAACTGAGCAACTTTCACTTCCACTTGTTTCACAGGGGACAGACTGGTGACCTAAATGGGAATGTGACAGCTACCACCCCAGCTTCCTGAAGTCTTTGAGGGTCTTGGAGGGTGACCCTCACTTCTGCCACTTTACTTATGATTGAGCGTGGCTTCTGATTGTCTTGTCAATGGGGACAATTTCAAGGTTTTCACCTGCTTTTCCTGTAATGTACCCATCGGGATCCAGTCAGGTGACAGATGCTACACAACTTAATTAAAAAAGAGAGAATTTAATTTAAAGAATTAAGTAGTTTTGAAAAGCTGGAAAATCAGAGAACATGAAGATATTCTAGAAACTGCAGGTAGTGATTATTATTCTTATGGCTGGGGGAATAGGAGAAGAAGGTGGAATTTATCACTTAGGTGCTTAGAATAGGAGCTGAAACTCAGACGTTTGAAAGGGGCCACCTCTCAGGTTGTGATGATGGCTCTGAGCTGAAAGGAGGGGGCCATGGACTGTGGTCCAGAACTCTGAGGAGGCTCTGGCCAAACTGGTACTGGGTTTCCAAGGGCCTCTATGAGACGGGTCCTGCAGGTGTTAGAAAAACCAAGAACTGGATTCAACAGCTGTGATGGCAACCAACTGCCACTGCTGGGGTGAGGTAATGCTGACAGGAACGTGAAGCGAATCGGAAGCACAAGTCTTCTTACCCTGCTAGTATCCCATATTGGCAGAGCTGAATGCAGAGCTGCCTGATAAAGCAGAAATGTGGTTTTCAGCGGTCCAGTCCCAGCATCATAGAGCAGGACATAGGAAGAGGGGTGAGGCTGAAGTTGAAAGACAGCAGCTTAGAAACTAGCAGAGGGCTCCTAGGCTCCAAGTCAGGTCTCCAATATGAGAGTCTACCAATGAATATTCATCCAGCTTATGCATTTCAGAACCAGGGAGGGCTTCCCTGGTTATCCAGTGGTTAAGAATCTGCATGGCAGTGCAGGGGACACAGGTTCAACCCCTGGTCCAGGGAGATTTCACATCCTGCAGGGCCACTAAGCCTGTGTACCATAGCTACTGAGCCTGAGCTCCAAAACAAGAGGAGCCACCGCAATAAGAAGCTTGCGCACCACAACAGAGAGTAGCCCCTGCTCGCTGCAACGAGAGAGAAACCTGTGCAGCAGCGAAGACCCAGCACAGCCAAAAATAAAGGAACAAATGAAATGTAAAAGAAGAACTAGGAAAATGACCACAGGGAAGGTCTACAAACACACCAGAACTCTTAGGTAGGCTTGACCTCTGATCCCACTAATTGCCTGGCCTCCAGTGACCCCTTTGGTGGTATTTTGGGTCCCTAGTGTTAGAGTCAACCCATATCCTGTGCCCAGTAGTTTTTGAAAAATTGTATGTATATTCTCCTTTCTCTGGTGTACAGTTACTCAGGTGAATGGCTCTGTTGCTTTGGGATGGACTACTGCGATCACTAGCTGTGGCAGTGCAGAGTTCTCCACAAGGAGACCCAGCCATTCTTTCAATTGGTTGGTTCTGGATCTTCTGAAAATTGGCTCAGGTCTGGAAACCTGAAATGGTCCTGGCTTTCCACCAGTGTAGCTGAGAAGCAGTACACTTGTTGTCTGGCCATCTGTGTTGTCCTCAGGAACACCATGGCAGCCCCAGAGGCCACTGTGACCTTGTCTCCATAATGATGCTGGCCCACTGTTTCCTCTGGTGGCTGAGTTCTACTGCCTGACCTCTGATCTTCTGGAATCTCATCATCCCCACTGACACTAGGCAGTCCAGTGGTGGCCCTCCTCTTTAGGCTAGCATTGGGAGTGTGAGATCCTAGAGATACTGCTGAACCCTTTCAAACTATGTCATATCTCAGTTCATGACCAGAGAATCTATTAATCGATGACATTGCATATTATCACTGCCCCGCTCCTTATAATGCCTTGATTCAAATCTTGATTCTTCTGGTTATTTGTAGTATGTCCTTGGGCAAGTTACTCAGTAAATCATTTTCTTTCCTTGTAAAATGGGAATAAAAGTACTTACTTTTGGGCCCATTGGTTGGATTCAGTGGGTTAACATGTAAATTGCTTAAAACAGTGCTTTATATATCATTAGCCTTTATAGAATATTAACTATTGTTAAAGTAAAAAACTCGTAAGAATGCTAACCACTTTTGTTCAACCATTCTGGAAAAGATAAAAATTAATTGGACTAAAAAATTAAGTGGGGTAAAATATTAGGGAAGAAGAGATAAAATTGTTATTATTTATGGGTTATAAAATTGACTACCTGGAAAAAATCCAAGAATACTAATGATAAAATCTTCAGAATTAATGAGAGAATACAGTAAAATCAGTAGTTTTTAACCATCCAAAATATAAAATAATTAGGGGGTAAATCCTTATAAAGGTCACAGTACTTATATAAAGGAAACTGTGAACCTTTAAAAGCAGCTAGACAAGGGCTTCCCTGGTGGCTCAGGAGTAAAGAGTCCACCTGCCAATGCAGGAGACATGGGTTTGATCCCTGGTCTGGGAAGATCCCACATGCCAAAGAGCAGTTAAGCCCACACCTGTTGAGCCTGTGCTCTAGAGCCTGGAAATTGCAGCCACTGTGCCCTCGAACCCTAGAGCCTGTGCTCCACAACGAGAGAAGCCACTGCCAGGAGAAGCCCGTGAACTGCAACTGGAGACAAAAACCTGAGCAACATCGAAGACCAAGCAAGACAATGTATAAGACAGATAACCAACAAGGGCCTACTGTATAGCATAGGAAACTATACTCAACGCTTTGTAGTAACCTCTGAGGGATATATATGCACACACACACACACGTATATAATTGAATCACTTTGCTATACATCGGAAACTAACACAGCATTGTACGTCAGCTATACTTAAAAAAAAAAAAAAAAACAAATGAAAGCAGCCAGACAAATGGGGGACTGTGTTTCTGGATGATAAATCTCACTATTGTAGAGACATTAATTCTCCCCAAATTAATTATAAATTATTTACACAATCCCTGTCTGGTGGCTCAAAAGGTAAAGAATCTGCCTGCAATGCAGGAGACTTGGGTTCAATTCCTGAGTCAAGAAGATCCCCTGGAGAAGGAACTGGCAACCCACGCCAGTATTCTTGCCTGGAGAATTCCACGGACAGAGGAGCCTGATGGGCTACAGTCCATGGGATTGCAAAGAGTTGGACATGACTGAGTGACTAACACTTTCACTTCCAAAAAAATTCCAAACATTGTTTTTTAACTTAAGAATGAGTCTTTAGTTTATATAGGAGAATAGACAATGAGAACAGTAATAACACATGTTAAAATAAGAATAGTGGTGTATCTACCACTGCCAGATGTCAAAGCACATTTATAAAGTCAAATATTTCAACTTTTAGATAAATAAAAAGAAATAAATAGAAAGGCTTTAAAAACTGATACATAGATGTTGTTGCTTTTCAATCGCTAAGTCGTGTTCGTCTCTTGGCAATCCCATAAACTGCAAATACACCAAGATTTCTGCCCTTCACCATCTCCAGGAGTTTGCTCAAACTCATGTCCATTGAGTCAGTGGTGCCATCCAACCATTTAATTCTCTGTCACTCCCTTCTCCTCTTGCCTTCAGTCTTTCCCAGCTTCAGGGTCTTTTCCAGTGAGTTGGCTCTTTGCATCAGGTAGCCAAAGTATTGGAACTTCAGCTTCAGCATCAGTCCTTCCAATGAATATTCAGGGTTGATTTCCTTTAAGATTGACTGGCTTGATCTCCTTACAGTCTTATATGGAGTTAACGTGTAACAAAGCTTCTATTTGAAATTAGACAAGAAAAGGTAACTATAGCCATAGATGAGTTTTTAGCAGCTGTCTAATTACCTGGGAAATAATCAAATTCCCTAACTAATTATTTTCCCCAAAATAAATTCTTAAAATTTTTTTTATCAAAGTATAGTTGATTTGTGGTATTATGTTAGTTCCATAATAATGCTTAACTGATAAAAAAAATTAAGCATAGAAATGAAGCCAAAAAAAAAAGCTAGATAAATATTACATAATTTGGGGGTAGAGAAGGGCAAGGACTGTGTAAATTAAAAAAGAAAGGACATACAAGAATAATAGATTTAAAAACACAAAATTAGAAACTTTCGGTGTTATAAAACATAACAAACAGAAAGGAAATATATTTATAAAATAAATGCTAGGCAAAACACTGATTTTATTTTAATAAGAAGAGCTCTTACAAATTTATGGGAAAGATATAAACAGTTCAGTATAAAAATGGCAAATAGCCTGGATGGACAAGTCACAAAAGGAAAAATTATTAATAGTATATACAAGTATATGCATGTGTTTAAGAATCAAAATGGGCTTCCATGGCTCAGATGGTAAAGAATCCGCCTGCAATTCAGGAGACATTGGTTTGATCCCTGGGCTGGAAAGATCCCCCGGAGAAGAAATTGGCTACCCACTCCAGTATTCTTGCCTGGAAAATTCTACGGACAGAGGAACCTGTCGAGCTACAGTCCATGGGGTCACAGAGTTGGACACAACTGAGTGACTCTGAGAGAGAGAGAGAAGAATCAAAATATAGAAGGGAAAGCAAAGAAACAGCATTACCATTTTTCTTTTTGGTATCACATCAGCAAATTATCATTTAAAAGTGATAATATCCAGTGATGGTGAGGGTGTTGGCAGAACGGACACTTCCGTACCTAGTCTGGAGACAATTAACAGCTGCCTCATTTCTAGAGGTAACTTTGGTATTGTGACTCTAAGTTGTAAAAGTGTGCCTTCTGGAATCCATCCTGAAGAAACTGGCAGTGTTCTTGCAAAATATATATGTCAAAAAAAACGTTCCCTGTAGAATTTTTATAAAGGTGAAGCGACCTAAGATACATATACAAGGGATTTATAAGTTGTGGAACATTTTGTGCTAGGATACTATACAGCCATTAAAAATCACATTCGCCATCTCAGAAGAATGTTTACGAAAACTTGCTCAGTGACAAAAGTAATGTATAAAATAAATGTGTAGTATGTCATTAGTTTTGTAAAAAATATGCACATATATGTATGTATATACAAAGAAAAAAGGCCAGAAAGATGTGAACAACAGTTACCTCCGGGTATGGAAGAGCGAGTAGTTTTTTCCTTCATACTTCTTATATTTTTCAAATTTTTTGCATTGAACAAATATTAGCTCTATATTTAGAAAAGGAAAAAAAAATGAGGGAAAAATGAAGGAAATCTAAGGGCTCCATGACTCAGCTGACCTCTGCTCTCAGGTTCCAGGCCTTAAGTTTACATGGAAGTTCTAGAAAAAGCGGATAAAATAACAAGTATGTAGTGAAGCCCAATATAGTGGTAGTGTCTTATAGCATAACAAAAAGAGCTTGAAGCCCCATGAGATTCTCTGCCACTCTTTTGAAAAGTGGTTTTTCTATTTAACATCTTCTTGCCATTAAGAAATTCATTTTGCTCTCAATTGGATGACTAGTTGTCCACCAGAGTTAATACTGGGGGCTTCCCAGCTGGTGCGGTGGTAAAAGATTCTGCCTGCCAGTGCAGGAGGAACAGGATGCCGATTCGATCCCTGGGTCGGGAAGGTCTTCTGGAGGAGGAAATGGCAACTTACTCCAGTATTCTTGCCTGGAGAATTCCATGGACAAAGGAGCCTGGGAGGCTATCGTCCATAGGGTCACAAAGAGTCAGACACAACTGAGCGTGCACACACACAGGCAAAGTTAATATTAATGCATATTTTTATCTTATGTAGCTTGCTGGGGAAAAAATGAGAACAGCCATTCTGTACCTTCCTCCCCCTAATTCATTCTAGTGCAAAATAAACCCCAAGAAATAGGATTTAAAGGTCTCCCATTCTTCATTCCATTTGAGTTCCTCCTCCAATTCCTTCTTCAGTTTTGATGGTAAGCCAAGGGTACTCATACTTTCTCAACAAATGATGATACGCACCTTACCATGAACTAGCTTTGGCAGTTGGAGCTGTTTCATCAATAGTCCGAGTTTCTGGAAAACAATTTAAGCTGGCTGCAATATTTCATCAGAAATGTTCAATATCAGTGACTGATGGGCCTCACAGTGGATGGTATATCCATAATTTATAACGCCATCTATATTCGACAGAGGCCACGCTGTAGTCTCAGTATCTTTATTAAGAGGGAAGAGGAATAAGCAGGCTTAAAACAAGTACAGCTGAAGCCATTGTTACAAATGGTTTTGTTTTTCCAGGGGATGGAAAAGACTAAATCAGTGACAACTAAATCAGTAGCTAGATCTTTCTCCTACAATGCAAAGAGCAGTGCGTGGCTACTACTGATCAATTTATTTCACTTGATGGAGTAAACCAGGATGACTAATATTGTTTTAATCTATGCATCTGGTGAGACCCAAGATATTGATATGTGAAAGCACTTAAACACACACTGTTATGGCCCAGGGCTGTCAAGAGCTATTATGAATTAGAAAGAGCTGAAAATACGCCCTTCGGAAGAGATCTGCCCAACAACCTAGCACTGTAAGTAGTCTAGAGTGACCCTGCCTGCTAACTCAGACTGGCCCGAGGCCTAAGCTCCTCCCAGAGGACTGAGACCCAGGGGAATAAGGCAGAAAAGAAATCGGGCATTTGTCTTGCTGGTTCCCTGGTCATTATCACATTCTCAAGAAAAGCCTATTGGCTGTCAATAAGTAGTTTGTCTCTTCCCTCCCTGCCTCCCTCCCTCCTGCCTTCCCTTCCTAAAAAACAAAACACAAAAATAAGTAAAACAAAGCTTTTCTGGTTTCTTTCTGGCATTGGTTACTAAGGACTGGAGATATACAGCCTATTTATTGGTAACTTTAAATTCGTGTTTCATGAATCTCTGAACGGCTTGTGGGTAAAATGATGCTATGAGGAAACTGTAATAATGACCGTATATTTCTCACAGTTTTACTAACTGCTCTCACTGTTTTATTGAACCCTTACTGTCCTCCATGGTTAGGGATCTGACTCAATCATGCCCTCCTGAAGATCACTGGAGAGTGGTCTATCGATGATAAGCAGCTTGAGATCTCCCTCAACTTACATGGCTGGTCTCCTCCACTACGGGCTTCCCTGGTGGCTCAGTTGGTAGAGTCTGCCCGTGATGTGGGAGACCTGGGTTCGATCCCTGGGTTGGTGAGATCCCCTGGAGAAGGAAATAGCAACCCGCTCCAGTATTCTTCACTGGAGAATTCCATAGACACAGGAGCCTGGTGGGCTACAGTTCTTGGGGTCACAAAGAGATAGACAGAACTGAGTGACTAACTTTCTTTCTTTCTCCTTCACTGTATGTAATGTACTTTCTAAAGCGTTTACTGAGAAATTGTGCTATGTTCCTCCAGACCGTTGCCGTTTTCAAACTTTGACCTAACTCTTTCATAGGAAATGAGGAAACTAAGACCGAGAGAGGCTATGTAACTTGCCTGGGGTCCCACAGCTTGGCAGAGGCCGTGCTGGGCTCCCAGCTAGGCCAGGGGACTGCAGGGTGTGCGCTCTCCCCACTGCACTGGGCCACAAGCCACGATTCCACGCGGGTCATGGAGTCAGTCACCAAGCCTTCTCCTAGGCTGAGCAGTTTCCAAGCTGGTGTGAGACCCCAGCCAAGGTTGGCTTTCTTCCTTTTCTTTCCCAGCCCCCTCTTTCCTCTGCCTGTCCTCCTCTTTCATGCCTCTTTGTTTTCTAGTTCTTCCCAACTCCTTGAGACAACCTTGTTGGTCCCATACCTCTGTTGGCCCAGGCCTCAATTCTGGTTAGGGGCTTCCAGGTCTACAGTACTACTGACCAGTGGTTCCTAAACCTGGTTGATCATCAAATTTACTGGAGGAACCCCCCTCCCCCACCCAAAAAAAGAAAAGGGCAAATTCCTAGGCTAACAACTCTGATTGCATTAGTACTTCTTCAGATAATGCTGATATCACTCAGTTTGAGAACAGTATCATAGTATACAATGGTCATAGTCCTGATTGTGATGGGATTCAAAGAGTTAAAACCTGGCTGAATTGAGTTCATCTGGTTCTACAGGTAAATATTGACGTAGAGCACTGGTCTCTTGGCTTAGAAAATAGCTATGTTTCTGCTACCGTGTGTTCAAAGGGTCTAGTTTCAAACCCCCTTCCTGTTGGAAATGAGCATGTTCTTAGTTCTTCCTCTGTGAAGGGAATTGGCCCTGGTAGTGGTATTTAGGGAATAGCTACTGCAAATGGGACAGAGCTGTTAGAAATCATGTTTATTTAGCTAGCCTTCTAGAGGCTTCTATAGAAAAAGATAATTAAAAAATTTAAATAGTTAAGAAGAGTCATTAAAGATAGTTTTCCCCCTTTGAAAATCTCAAACTGTAGTCAACTTTTTTTAAAAAATTGAAATATAATTGATTTATAATGTTGTGTTCTGCTGTACGGCAAAGTGATTCAGTTATACATATATATATATATATATATACATTCTTATTAATATTCTTTTTCCATTATGGCTTATCATAAGCTATTGAATATTCTACGCTACTCTGTGCTGCACAGTAGAACTTTGTTGTTTATCCATTCTCAATATAAAAGCTTACATCTGCTAACCCCACCCTCTCACTGTATCCCTCCCCAAGCCCTCCCCCTTGGCGACTGTAGGTCTGTTCTCTATGTCTGTGAGTCTGTTTCTGTTTCTTAGATTGGCTCATTTGTGTCATACTTTAGATTCCACATATAAGTGATATCATGGTGTCTGTCTTTCTGGCTGACTTCCCTTAGTGTGATAATCTCTAGTTGCATCCATGTTGCTGCGAATGGCATTGTTTTGTTCTTTCTATAGTGGCTGAATAGCATCCCATTGTATATATGTACTATATCTTCTTTATCCATCCATCTGTTGATGGACATTTATTAATAGGTTGCTTCCATGTCTTCACTGTTGTGAATAGTGCTGCTATGAACAACGGGGTGCATTTAACTTTTTTTTTTTTTGCATGAAGATTTATGCCTAGAAGTGGGATTTCTGGATCATATGGTAGCTCTATTTTTAGTTTTCTGAGGAACCTTCATACTGTTTTCCATAGTGGCTGCATCAACTTACATTTCCACCAACAGTGTGGGAGAGATCCCTTTTCTCTACACTGTCTCCAGCATTCATTATTTGTAGAGTTTTTAGTGATGGCAATTCTGTCCAGTGTGAGGTGATACCTCATTGATTTGCATTACTCTAATAATTAGTGATGTTGAGCATCTTTTCCTGTGCTTATTGGCCTAGATGTCTCTAAAGACATTCATAAATTCATCTTGTTTTAAAATAACACATCGGTCCTCAAAGCCAGGCTTGCTATTGCTTCTGATAAAGTTAATTCTGCTGATTCCTGGAAGAATCTGTTCAAAGATAAATGGTTTCTCTGAGATTCCTTTACGTCTTCATTACTCAGAGCTTGGAGGCTGCATTAAATTTTTTTCACTTTGGTCAGTTTGGGCCATGGTTGCAGACCATGAGGAATAGAAACTGCTTATTCATAAGTCAAGAGTGTCACTGACACTTTCTGACTCTGGGAAGAGGATTAGTAGGGTGGTGTTGGTGGTGGTATAAATGTCACACTAAATCTTCCATTTTGACTGTGACAGTTAACAATGCAAGTGCAACGATCTGAATATGTAAAGAAGCTGGAGATTATCTGCCAAAGGGCAGGTCCCTTCCTAATTACTGATGGAAAAATCATTGCTTTCTGTAGTCAGAAATCCACCCCTCTGCCAATACAAAGACACACACGAGTCAACAGTATTCACCCAGGTTTAAAAAAAAAAGAGAAGCATCTGTTCTGCTTTCCCTTAAGACACAATAAGGGAAGGATGGGCTTGCATTGCAGTAGGAGGCATGAAAATAAAACTTTATGAAGAATGTCCTCATAGAAGGGGTTGGGAAGCACCAAAGGATACGCGAGGAGAGTTTGTAGCATCCAGTTGATTTAAAAAATGAGAGAAAAAGAATGTGCATCTTGTAGACATTCAAAATATTTGCTAAATTGTATTCAAAGAAAGATGTCACGGATTTGAAGACTACTCCTCCCCCAAATATGCCACTTTGGCATGATTATTTTGAGCTGGAGGCAAATGAGCGTCAACAGATGCAGAAAGAAACCTTCTTAGATCTTCCCTTATCTGACTCCACACAGAAATTCCAGAGAAATGAGGACTGCCATAAATCCCCTCTCCTGGAGTAGTTTTATAGCCATACCCAGGAAGAAGAAAGATGACACTGAGACTGGTCTGCAAACAAACATTATTAAAATAACCTTTCTCTTCTAGTTTCTCCTGGGTATTTCCTAGTCACTTTCCAACAGTTTGCCCCTCTAGCCCAAACCCATTTTCCCTTTGTCTTGTCGTGTCTGCACAATTTATCATTCTTTGTTAAAAAGGTATGTCAGCTCTTGGGCCCATCTGTTTTTTGGGGTCATTTTTTCTATGAAGTCCTCCACGTGCATATGTAATAATAAACCTTTCCCCTGTTAATCCGTCTTTTGTCAATGTAACAAAAGGCCCCCAGACACTAAACCTAGAGCATAGAGAAAAGTGTTTTTTCCCTTCTCCTATGGATTCATGTGAAAAGAACAACCACAACAGTAAGAATACAGTTTTTTAGTCACAAGGACCCTCTGGGACAGTAATGATACCTTTGTTTAAATCTCACCTTTGCCATTTATTTGCATGAGTTATTTAATTCCTCTAAACCTTTATTTATATTTGTATGAACTGGTAATGAAATTAATACCTCATAGAATAGTTATAGGGCTTCTCTGGTGGCTCAGTGGTAAAGAACCTGCCTACACTGCAGGAGTCGCAGGAGACGCAGTTTCAATCCCTGGGTTGGGAAGATCCCCTGGAGGAGGGCATGGCAACCCACTCCAGTATTCTTGCTTGGAGAATCCCATGGACAGAGGAGCCTGGCAGGCTACAGGCACAGGGTCGCAAAGAGTCGGATACAACTGAGGCAACTTAGCATGCATGCACTCAGAGTAGTTATGCATGTAAAGCATTTAATATAGTATGAGGCACTTTTATATATATATATTCACATCTATATATTTTTTCCACATCTTACAGAAAAATCCAAACAAACTTTTTGGCCAACCCTTACATATATACATTAGGCTTCCCCTGGGGCACTAGTGGTAAAGAACCCGCCTGCCAATGCAGGAGACATAAGAGATGCAGGTTTGATCCCTGGATCATGAAGATCCCCTGGAAGAGGGCATGACAAGCCACTCAAGTATTCTTGCCTGGAGAATCCCATGGACAGAGGAGCTTGGTGGGCTACGGTCCATAGCGTTGCAAAGACTGAAGTGACTTAGTACACACACATATATATACGTGTGTGTGTGTGCGTGCGTGCGTGTACATATGTATATATATATATACTTTAACCTATTTCTCATAGTTTGGGGTACGGTTTAGATACTTAAATGGCTTACATGCACCTCTGTTTAAAGACAGCAAATATAAATTAACAAACATTTTGAGATCTCTTTAAGCCCTATGATTCCAGTCTTTTGTAGCCTCTTCAGTAATATTGTTTTATGCAAGAGGCAAAGGTTGTTTCCTAGATTGTTCAGAAGGGGATTGAGTTAGGTGACACTTACATACAGCTCCCTAATCAGATTAGATCACTTGACATTTTCTAATGAGCAATAAGTTGATAAATGAGGAGGGCTGGTCACTGTCGTAGTTATTGAGATGACCTACCGTCTTGATGATAATGAATTCTGATAAAGGAAAAGAAATAACTTCTGGGCAAAACCTGCCAATGTGCATTCACCGTCTGGTTATTGCCTCTACATTTTCCTGGGCTCATGTCAAAGAGGAGACTCAGGACTTAAAAACCAGGATGCATGTCTTGCCAAGATGGGGCCTGGAGTTGTAGTATTTGAGCACGTGGCTTAGGGCAGAACACACCGGTGTCATGGAGCTCACTGCTGGGCTGCTTTTACGGCCCTCCAGAAACAGGTCAGAATGGCAAAGCAAGTGTGTGGATGGCCTTGCCAGGTTTTCTTAGGAAAGTTCTTCCACTAAAAGCCCCACCTCTCACTGTCTTTTGACATGAAACTTCATGTGATTGGAAAAGGCAGTAAGATTTCTCTACCCATGACACACCTCTGAACATGACTAACCATGTAACTTAGAAGGTAGTCCTAGCAAATGAATAAGCTTCTCTGTTGCTAGAGATGGAGAAGCCACTAGAATAATCTATCATACACATCACAGTCAGCTGGAAAGTTACCCTAGGGGTCAGTAGTGTCAATCTCCTGCCTCTAGGCAAGTCTGCTTTCAGACTAGGCCAAGTATACAAAATTCAATTCTATTTCTCAGCCACCTTTCCTGATAGCCAAGTAAAAGCAGGTGCTTAGTTCAGATTTGCCAAGACATAGAACTGTAGTTGCTACTTATCTGTATTTTATAATTTCTGAGCTTTACTCTATTGGAGAAGTACAGCCTGGGAAAATGCAGAGAAAGCCGTCTCTTTGATACCAGTCCAAAAAAGAAATGAGTTCCATAAGAAGCACAGCTTAAAAATCTCACAGTATTGGTAGGTTTGTGGCATCATCTTATTTCTTACCTCCACCCACATGACCCAGCTGAATAGGCCTTCTCTCTTCCTTCTGCCAACCTGCCCACTCCCAGGAATTTTCTGTTTAATTCTGGGAAACTGGTCTAAGAAAGGGATGAGTCTTTAAGCCAATTAAATGCTGAAATGTCCTGGGTAGGAGTGTGTGAGAAGTGGATCTATAGCTTGAGGGAAAGGTGGAAAAATAAAGGCAGGCTCTTCTTTCCCCTCAAGCCACTGGTCCAGGAACATCATGAACTTGGTAACTAGATATGCTTTCAGAAGACAGCCCTCCTATTTTAGAAATGGATTTTCTAGCTGCTTTAAAATCAGGACAGCTGTGTACCAAGTAAATCAGTGAAAAATACTCTTTGTGCCAGTTTGTGCCAGAGATACATAGCTCCCTTAACAATGTTCAAGGACAAGGAAATAATCAACATCCCATATCTAGTGGAACCAGAATCGTCTTTTAGGTACTTGCATCTTCTTTGGAGATAGCAGAGGACAGAGGGACCTTGCATGCCACAGACCATGGGGGTCACAAAGAGTCGAACACAACTTAGTGACTGAACAACAACAGCAACAGATCTTGTTTGGGCTATGGCTTTGTGGCATGATTGTTATCTTCTTGTTCCTTCAGTGATACCTGGCCTCTAAGTATAGGGGAACCCCATCCAGCACAGTAGTCGTAGTTCATCTCCTAACCTCTGCTCCCAAACACACTCCTGTCTGTAATAGTAGCTCACTAGGGCTCTGGGCAGTTCCAAAAAAACATCTACTTCTGCTTCATTGACTACGCTAAAGCCTTTGACTGTGTGGATCATACCAAACTGGAAAATTCTTAAAGAGATGGGACTACCAGACCACCTTACCTATCTCCTGAGAAACCTGTATTTGGGTCAAGAAGCAGCATTTAGAACCCGACTGGTTCAAAATTGGGAAAGGAGTACGTCAAGGCTGTATATTGTCATCCTGCTTATTTAACTTCTATGCAGAGAACATAATGCGAAATGCTGGACTGGATGACTCACAAGCTGGAATCAAGATTGCCAGGAGAAATATCAATAATCTCAGATATGCAGATAATACCACCCTTATGGCAGAAAGCGAAGAGGAACTAAAGAGCCTCTTGATGAAAGTGAAAGAGGAGACTGAAAAAAACTGGCTTAAAACCCAGCATTCAAGAAACTAAGATAAGGGCATCCAGTCCCATCACTTCATGGCAAATAGATGGGGAAACAGTGGAAACAGTGACATATTTTATTTTCTTGAGCTCCAAAATCAAGAGCTCAAGATGGTGACTGAAGCCATGAAATTAAAAAATGCTTGCTCCTTGGAAGGAAAGCTATGACAAACCTAGACAGCATATTAAAAAGCAGAGACATCATTTTGCTGAAAAAAGTCTGTTTGGTCAAAGATATGGTTTTTCCAGAAGTCATGTACAGATGTGAGAGTTGGACCATAAAGAAGGCTGAGCCCAAAGGATTGATGCTTTCAAACTGTGGTGCTGGAGAAGACTCTTGAGAGTCCCTTGGACAGCAAGGAGAGCAAACTGGTCAATCTTAAAAGAAATCAACCCTTAATATTTGTTGGAAAGATTGATGCTGAATCTGAAGCTCCAATACTTTGGCCACCTTATGTGAAGAGCTGACTCATTGGAAAGGACCATGATGCTGGGAAAGATTGAGAGCAAAAGGAGAGGAGAGCAGCAGAGAATGAGATGGTCAGGTAGTATCACTGACTCAATAGACTTGAATTTGAGCAAACTCCAGGAGATAGTGGAGGACAGAGGAGCTTAATGTGTTGCAGTCCATCGGATGCAAAAAGTCAGACACAACTTAGCGATTGAACAGCAACGGCAAAGGGCACTCGACTGTATAAAGATATGTGTGTTTGTGTGGCGGGTGGTGCATTAGTTTCCTAGGACCGCTGTAGGAAATTTCCACAAACTGATAGTTTAAAACAGCAGAAGTTTGTTGTTTCACAGTTCTGGAGGTTTAAAAATCTGAAACCAAGATGTCAGTAGGGTCATGTTCCCTTTGAAGCCTCTGTGGGAGGACTTGCTGGTTCTTCTGGCGGTTGCTGGCAGTCCTTGACGTTCTTTGGTGTGTAGATACTTCACTCCAGTCTTGTCTCCACTTGGCGTTCTCCTCTGTCTCTGTGTCTGAATTGCCTTCCTCTTTAAGGACATTAATCATTGGATTAAGACCCACCTGAATTCAGTATGACCTCATTTAAACTTGATTATGCCTACGAACCCCTCCTTCCAAATAAAATCACATTCACAGGTTCCAGGGTTGAGACTTGAGCACATCTTTTGGGTGACACAAGTCAACCTATGACAGGGGGTATTTTTTGGAAACAAGAATTCAGTCCTAGTTCCAGCTATATGTTCTCTTATACTGCAAAGTCTGGAAGCCTGACAACTACATTCTTCAGAATCCCTGAAATGAGAGTTCTGCCTTATTTTGTGCCAAGAAGAGTCATTTGTGCATTGAAGTTGATATTGCTCCTGTAGTAGCAGCAGGTAAAGATACAGGCATTGATAGAGAGCAGATATGAGATTTTGCAATAACTTTTGGTGTCCTCCTGCAAAGTGCCTGCTTGGGAGTTGCCGTAAGCTGAGGTCATCAGTGATAGCTTTCTGATGCTCCTGTAATTCCAGATTTCTTGAAAATGAATGATATCTTTCCCTGATTTTGTTTCTTCAGCCTTCTCAACAGTTTTGTGAGCCTTCAGTTCCCTAAATTAAATCCCTTTCTTGAAACACTGAATGGTTTCTGTTTTTCTGACCAAGTCCTGTTTTATAGAGTGTGTTTGTATGGATGTCATGCTTCTCGAGAGATGACTCAGAATTTCTAAAGGCATACATAATCTTAAATTTAATCTGTATTAAAATTCCTCTCAGCCTCCTAAGGAGGCAAGAAGCACTTAGCCCCTCAGCAGCAGTTGACAGCCCTGGGTATAATGATTTTGGACTGTCATACTGTACTTCACAGAGATATAGAATGAGATTTTCTTGGAGAAGGTCATAGTCTTCAGTATACTTCATGAGGTTACATTACAGTAAAATAAATAATCTCTAACCCCATTGCTCTTAAATTACCATGGAAGTGAGTGAGTGAGTGAGTGAGCAAAGTCGCTCAGTCGTGTCCGACTCTTTGTGACCCCGTGGACTGTAGCCTTACCAGGCTCTTCTCTCCATGGGATTCTCCAGGCAAGAGTATTGGAGTGGGTTGCCATTTCCTTCTCTAGGGGATCTTCCTGACCCAGGGATTGAACCTGGGTCTCCTGCATTGCGGGGAGACGCTTTAACCTCTGAGCCGCCAGGAGTGCTCACCATGGAAACTGCACAGAAAAGAATGTGTATTCGTTTTTCTGCTCAAAAATCTTCTGTGGCTCCCCATTGACTGATGAATTAAATACAAATACTGACCTGAAATTCAAAACCTTTGTTGTATAGACCACTAGATTATGAACTGTATGCAGACAAGGACTTCCACTGTTCCATCCTTACCTGTAACTGTCTGGCACATAAAAAAAATTTTTTTTTTTCTTCTTTTTGGCCATACTGAATGGCTTGCAGGATCTTGATTTCCCAGCCAGGGACTGAATCCACACCCTTGGCAGTGAAAGCATGGAGTCCTAACCACAGGACCACAAGGGAATTCCCAGTAACACATAGCAAATTTTTAATAATTATTGTGTAATAAATGAATGTACTTGCATTTCTAAATATCTTGTCATTGTTCACCTACATCCCTATAGACTGAAGTCAAACCGGTCATCCATCCCAAACATCTTTTTGCTCTATGTTTGCTCATATTGTTGCTCTTCTGTGTAATGGTTTCCCTCTCTCACCTCTTCCTTTGTTGAAACCCTAGCATTGTTTAAGACTTGTCTCAAAAACTATCCCCTCCACAAGGCTCTCCTGGCCTGTACCCTTGGGATCTCTCCTTGCTTTAATCTCTCACGAGCTTAATAAAACCTGAGATGTAACTGACATACTGAGACCTGGGTTTGATTCCTTGGCTGGGAATCTCCCCTGGAGAAGGGAATGGCTACCGACTCCAGTATTCTTGCCTGTGAAATCCCATATGGACAGAGGCTATAGTCCATGGGGTCACAAAGAGTCAGACAAAAGTGAGCAATTAAGCACAGCACACAGAATACATATATATTTGTATATATATATAAAGTACTGTATTAATTTTAAGTATACTTAGTTACTTTTCAGAACAAGGTTGGGTTTATGGAAAATTAAACATAATATGCTCCCCCTGCATGGTTTCCCCAGTATCATTACTTATTGTGATAAAATATATATAACATCAGATTTACCATTTTAATAATTTTTAAGTGTAAATTTCTGTAGTATTTAAAATACATTCACATTGTAGTCCAACTATCACCACTATCCATCTTCAGACTTTTTAATATTCTTAAATTGAAATTGTGTACCCATTAAACAGTAAAACTTTTTGTTCCCTCTTCCCTTAGTTTCTGATAACCTTTAGTCTACTTTCCATCCCTGTGAATTTGCCTATTCTAGATAACATATAAGTGGAATCAAACAGTGTTTTTGTGTGTGTCTGGCTTATTTTACTTAGATGTCCTCAGGTTTCATACAGGTTGTAGCATGTGTCAGAATCTCATTCCTTTTAAAGGCTGAATAATATTCCATTATATATAGATATAACACTTCTTTAATTCATATACCAGTGGATGTTTGGGTTATTTCTGCCTCTTGACTATGACGAATAATGCTGCAGTGAGTCTGGGTGTACAAATGTCTGTCCAAGTCTCTGCAGTTCTCTTAGATGTATACCCAGAATTAGGATTGCTGGATCATATGTCAATTCTGTGTTGAATTTCACTGTTTCCACAGTGACTGTACAGTTTTACATTCTTATCAGTATTTCACTCAGTGTTTCAGTTTCTCCACATCCTAACCAACACTTTTCATTTTGTTTCCCCTATTATTAATATCTTGCATTACTGTGGTACGTTTGTTACAATTAACAAATATCAATACATTATTACCAACTGAAGTCCATCAGTTCAGTTCAGTTCAGTTGCTCAGTCGTGTCTGACTCTTCGTGACCCCATGGACCACAGCACGTCAGGCCTCCCTGTCCATTGCCAACTCCCAGAGTTTACTGAAACTCATGTCCATTGGGTCGGTGATGTCATCCAATCATCTCATCCTCTGTCATCCCCTTCTCCTCCTGCCCTCAATCTTTCCCAGCATCAGGGTCTTCTCAGCTGAGTTAGTTCTTTGCATCAGGTAGCCAAAGTATTGGAGTTTCAGCTTCAGCATCAGTCCTTCCAATGAACACTCAGGACTGATCTCCTTTAGGATGGACTGGTTGGATCTCCTTGTAGTACAAGGGAGTCTCAAGAGTCTTCTCCAACACCACAGTTTAGAAGCATCAATTCTTCGGTGCTCAGCTTTCTTTATAGTCCAACTCTCACATCCACACATGACTACTGGAAAAACCATAGCCTTGACTATACAGACCTTTGTTGGCAAAGTAATATCTCTGCTTTTTAATATGCTGTCTAGGTTGGTCATAGGTTTTCTTCCAAGGAGCAAGCATCTTTTAATTTCATGGCTGCAGTCACCATCTGCAGTGATTTTGGAGCCCCCAAAAATGAAGTCTGACACTGTTTCCACTGTTTCCCCATCTATTTGCCATGAAGTGATGGGACCGGATGCTGTGATCTTAGTTTTCTGAATGTTGAGTCCATAGTTCACACAAAACTTCACTCTTTGTGATAGGTTTTGGCAGATGCATAATGTCACGTAACCACCATTATAGTATGGTATAGAGTAATTTCACAGCTCTAGAAATTCCTTGTGTTTCACCTATTCATCCCCCTCCCTCTGAAACATTGGTAGCTACTGATCTTTTTTATTGACTGTAGAATTTTTCCTTGTCCAGAATGTCATACAGTTGAACTCATAGAGTATGAAGCCTTTTTACATTAGTTTCTTGCTCTTAGCAATTCAGGTTTCTTCTCTGTTGTTTTTTGATGTCTTGATAGCTCATTTCTTTTCATTGCTGAATAATATGATATTTTATGGATATATGGTTTGTTTATCCATTCATCCATGGAAGGACATCTTGGTTACATTTTGGTTTTGGCAATTTCTCATGTACTTTTTAACCTTTTATCATACTGAAAATATTTTATCTGCTATTACGGTTTTTTTCATTCAAGTATCATCAGCCCCTACCTTCTCTACTCTATTAGATGATATATTCCTTGACAGCAGTGCCTAATGCCTTTCTCACATGATTAAGCAAAAAGCAGCGATGAAAGTGCCTTGCCCATAATAAGTACTCAGCAAATGCTGTTTGAAATGAATAGATATTTAGATTTTCCCGTTCTGCTAGAGGACCTGGGGCCTTTAGGGAAGTTTTTCAGGTTCACGAGAGCTGCAGACCTGATCACGGCAGCTTGTCATAGGACTTGTCATCATCTCTTCTTCAAGGACAATCGTGTTAGTTCTGTTAAGGTTGAGATAGACTCTGACACCAAAGAAATGATCAAGATTAGCTTTTGGCTGAGTCTCCTTCCCTGATATTTGGGGAGCATGTCCTGGTAGTCATGAGGGGGCAAGAAGTAAGAAAGATGTGTTCTGTGAAGTTGGGAACTCAAGCAAGGAGCCCATGAAGGCTCAGTATGGGGCCCCATGCTGTCGAGACCCTGAGCTAGAATGTAGCAGAGGCCCGCTTCTCGGGCCATCCTCAGATCCAGCTAGGGCTATGAGGAGCATTGCGCACTTAGCTGAGGCCATCCCAGCGTGAACGTCCAACCTCCATTCATGGCTGCTTGCCACAAAGAGCCTCCCTTTGGTCTCCACTCAGGCCCATACGTATGCTACACCTATGTGGAGCCCTGGAGTTTGCTTTAGGAGGGGGAACCCGGGAAAGGGACCCCCAGAGTTCTGGAAGCAGGCTCATGGCCCATGGGCAGGGAATTGTGGGATCCTGCCCAGCTAGATCATGCCCAGATCTAGGTCATACATGAGCTAGAAGGGAGGAGTGAGATCCTTGCGGGCACATCCTCTTAGCCCCCTAAACTCCTCATCCAGTGAGCAGAGGCAAAGATGAAGGAGGCCCTGAGCACGGTCTTCCAGACTATAGACTCTAGGGCAAGGCTTGGTTGCCCAGGCCTGAGGTAATATGAGAAGAGACCTCACTGAGGCCAAGAAGCAGGCGAAACTTGGGAAAATACATTGTAGGTCAGAAATGAATAGCTACCGCTTTAGATTTGGAAAGAACCTGTAGCTTTGTATTACAGTTGCTTTTGAATCATTGATACAGAGCATTTTCCTCACAAATTCTGCCCTGCAGCAGGGTGGGTGGGTGGGGGAACAGAGCTGGGGCAGACTCATAAGCTCGGCAGAGCCAACTGTTACGTTTTCAGGAATCTTGCTATTGTTAGAAATTAAATAATATAAACTTACACTTAAATACCTTACATTAAAACAAAGATAATGAATATATAAATTTTGCTTCCTAATTGTTTTACCTGTTTTACTATTGTCTGTGCTCCTGGAGTTATTTCTATCCACTGTATCTGTGTGGGAGAAATACTACATAATGATGTGCTGTTTGTTCATTTCTTCCCAGCTCCATCACATCACATATGATGGCATCACACTGGTAACTTGAAATTGATCATGGTAGGGATATTTATTCATATACCAGAGAAATTGGTGAACATCGCTAGTCAGGATCTCTTATTCTGTTGCTCTCGTGCAAGCCTAGGCAGAGGCCTGTGCACCATTCTTTATATTTATTATTCTTTAAAAATATTTATTTGAATGCCCTGGGTCTTAGTTGCAGTATTTGAGATCTAGTTCCCCAACCAGGGATCAAACCTGGGCCTCCTGCATTGGGAGCTTGGAGTCTTAACCACTGGACCACCAGGGCACCATTCTTAGCCTCTTTTCTAGGCTCTTCAGAGCCATCACACTTGGCTTGCATCTGGCCCTGGTTTCTGCTTAAACCCTGTCCCTTATCCCATCCCAGTGGGAGGACAAATGTGCACAGCCCAACACCTTGCAAGGTCAGATTCACCTGTTTTTGAATAGACCCTGCCATCTCTGTTTATGAAGGAGAATCTTGAGACTGCAGGGTGAGCTGCTATAAAATTTGCCTCCTTTCCCATGTTTATGCAGGTGAATAGGGCATCCTCAATAGTATAGAAGGGGAAGAAGAGAAGATGGAGGGGTGGGGTGTGGCTGGAGAGAAGGGAGCCTCAGCAGCTAAGGCTGATGGAAGAAGCGCGGTGGTTGTCATCACAGCCCTCTGTGCCCAGACCCTGGTTAGACATGGGCTGTACTCAGGCCTGTGTGTGTTGTAGGGATACCACTTGGGGTTCTTCCCTTTATTGTTTCTCTCTCTGCATCCTATCTGTTATTTTGACCCCAGGAAAGGAGGAGTTAAGGCCACCTTAACGCAAGACTTTAAGAAGGGGACCGGCTGCCCATCTACCACCTCTGGAGAGAGGAGCAGGTGAGGGAGAAAGGGGAAGGCAAGGGTGAGACAAAGGAAGAGCTCTGTGACCAAGCCCCAGCACCCTAGGGGTGCACTTGGGTGGGCGGAAGTTCTGGCCAGAAGCGTGAGGGCAACAGGGATGATGGCTGGGGCCAGGAAACCCCAAGGCCACCAGGCTCTGCCTGTTAAAGGTACAAAGGCACAAGAACTTAGCCTTTAAGTCCTGATTCAGTGCTCTTTATGACAGTCCCCTGGTTTTTCTTTTCTATTTTTTCCAGACTGTGCAATTCTAAAATGTGAAAGAAATCAAAGTGAGGCTGTCTGGGTGTGGCGGAGGTGGGAGCCAGAACTCCCACCTGATCTCACAGCTTTTAGCATCTTTCCATAAACCACCCTTCCTCAGAACATAGCTCAAAAATCACAGCAGAGAGAGACTCCACTGCCTCTCACATCTCATACCTTGAACTTGTTACTATAAATAAAGCAGGAACATTACCATGGCAACCTGTCTGTTTAAATGGCCCCTTATAGACCAGATTAGCCAGGATCGATCATGCTTCCTGAATGTAGAATGACTTTCCCTTTATAACAAAAGTTTGAACAAATTACAGAATAAACCCCTGGGAAACAATTTCTGAGTCAATGCAATTAAACTGTTATCTGCAGCTCCTCTTAACCGCCCATCGGAAGACACTCCTCAGAGCAATGTGGTCTCTAAGCCCGAGCTGTCCAGGCGGCTGTTATTCACTGCTCCCTTCCATGGCCTCATCCCCAGCAAGCTCTTCCTGCTGTTCTGCATGTGTCATTAGAAAGGACACTTCTGTCTGTAACATCCTGCTTCCCCCGGGCTCGGGTGTCATGTGACGAGGTGCTGTCTTCAGAGATGGACAGATTTTAAATGACACTCCCCATGCAGGCTTGCGGGAGCAGATCTCTGAGCAGATGTAGGCGCAGGCCTCCCCCAGCGGGGGGCTTATTAAGAGGCATTAGTTAGCCCTGAAATCAGTGCTAGTCTGCCATTGTTCCCCCGAACACAAGAGCACGGAATTCCTTTCTTCCCTCAGCAAAACCTGGAGAAGAAGCTCAAGGAGTCTGGCTCAGTTTTGGCTGCATTTTCAAGCAGGAAGAATTGAATATGGCTTCCTCCCTCCCGTGAACTGAATCCTGGGTCCCCAGTTCTCTTCCAACTGACTGGATGCCTGAAATTCTGTCTTTTATTTAAAATGCAGACACTCCTGGGAAGGGTAGCAATTTAAACAAATTCCCACTAAGGTGTCAGGCTGGCGTCTTGCTGGGCAGAATGGAGGTGTGGTTGACGTCTCCCTGCAGTGTCCCAGCAGTGGCCTTTTATCCAATCCTCCTCTAGCCCTCCTAGCAGTTTTGTGTTGCTGTTGTTCAGTTGCTCAGTTGTGTCCAACTCTTTGCAGCCCCATGGACTGTGGCATGCCAGACTTCCCTGTCCTTCACTCTCTCCCAGAGTTTGCTCAAACTCAATGGAGTTGATGATGAGTCATTTGATGCCCAGTTGAGTCGATGATGCCATCCAACCATCTCATCCTCTGTTGCCCCCCTCTCCTCAAGAGAAGTCTGTACCATTGCACCAACCTCTCTCAATTTTCGTGTCCACCTGCAACCCATAGCCCCTGGCTACCACCAATTTATTTTCTGTTTCTATGAATCCGACTTCTTTTTTTTTTTTTTGATTCTGCATTAGAAGTGATACCATGCAGTATTTGTGTTTCCCTTTCTGGCTTATTGCACTTAGCATAATGCCCTCTAGGTTCATCCATATTATTACAAATGGCACAATTCCCTGCTTTTTAAAGGCTGAATAATATTCCATTGTGAATATGTATACTACATTCTCTGTAACCACTCATCTTCCTATGGACACTTGAATTGTTTCCACATCTTGGCTACTGTGAAGGATACTGCAATGAACATGAACGTGAAAATAGCTCTTTGAAATAAGAGTATTGTTTTCTTTGTATAGGTACCCAGAAGTGTTGGTTTATACAGTAGTTCTATTTTTAACTTCTTGAGGAAACTCCTACTGCTTTTCCTTGAGCTGTGCAAGTTCATATATTTCCACCAAGAGTGCTCAAATGCTCCCTTTTCTTCCTATCCTCACTAAAATTTGTTATCTCTTGTCTTTTTGAGAGGTGTCCTGACAGGTATAAGGTGATGTCTCATGGTATGCTTGATTTCATTTCCAAGTGATTAGTGGTGTATAGCACCTTTTAATATACCTGTTGGTCCTTTTTGTCTTATTTGAAAAGTACCTATTCAGGTCCTTTGCCCATTTTAAAATTGGATCTTTTTTTTTGCTGTTGAGTTGCATGAGTTTCTCTCCAGGCATATCTTGGAGATATTCTGAGTTTGATTCCAGACCGCTCTAGTAAAGTGACTAACACAGTATATTGAGTCACATGAATATTTTGGTTTCTCGGTGCATGTAAGTTATGTTTACACTAAGTTATAGTCTATTAATTGTACAAAAGGATTATGTCTAAAAATATATAATGCTTTACACCTTAATTATACCTTACCATAATTCACACCTTAATTAAAAAATCCTTCACTGCTAAAAATTGCCAACATCAGCTGTCAACAACAAGCTTGCCACAAACCTTCAACTGGTGAAAAATAGTTCCTCTTTCTGACTGTTGACTGTTAGTGTAGAGAAATACAACTGATTTTTGCATATTGGTTTTGTTTCCTGCTTTCCTTGCGGCTCCCTTGTGGCTTCTTTTGTGGCTCAGCTGGTAAAGAATCCGCCTGCAACATGGGAGACCTGGGTTTGATCCCTGGGTTGGGAAGATCCCCTGGAGAAGGGAAAGGCTACCCACTCCAGTATTCTGGCCTGGAAAATTCCATGGACTATACAGTCAGACATGACTGAATGACTTTCACTCACTTTGTATCCTGCAAACTTGCTGAATTCATTTATTAGTCCTAACAGGTTTTGTGTGTGTGTGTGTGTGGAGTCTTTAAGTTTTTCTACATATAATATGATGTCCTCTTCAAACAGAGACAGTTTTACTTCTTCCTTTCTGATTTAAATGCCTCTTATTTATCTATTTATTGCCTAATTACTCTGACTAGGACTTCAGGACTATGTTAGATAGAAATAGTAACAGCAAGCTTTCTTGTCTTTGTTTTTGATCTTAGAAGAAAGGCGTTCAGCTTTTACTGTTGAGGACAGGGCTATCTGTGGGCTTGTCTTTTGTGGCTGTTATGACTTTGGTAAATTCACATTTGTTATGTGGAGCGTAGAGTGCCAGATGGTGAGCTGCTATTCAACAGCAGACCACAGGGAAGCTGAGTGTGTTACTCACAGGTCCTGGAGGAAGAACGTGGCATGCCTCAAGGGGCCACACGAGAAGGTCCAGGCAGAATGCAGAGAGAGAGAGAGAGATAGGGCCTGAGACACACGCCTGAGTCCATGGGGGGAGTGCTTTGGGGTTTGCAGACGAGGGTCAGATTGGTCAGTTTGTACCAAACGCGTGAGTTTTATGAAGCCCTTAGGGGGTCTCATTTAAGGCATAGAGGCCCCTTAATGGGAGGCAGGGGAAATCGTTGATGACAGGGGCTGTTCAGGAAATCATATTAGAAGCTAATGTTTTCTTGTGATTACATTTTTAATTTAATTCTTATTTCACAATTGACTAAGATAGTGTGTTGTTTTATTATGACTGAAAAACCACTTCTCTAAACTTTTTTTCCCCCTTTTAAAAATTGGAGTATACTTGCTTTACCATGTTGTGTTAGTTGCTGCTGTACAACAATGTGAATCAGCTGTGTGCACACATATATATGTATATCCCCTCCCTCTCGAATCTCCCCCTGCCCCCCGGTCATCACAGAGCACCGAACTGAGCTTCCTGTGCTATACAGCTGCTTCCTACTAGCTATCTATTTTACACATGGTACTGTATATATGTTAATGCTACAATGCTCTAAATTTTGGTAAAAGATTAAAAAAAATACCCAAGAGTTGGTGATTTTGAAAGTAATGTTAAAGAAAAAAATTATTCTGGCACTTGTGAAAATGGTAAAGTGAAAGCAAAAATGTTGATCGTTCAGTCGTGTCCAACTCTTTGTGACTCCGTGGACGATAGCCTCAGTCCACGGAATTCTCCAGGCAAGATCGCTGTGAAGTGGGTTGCCATGCCCTCCTCCAAGGGATCTTCCTGACAAAGGGATCAAACCTGGGTCTCCTGCATTGCAGATTCTTTACAATCTGAGCCAGAAGGGGAGTCATAAAAATGGTAAGGAAGACTTTATTCATGACTATGGACATGAACTTGGGCAAACTTTGGGAGACAGTGAGGGACAGGGAGGCCTGGCGTGCTGTGGTCCACGGGGTCACAGAGAGTCAAACATGACTGGGCTACTGAACAACAACAAAAACATTTTGGAAAGTGTCAAGGCTATTGCAACAGTGGAGAGAGATTGGGCACAACTCCAAATACAGCAAAGACAGCTGGGAACTTACAGCCAAAAAGCAGAGTGGAGAGAGTCAGTGGACAGAGAATTACTAATAAGAGACATTAAGAATAAGGGGATTCCTGCTAAATTGACTTAACAGGATTCTTGCTGAGATGGGGCTGTCCAGGCTCAGTAAGGATGGGTACCAAGATCGAAGCTTAGTTGAGAAGAGGACTCAGGGGCCCTGAGAGGTCAATGAGAGAGGCTTTGTGAGAGAGATGGCACTGAGTTGTCTGGAGGATAAGTAAATAAACTAAGTGAAGAACAAATTAGTATTTCTCTGTTGACATAAAACAGTAAAAAGATATTTTACCAGCAAAATGGATTTATTTGGGAAGAGCAAAGAATTATAATTCAGGAAATGCAGTCATTGGCAAACCACAGGCAAGCCCTGAGAACCAAGGAGGGGAACATGCTTTTATAGTGGAGATGGGGGAGTTGGGAGGGGCTGTTATAAACAAACAGTCCATGGAGGAAACTAAAAGTTTGAAGTGCAGTGACTTTTCTTTGGTTGAATTGTGACAGACTTCAGATAATTGGGCCATCACTGGGTAAGGAGAAATTCTCCCTTCCTCCTGCTGGGTAGTAAAACAGTAAGCTTCATCCTGGTGGAGATGCAAGGTGCATCTCTTGCTATTGGGTCTGCAGTTGATGTCAAGTGATAGGGTATGAGAGCTGTTTCATTTTATTCTCAGTTCAGTTCAGTTCAGTTCAGTCACTCGTGTCCGATTCTTTGTGACCCCATGAACCGCAGCACGCCAGGCCTTCCTGTCCATCACCAACTCCCGGAGTCCACCCAAACCCATGGCCATTGAGTCAATGATGCCATCCAGCCATCTCATCCTCTGTTGTCCCCTTCTTCTCCTGCCCTCAATCTTTCCCAGCATCGGGGTCTTTTCCAATGAGTCAGCTCTTCACATCAGGTAGCCAAACTATTGGAGTTTCAGCTTCAACATCAATCCTTCCAATGAACACCCAGGACTGATCTCCTTTAGGATGGACTGGTTGGGTCTCCTTGCAGTCCAAGGGACTCTCAAGAGTCTTCTCTAACACCACAGTTCAAAAGCGTCAATTCTTCGGTGCTCAGCTTTCTTTATAGTCCAACTCTCGCATCCATACATTTTATTTTATTGGAGTATAATTTCTTTTTAATGTTGTGCTAGTTTCTGCTGTACAATGAAGTGAATCAGCATTATGTATATATTTATCCCCTCCTTCTTGGACCTCCCTCCTCCCACCCCCTCCAATCCTACACATCTAGGTTGTCACAGAGCACTGGGCTGATATTCCTTTGCATTATAGCAGGTTTCCATTAGAATCTATTTTACACCTGGTAGTGTACGTATGTCAATCCTAATTTACCAATTCTTTTCACCCTCCCCTTCCCTCAACTCTGCCCCCGTGTCCACATGTTTGTGGTCTATGTCTGCATTTCTGTTCCTGCCCTGGAAATAGATTCATCTGTACCATTTTTCTAGATTCCACATATATGCATTAATAATACATGATATTTGTTTTTCTTTTTCTGACTTATTTCACTCTATGACAGGCTCTAGGTTCATCCATCCAATTCTATTTTAAATAAGGTTTCTGTTTATTAATTTCCATACCTTCAAGAAGTCTAAGGAATATTCACACTTAAAAAGATAACTTATAAACCTTTTTTTCCCCTCATCATTGTATACCTATAAATTACATATATCCCTCAAATCTTCCTGGAGCCTTCAGACAGAATCAAGTCTTCATCATCTGTGGTCTTACCGCACCTAGCTTGTGGAAAAGATGTGGCTCTCACCCCATTACATCATGCTAGCTGTCTGAGTGCCTACTTCCTCTTCTTGGTTATGAACACCAGGACAGGGGTCTTCTCTTTCATCTGTGTAATCTTAGCTTGGATAGTGTTTGACACATGGCTAGCCAAACTGCAAATGATCATTATTGACTTGGCTCAAAGCAAATGGCAATTTTTCCATTCAATATGGAAATATATTTGAATATCTGTGCCTGTGTTGGGGTCCATGGCTGCCTTGTCCACTGAACTTGAGGCATCAGGAGGACTCATAAGAAAGGTACCGGCTGATCTTGATATACTTTATTCATTTTAAGAAACTCAAATGAAGATTATCTTACATTGTCAAAAAGTGCTGACTTAACACTCAGAGTGTGTTTTTAGGGTAGTTTTGAGTTTTAACCACTTCCAATGGAAGGATCTGTTTTATTTCAAATTAAATTTAGAAAGAAACTCCAAAATTAAATTTAGAAAGAAACTCCAGAATTTTAGAAAGAGACTCCAGGATTTTTCTCTCAGTGCTTTTGGCTCCCTTGTGGTGAGAGATTAACTCAAGGAATTCTTTCTACAAAGTGTTTTATTAGAGTGGTGTAGAGAGGTTTTCAATCAGGAGTCAAGATTTGTGTGTGTGTATTGTAATTCTGCCACCAAGTTCAAGATCATTTAGAAGCTGTTTAATGCCCCAGCTGCAAGTTTATATGTAATGTGAAAAGGAATTGGTTTGACAAGCCACCTTCTAGATGTAACATGTGTGTGCCTAGTCACTGAGTTGTGTCCAACTTTTTGCAACCTCTTTGGACTGTAGCCCGCCAGGCTCCTCTGCCTGTGGGATTAGTTTTCTGTGAGATTTTGGATTGCTGTTTTCTAGACAGCACTTTGATTTTTAGATCCTCAACTTTTGATATTTTCTTACTTTTCAGCCTGTCTAGATTTCAGTGCCTTGTAATTATAGACATTTCCCCAGAGTGTGTCATGATAAGAATTGGATATAAGTTGTGTGTTATTTCGAGAGCGTGGTTTGCATTATGGAGACAGAGAGATGAGAAAATTCTCATGAGAAGCAATGAATAGCAATGAGGAAGAAGCACCCACAGAGAAAGGAAATAAGCCACTGAGGAGCACGGTTGCTTTGTTTGAACTTCTTGCTTTGCTTTTGACATGACAATGGATGAAAAAGCTGATGAGAACAGGAAAGAAGTTCTGACTGCTGATAATGTTGGTGGCAAGAGAAAAAGAAAAACCATTACTCTCAAGCAAAAGGTAGACATATTCCTTGCTGGATTTGCAAGGTATTGTGTAGGCAATATTGTCATACAAGAAAACGTTCCTCTATTAGTAAAAATTCCACATGAAAATATCTTTGATGAGTCTGAAATTCTCTAGTCTATAACCTCTCATTTCCAGTGAAGGAACTGATTATTTTTTTTAACAAGCAACCAGCAGAAATGTACTGCTCATAGCTCTGGAGGCTGCAAAGCCCAAGGTCAAGGTGCCAGCACGGCCCCCTCTGGCCAGAGTCCTTCCTGGTCACAGCCAGGACCTTCTGGCTGTGTCCTCCCCTAATGAAAGGGGCTCAGAAGCAACCATGTTTTAAAAATAGTTTTATTTATTTGTTTTACTTTTGTCTGTGCTGGGTCTTTGTAGCTGTGTGGGCTTTTCTCTAGTTGCAGAGAGCGGGGTCTACTCTCTAGTTGCGGCGTGCAGGCTTCTCATTGTGGTGGTTTCTCTTGTTGAGGAGAACAGGTTCTAGGGTGCTCGGGCTTTGTCCTGGTGGCCCCTAGGCTCCCCTAGAGCACGGGCTCAGTAGTTGTGGTGCATGGGCTTAGTTGCTCCACGGCATGTGAGATCTTCCCTGACCAGGGATAGAACCCGTGTCTCCTGCGTTGGCAGACAGATTGTTTACCACTGAGCCACCAGGGAAGCCCCTGGAGCAGCCATTTTTATAGTAAATGTTTTGATCATGTGTGATTTTTAAAACAGTCAGAATCATTGGAATTATTACATCATAGCAGAATAGACTTCATTTCTCAAGTCCAGCTACACAATTTGAAGGTTCTAGTACAAAATAAAAACATGGGGTCCTTTGTTCCAAAAACGGGAACAAAGTGTTGTTAATGGCAAATAATAGAATGTAAAACCTTTTCCTTTCTTCCACATTCTCTCTCTTGTCTTGTCAAGTGTTTTCTTTAATTTGCTCTTTAATGTCATTCTAAGTGAAGAAAGATTAAAAATTTAAATTGTTAGTGTGAATTTCACAGTTCATCTTTATATGGTGCAGTCCTAGTTTTAAATGCAAATATAAGAGAATTTAACTCACATGAAGAGTAACTGAAACCACACACATTGTATTTAATAGCATATGTATTTATGTATTATATTCTTAATGAGAACAATGGAAATGCTGCATAAAACTAACTCATCTATGGTCATTTCACTTCTTGGCATGGGTGCATTCTACCAACACTCTACTTTTGGCTTACTGGTGAGTAAAGAAGGTCTGAAAGGAAAAGGAGCATGACTTTTTCCCACTCTTTTTTTTTTTTTTTCTTTTTTTTTTCTTTTTTTTTTTCCCACTCTTATTTGCCATTGCTTATCTTTTTCCCACTCTTATTTGCCATCATTTTTGAGGGAAGTAATCAGATAAACAATGAAGCAACCTGAGTAAGAAAGAATGTGATAGAGTTCCTTGCTGGTTTGTGTTCCTCAGAATGCCATTGCCTTCTTTCCACATGTGAAGCAAGCTCTAGTTTGAAAGGAAAGTGTGGCCTCTCAGGGCTGTCTGTGCCTCTGTTTGTCATAGATGTTAACAGTAATAATGTTTGGTCAAATATCTGGACATCGTGGCACAACCAAGTTGACATGTAGAATTAATTCTCACAGCACCCAAGTACCTGAGGTAATAAGATAAAGAAAAGGGTCTGTGTTTGTGTCCAAGCAGCCTAGATAATCCCGTTGTTCAGTCATTAAGTTATGTTTGTCTCTTTGCAACCCCAGGGACTATAGCACACCAAACTTCCCAGTCTCCCAGACTTTGCTCAAACTCATATCCACTGAGTCAATGATGCCATCCAACAATCTCATCCTCTGTTGCCCCTTCTCCTCCTGTCTTCATTCTTTCCTAGCATCAGGGTCTTTTCCAATCAGTCAGCTCTTCGCATCAGGTGGCCAAGGTATTGGAGCTTCAGCTTCAGCATCAGTCCTTGAATATTCATCAGTCCAATGAATATTCAGGATTGATTTCCTTTTGGATTGACTGGTTTGATCTCCTTGCTGTCCAAGAGATTCTCAAGAGTCTTCTCCAGCACCACAGTTGGAAAGCATCAATTCTTCAGCATTCAGCCTTCTTTATGGTCCGACTCTCATATCTGTACGTAACTACTGGAAAAACCATTGCTTTGACTACATGGACCTTTGTCAGCAAAGTGATGTCCCTGCTTTTTAATATTCTGTCTAGGTTATAGCTTTCGTTCCAAGGAGCAAGATGAAAAGATAACCCTGAGTCAGGTTAAATCCCATTGCATGGTGATACTGGATCCACGTATAACAGGACTCTATGAGAATGAGAGAATGAGAGAGAGTCACACACACACACACAGAATGTGGGAATGTGTTTGCCAAGGACACATTTCTTTTCTCTTATAGACCATGTGCTGTTGGTCGTCTTTGTTTCCTCACTATCTTCTTTCCAGGGGCTGGGCAGGTCCTAAGATACAGTGCTTGGAAATCTTGAAAACACAGTGGTTAAGATATAAGGCTGCGGACTCTAGAGCTAGGTTGTCTGGATTTGGATCCTGAAATTGCTGTTTACTAACTCATATGACTGCAGGCTACCCCCTTCACTTCCTTTGCCTTAGTCTTCTCGACTGTAAGATGGGGATAATAATAGAATCTATCTCATAGGCCTGTTGTGAGGGTTAAATGAGTTAATTTATGTAAAGTGCTTTGAATAGTGCTTAGTACTTGCTAATGGATCTGTGTTGTGCTGTTTTTCAGAGGGCAGGGACTCAAATGCTGAAAATCTCTGTTTATAGAATTATTTGTATGTATTGTGAGGACTGGAAGCAGGCAGGAAAGAGGAGTACTGTCACAGCTTGTGTTTCATGGAATAATAGCCATCAACAGATGGCACTGGAGAAAGAACAACGATCAAATCAGGGGACATTCTTTTCCAAATGCCGGGACAGATTTTTTCCTCCAGTCTCCTGAGTAAAATCACATTAGAAGTTTGGGCCCCTGGGTTCAGTGGGGCGGGCTGGCAGCAGCTCAGTGGGGTCAAGGAGGGCTCAGTGGCTCTTAAGCCTACATTGGAGCTGAGGGATTTCCTTCTCAGAGATGCAACTGGCTGGCAGGACCCACTTTGGTCTCCAATGTCTTCTCTTGCTCGTGGCTCTGCTTCTCGCCTGGTGTTTGTGTCTTTGTGGTTGGCAACGTTCTCCTTTTCCAAGCTGACTCCTATGAGAAGACTCCTTCTGACTCAGTTGCATTTTAGGTGTCATTCCCAAGTAGGCTGGAATTGGTGCTGAAATGGGGTTTGGACGTGGAGGATTAAAGCAAGGGGCTGATATGTATGCGTGTGTGTGCATACGTACATGTGTATGCATGTATGATGTGTATTTAGGGTGATGGGAGTGGTTGGAAGAACAAGTGGATGAAGTGGTATTTATCTGAACAGGGTAGCATGCAGGGAGAGGAGACTTCTCCTGCTCCCCAGCTCTTCCTTCCTTCCTTCCTTTTTCTTTCTTAGGTGCAGCACTCAAGCTTAGTAGCTGTGGCAGACAACACTCTCTAGTTGCAACTTGAAGGATTAGTTGCCCAGGGGCATGTGGGATCTTACTTCCCAGACCAGGGATTGAACTTATGGTTCATGAATTGGGAGGTGAATTCTTGACCACTAGACAATGAGGGAAGTCCCTCTTGCTCCCCAGTTCTTACTGCATTTCTCTTTTCCTCTTTGTGAAGTTGGTAAACAAACCATCCACTGGAAGTTCAGGAAACATTAGCTTAGGTCACAGATTTTTACCTCCAATCTTTGTGACCTTTAAAATGGAGCACATCCCCACTGGGTGTTGAGGCTGTTTGAGGAATTAATTTAGTCATTACAGTTATTTTACTCAAAAGGAAGAACTCTCAGATTCTCTCAGGGCCTAAATGCTATTTGTAATCTCAAAAAGGTTCCCACCCCATCCCTGCTTGTAGATTGTGAAAAAGTGAAAGTCACTCAGTCATGTCTAACTCTTTGTGGCCCCATGGACTACAAAGTCTGTGGAATTCTCCAGGCCAGAATACTGGAGTGGGTAGCCATTCCCTTCTCCAGGGGCTTTTCCCAACCCAGGGATCAAACCCAGGTCTCCTACATTGCAGGTAGATTATTTACCAGATGAGCCACAAGAGAAACCCAAGAATACTGGAGTGGGTAATCTACCCCTTCTGCAGGGAATCTAACTGACCCAGGAATTGAACCGGGGTCTCCTGCATTGCAGGCGGATTCTTTACCAACTGAGCTATCAGGGAAGCTCCTTGTAGATTATCTGTGGTTATCCTTCCTCTGCTCCCCAGCTGTATGCCCCCCTCCTGCTTGGGTATCAGGAGTTTGCTGGGAGGCGGTCAGAGGTACAGGGAGAATGTGTATGGAGGCTCATGGTCTGTGTAGGAGTGTGTGTGTGCTAAGTCACTTCAGTCCTGTCTGACTCTCTGCCACCCCATGGACTGTAGCCCATCAGGCTCCTCTGTCCATGGCGATTCTCCAGGCAAGAATACTAGAGTGGGTTGCCATGCTCTCCTTCAAGGTATCTTCCTGACCCAGGGATCGAGCCTGGGACTCTTACGTCTGCTGCTTTGGCAGGCGGGTTCTTTACCACTTGCACCACTTGGGAAGCCCTCTGTGTAGGCATGGGGTGACTTTTCAGAGTAGGGGAAAGAAGGTCTTTGAAAGACCTCTTAAATCTTGTCCTTTTATCTTCTTCCTGTTTACGAGGAATAGAAATGAATAGTACAATCTCACTGCATAAATTTGAGGAGGTACAGGAGGAAGGAGAGCTGGAGAGGACAGGGTTAATCTTCAGTTGCTACTTTGAAACTTGAAAGGGAGACAAGAGAGGAGAGTTGAGAGACAGAGCGCTCACTTGCTCGCTCTCCTTTCCAGAGGCAGGCGGGCATTCCCAGAGCCATCGAGCGTGGGGGCCCCCTGCCTCCCTGGCCGAGCCTCCCTGGGTGGCTCAGGAGGACTTGCTCTGACTGTTCCCTCTGGTGCTGCGGGAGGGGCCGCAGAGAAGGGAGCTCAGCCCCAACTCCTGTGTCAGCTGGGCCTCCCAGGTGACACTGGGCAGCCAGCCTGGGTCATTTGCATTTTCACAGCCAAAGGGCTGCTCTCAAGATGTTCTCTGCAGATATTTAAGTTGCTGGATTCCAAAGCATCTCCAGGGCACTCCAGCCCTTCTTCCTCCATATGGTCATTGCAGCCGACTTCATGTTTCTTAACTATGAAGAGAATGTTGCTGGGACTTTGATGCCTATGGGGGTTATAGTGATAACACTATCAGGGCCGGTTCTTTCCTCCTCGTCCTCCCTCCCTTCTTCCATCACTCCCTCTCCCCTTCTTTCAAGCTTTTGAGGTATGTCCATTCCTGGAAGGAAGACAGAGCCCAGTGGCCTGGGCCAGGGTTAGCCACCCTGCCTCCAGATGCAGCAGGAGGTGTCCTGGGTATAAGCTTCCCATGTCAAGATATTGCAGTGGTTCAGTCACTCAGTCGTGTCCGACTCTTTGCGACCCCATGGACGGTAGCACGCCAGGCCTCCCTGTCCATCACCAACTCCTGGAGCCTACTCAAACTCATGTCCATCGAGTCGGTGATGCCATCCAACCATCTCATCCTCTGTTGTCCCCTTCTCCTCCCGCCTTCAATCTTTCCCAGCATCAGGATCTTTTCCAGTGAATCAGTTCTTCACATCAGGTGGCCAGAGTATTGGGGAGTTTCAACTTCAGCATCAGTCCTTCCAGTGAATATTCAGGGTTGATTTCCTTTAGGATGGACTGGTTGGATCTCCCTGCAGTCCAAGGGACTCTCAAGAGTCTTCTCCAACGCCACAGTTCAAAAGCATCAGTTCTTCGTTGCTCACCTTTCTTTATAGTCCAACTCTTACATCCATACACGACTACTGGAAAACCATAGCTTTGACTAGACAGACTTTTGTTGTCAAAGTAATGTCTCTGCTTTTTAGTATGCTGTCTAGGTTTGTCACAGCTTTTCTTCCACGGAGCAAGCATCTTTTAATTTCATGGCTGCAGTCACCATCTACAGTGACTTTGGAGCCCCCCAAAGTAGAGTCTCTCACTGTTTCCATTGTTTCCCATCTGTTTGCCATGAAGTGATGGAACCAGACACCATGATCTTAGTTTTCTGAATGTTGTGTTTTAAGCCAGCTTTTTCACTTGGAATACCCTATGTAGTCATCTGCTATTACAGCTGTAACAAGTTACCACAAATGTCGTGCCTTAAAACAACACTCCTTTGTTTTCTCACAGTTCTATTGTCATAATTCTGGATATAGGATGGTTTTGAAGATCCTCTGTTTAGATTCTCACGGGTGTTGGCAGGGCTGCATTCCTTTCTGGAAGCTCTGGGAATGAATCTGTTGCTAATGTTCATTCAGGTGGTTGGCTGAATTTGATTCCTTGTGGTTGTTGGACTGAGATCTCCTTCATGGCTGCTGGAATTGGGTTGGGGTGGGATTGGGCTGGCCTTTTGCTCTTAAATCTGCCTGCCCATTTTCCATCTCATGCTTTCCATGTGGCCCACCTCTTATGCTTGAAATCTCTGTAATTTTTTCCTTTCTGCTGCATCACATTGATTTTCAGCCAAAGAAAATTCCGATTATTAGTTAAGGCTTAAATGATTAGATTGCATTTACCTGGATAATCCAGGATAATCTCCATATTTTAAGGTCATCAATTAATAACCTTCATTCTACTTTCAAAGTCCTTTTTGTAGTAAATATAATATATTCACAGGTTCCAGGAACTGGGGTGTGAACATGGGGGTGGTGAGCATTGCTTGAACTACTGCATTCCATAAATAATTCATTGACTGTCTCTGCTGCCCAAGGATGAGAAAACATTGCAGCCCTTGCAAGGGGGTCTGCCCGCCGTGTCCACTGGATGCTGGGCAGGGCTGAATGAAGAGCGTGAAGGGACCTGAAGCCAGATACAGGGCACTTCCATCCTTTAAAGGCAGGTAAAATCCACTAGTGCAGCTCAGAACCGCTGAGCTGGTGAGACTGGTGGAGCTAAGAACCTGCCTCCCCCATCAAGATGGGACCATGGAGGCCCAGAGAAGTGGAATGTCTTGGCCAAGGTCATGGTTACACCAGAACCAAAGAGTTCTGAAAGCAGTCTTGATAAAGCCTGACAGGGGCTTTTCAGATTTAAACATGTTTTTTAGATCTCTGGCCTTTTTGCACTCTATCTTCAAAGACAGATGGTTCAAGCAGACTGCACAGCCTCGAGAAGATAAGTGACTGTGGCTTTCTTGGCTCTAGAGAGCTCAAATCAATAGCGTGATGGCTGGGGCATATGTGAGCATGACTGTGGCCTCTCTGCAGCCTGAGGATGCTTGGTTGTGATAGCCAGCCAAACAAACTCCATCTTATTTTTAGAATTCTAACCTTTTCTGCTGGGGGGTCCTGGGTACCCTAGTGGCCAGACCCCATGTCCCTCCTTTGCATAGCCACCAGCTCTCAGGACAATGAGAAGACAGGAAGCCTGCTGTGTGAACTGTTCCAACACCTCTGGTGGCAGAAACATGGAGCAGAATTTCTCCTCTGCTTATTGCTTGCAGAAGGTGGCATTCCCCCAGGCCAACAGCTCTATTGCAGATCTGCTGGTGGCAAGTGGCTCAGTAGAGATGGGTTCATTGTTCAGGGGCTTTGTTCTCAGGTCTCTTCTGCTCACCCTGGGTTCCTTTTTTATCTGAGTCTAGAGACATCCAGCTCCTGGGGGTTTACATAAAGCAGAGCAAAGTGCTCTCAGGCTAAGAATATATCCACCCCCTTCCCTGGGCGATGTGCCTGGGAGGTGAGGAAACTGACTCACTGCATATCTGACTCTATGAAAAAAGACAAATATATGAAAAAACTGCTGGATTAATGACAGGAAAAATTTGGATATTTTTAGCATACAAGGGCAGAGTTAGTTGCTGTAAAGTCCTAGAAGATGGAAGCTTCTATCTGAAAGAAGAGCTATTTGCCTTCAATGTTTTAGATGTATTTAGCAGTGGGGGCTCTCGAGTGGCAAGTGAGGCACAAAGAAGGTGGAAGACTGCAGTGGGCAAATGCCCCGTGGTGATCTTATCAAGAGCGGAGCAGAGTGGTGGGGGATTTGTCTGGGAAGCCCAGACATGGCCTGCCTTCTCACAAACCAGAAACTCCATTTGATCCCCAGAGTGCATCTCTGCTGGTACAAGCAAGATGCTGGGCTGGCAGTCCAGCACCACATCTGCCTGGGTACAAAAAACAGGGAAACTTGGGCTGCAGGTGAGCTGTGGGTATGTGGTTGCTCTTGAAAGCATCCTAGAGTCTTCTATGGGGGTCCTCAGCCTCCTGTTGCCATCCTGCCTGTGAGAGGAAGTGGGTCGGTTCCCCAGAGCTCATCCCTTGTCCCCTGGTAGGCATGATGACTTCTGGCTTGGAGATTTCTGTAGATTTCTACTATTCCTTCCTGAAAGATCCCAGGGTTCTAGAGAACATGGAAAGTGTTAACAAAATAGTGAGTGTCTGTCACTGAGGGTTTGGTACGTGCCAGCCAAAGGTTTTGGCTATTTGTTCCTAGGGAGAAACTCTGCTGGTTCTGTCTCCAGTAGCCATTCTTATCCCCTCATGCTTGCTGGTAGAATCAACCTCCTGCTATTGAAGACATTGAAGCTTCCTTCTCAGGTGATACACATGGCAGCTGGAATCAATGGTTTTAGAGCCAGATGACTGACCAAAGTGTGAATCTCAGTTCCCGCACTTACTCACTGCGACCTTATTTAACTTATCTATGCCTCAGTTTCCTCATCTGTAAAGTGGGCACAATAATACCACATCTTTAACAGGTGGCTTTGGAGAGTAAATGAGTTAATGCTCATAAAGTGATTATGACGGTAGCTGGCAAAAAAGAAGTATACAGTCAGTGATTATTGTTGTTATTATTGCTGTTCTGTCCCAGCCTCTTCTGAAGTTTGAGTGTGGGCATATGACACATCGCTGGTGCGGTGGCTCTGTGAGGAGGTCGACTGGGGCCTTCTGGACCGTGCACTGGAGGTCATGGGCATCGTCCATTTTGCTGCTTGTGAACAGGTCACTCTGTGATGCCTGAGACCACGGAGGCAACTCCAGCCGCGGAACCATCTGTCTTGGGATATTTTGTTATATAGGATTAATACATTGTTTTTATTTTTTAAGTCTTTTCAACTCTTACAGCCCCAAACATCATAACTGATGAACCTATTAATAGTAATGGCACAGAAGGCCTTGCTAAAATTACAGCTATAACTTATTAGAGTTAGTGCATTTAAGCCATATGTGGAATTAAATGTATGTGACAGTATAGTTAGGATGGTTCTTTGCTTTAAATTATTAAAAAAATTTAATATTAATACACTCGTATGGTAAAAACATCAAAAAGTATGAAAAGACATACTTTAAAAAATAAAAAAAATCTCCTTCCCACATTGGTCATTTATGTTTTCAGTTCTTAGGTCCCAATGGCCAGATTACCACTGTTTTATTTACTTTTCTAGAGATTATGAAAATAAGCACATAAATAAAGCAAATACATCATTTTTCCTCCTTTGTGATATAGATGTTAGTAAAGCTATGACCAACCTAGATGGCATATTAAAAAGCAGAGGCATTACTTTGCCAACAAAGGTCCGTATAATCAAAGCTATGGTTTTTCCAGTAGTCATGTATGGATGTGAGAGTTGGACCATAAAGAAGGCTGAGTGCTAAAGAATTGATGCTTTTGAACTGTTGTGTTGGAAAAGACTCTTGAGAGTCCCTTGGATGGCAAGGAGATCCAACCAATCCATCCTAGTGGAGATCAGTCCTGAATATTCATTGGAAGGACTGATGCTGAAGCTCCAGTGCTTTGGCCACCTGATGCAAAGAGCTGACTCATTGGAAAAGACCCTGATACTGGGAAAGATTGAAGGCAGGAGGAGAAGGGGATGACAGAGGATGAGATGGTTGGATGGCATCACTGACTCAAGTTTGATGAGTTTGACCGAGCTCTGAGAGATAGCGAAGGACAGGGAAGCCTGGCATGCTGCAGTCCATGAGGTCGCAAAGAGTCGGACACGACTGAATGACAGAACAACAACAAAGAATCTGTCTCCTAATGCCTGCCAATGCAGGAGACATGGGTTCGATCCCTGGGTAGGAAAGATCCCCTGGGAAGGAAATGGCAACCCACTCCATTATTCTTGCCTGGAAAATCCCATGGACAGAGGGACTTGGAGGGCTACAGTCCATGGGGTTGCAAAAGAATTGAATGTGACTTAGTGACTAAACAACAACACATCATTCAGTATCTTGCTTTTTTCACTTAATATGTTTTAGTGATTTTTTTCATATCAATATATAAAGAGGTTTCTTATTTTTTTAATAGTTGCAGAACACTTCATTAAGTTTATTTAACTAGCTCTCCCCTGACAAATATCCAGATTCTCTCCAATCTTTCCCTGTTGACTGTAGGGCTGCAGTTAATAAGGTGTATGTATGCAATTCTGTAGATATGCAAATATATCTGTAGGGTAAACTCCCCAGAGTGGGATTGCTGGAACCAAGAGCACATACATTTGGAATCTGATAGCTGCTGCTAAATTGCCCTCCATCTGGGTTGTGCAAATTTATACTCCCACCAGCACCTTATGACAGTGCCTGTCTCCCACAGCCTTGGCAGTGGAGCGTGCTATCAAATTTTGGAATTTGGCCAAATTTATGGTTGAAAATGATATCTTAGGGAAGTTTTAATTTGCATGTTCCTTACTCTGAGTAAAACTGAGCATTTAAAAATATATTTTGGAATAATTTTCATGTTCTTTGAATTGTCTGTTTATAGTATTTGTCCATTTTTCTAATGGGTTATTGGCCTTTTATGTATTAATCTCTAGAGCTTTTTATATACTAGGAAGAGTTTTCTATGTCTGTGATGAGTTGTAATTATGTCTCCCAGTTGGTCTTTTTTTTTTTTTTTAATGATGGGGTTTACTTTTGTTAGGCCAAAATTTTAAAAATTTGGTTTTATATAGTTGAGTGTATTGATATTTTTTTCATGGTTTCTGGATTTGGGATCATAGTTAAAAAACACTCCACACTCTCAAGATTATGAAAACTTGTCCCATCTATTCAGTTACTACCTTTATTGACTGACTGACTGATTGACTGATTTTTTAAAAATACTTTTATTTACTTATTTATTTTTGGCTCACTTGGCCTTCGTTGCTTTGTGTGGGCTTTCTCTAGGTGCAGCGCACGGGGCCTGTTCTTGGTTGCGGTGCCCAGGCTTCTCGTGGTGCTGGCTGCTCTTGTTTCGGAGCACAGGCTCTCGGCGTGGGGGCTTCAGTAGCTGCAGCTTGAAGGCTCTGGAGCTCAGGCTCAGTAGTTGTGGCGCACAGGCCTAGTTGCTCTGTGGCATGTGGGATCTTCCCGGAGCAGGGAATTGAGTCGGTGTCCCCTGCATTGGCAAGCAGATTCCTATCCACGGCGCCCCCAGGGGAGTCCTGATTTATTTTTTATATTTAAAAATTTGATCCATTTGGAACATATCTTGGAACACTCAGAGAGATATGAGTACATTAGCATTGTCCCTATAGCTCCCTGGGCTTCCCTGGTGGCTCAGACAGTAAGGAATCTGCCCTCAATGTGAGAGACATGGGTTCGATCCCTGGGTTGGGAATATCCCTGGAGAAGGAAATGGCAACTCACTCTAATATTCTAGCCTGGTGGGCTACTGTCCATGGGGTCGCAGAGAGTCAGACACGACTTGCGGCTTTCACTCACATATAGCTACCTAATAGGTCTACTGTTATTTGAGGGTTCATTCTTCCCACTGACTTGGTGTTTGCCCTTTTTCTGGATGTTACTTTCTATTCTGTTGGTTGACCTGCTTATCAGCCAGTACTTTGTTGCTTTAATTATTGAGCTTTGGAGAATATTTTTGTATCTGGTAATCCTTCTTTGGTTTTTTAATCAAAGCTTCCCTTGCAAACCTTTTTTGCTTATTTCCCAATATGAACTGTAGAATACCTTTGTCCATTAAAAAAAACCTTATTTACAGGTTTAATGAGATTATGCTGAGTTTAAAAACTATATTAGGAATATCATCATACTCTTGATAAAAGAAATGAAAATGACATTGAGTCATCTTGTCGATGCTTTCCAGTTTGTTTATATATATTCTGCTGTGTCCTCTGGAATTTTTCTGATGAATTTTTAAAATTATGTGCTTATTATTGGATTTATTCCTAAGAAATTTATCTTTCTTGTTATTGTAGTTCTTGCTAATGTAAATGGATCTTTTTCTATATTGTAATTTTCTAGCTTCTAAATTTTGACTTAAATTTTTTTCAAGTTGAAATATAGTTGATGTACAATATCATATTAGTTTTAGGTATAAAATATAAAAATTACATATTTGCATACATTAAAAAATGATCACCAGGATAGTAAGTTTAGTAACTATCTTTCCACACACAAAGTTATAACCAAAATTATTGGGTATATTCTTTATGCTGTATATTACATCTTTGTGACTTACTTATATACAGCTGGGGGTTTGTACTTGTTCATCTCTTTTACCTATTTTGTCCTTCCTGCCACTCACTTCCTTCTAGTAACCATCCATTTGTTCTCTGTATCTTTGAGTCTGTTTCATTTTGTTTCGTTTGTTTGGTTAGATTCCACATAAAAGTGAGGTCCTGTAGTATTTGTCTTTCTCTGTCAGACTTATATCACATAGACTAATGCCCTCTAGGTCCATCCATGTTGCCACAAATAGCAAGATTTCATTTTTATGGCTGAGTAATATTTTACTGTGTATATATATATCACATCTTCTTTATCTGTTCATCTATCAATGGACACATAGATTGCTTCCATATCTTTGCTATTGTAAAGAATGCTTCAGTGAACACTGGAATGTATGTATCTTTTCAAATTAGTGTCTTTGTTTTCTTTGGGTAGATACCCAGAAGTAGAATTGCTGGATATGGTAGTTCTATTTTTAGTTTTTTGAAGAAACTCCATGACGTTTTCTATAGTAGCTGTACCAATTGACATTCCTACCAACAGTGCAGGAGGGTTCCCTTTTCTCCACATCCTTGCCAGCACTTATTATTTGTTGTCTTTTTAATGAGAGCAATTCTGTCAGGTGTAAGGTGGTATCTCATTGCAGTTTTGATTTACAATCCCTGATGATTAGTGATGTTCAGCATATTTTTATGTATCTGTTGGTCATCTGTATGCTTTCTTTGGAAAAATGTCTATTCAGGCTGTCTGCTCACTTTAAATCAGATTGTTTGGGGGTTTTTTTGGTATGAATTTTTTGTATATTTTGGATATTAATCCATTTTTAGATATGTAATTTGCAAATATCTTCTCCTATTCAATAGGCTACCTTTTCATGGTATAGGTACTTATCTTAGATTTGAAAAAGCTTTTTAGTTTTATGTAGTTCTATTTACTTATTTTTGCTCATTTCCCTTGCCTGAGGAAACATATTAAAACAAATTGCTAAAACCAGTGTCAAAGAGTATATTGCCTATGTTTTCTTCTAGGAGTTTTTACTTTCAAGTGTTTAATTCATTTGATTTTTTGTTTGTGTATGGTGACAAAATAGTCCAGTTTTGATTCTTTTGCATGTCAGTTTGATTCAGTCACTCAGTCGTGTCTGATTCTTTGTGACCCCATGGACTGCAGCACATCAGGCTTCCCTGTCCTTCACCAACTCCTGGAGCTTGCTCAAACTCAAGTCCATTGAGTCAGTGATGCCATCCAACTTTCTCATCCTCTGTCATCCCCTTCTCCTCCTGCCTTCAAACTTTCCCAGCATAAGCATCTTTTCCAATGAATCAGCTCTTTGCATCTGCTTTTGCAGGTAGCTGTTGAGTTTTCCCAACATCATTTATAGAAGAGGCTGGCTTTTCACCATTGTATATTATTGCCTCTTTTCTTATATATTAACTGACCATATAAGCATGATTTTATTTCTGGGCCCTCAATTCAGTTTCATTTATCTACATACTATTTTCATGCCAGTACCATACTGATTTAATTAATGTAGCTTTGTAGTATAGTTTTAAATCAGGGCACACGAATCCTCCAGCTTTGTTTTTCTTTCTCAAGATTATCTTAGGTATTTGGGGTCTTTTGTGTTTCCATACAAAAAGAAAAGTCAAAAGTTAGTTCTGTAAAAAGATTGATAAAATTGCTAAACTTTTGGCAAAGAGAGAAGGCAGAATGTAATAATTTTAAGAATGAAAAAGAGGACAAAAGTACAAATATTACAGACATCCAAATGATAATAAAATGATATGATGAAATACTTTATTCCAATAAGTTAGGCAACTTAGTTGAAATTGATACATATTTAGAAATAACTTAGCAAAAATGACAGAGAATAAATAAAATGTCTGAACAGTCCTATAGGTTTAGAAGAAATTGAATCCATAAAGAAAATCTTCCCATACGATAAACTTCAGGTCTGTATGGCTTCATCAGAGTTTAAAATTTCTGTAAAAGAATAAAATTAATACTGCTCTTAGATAAATTCTTCTAGAGAATAATAAGAAGAAAAGCTTTCCAACTCATTTTAAGACACCAAAACCTGACAGTTCTTTACAAAAGATAAAAATTACCAAGCAATCTCTTTCACGAACAGAAATGCAAAAATCCTAAACAATATATTAGCAAATTAAATTCACTGATATATATATAAAGGGTAATATATCATGACTGTGCTTTATTCTATTAATGTGATACTGATTTTTGCATTCTAAAGTCAATCAATGTAACTCATGTCATTAACAAAATAAGGGAGAAAATTGTACAGTTATCTTAATAGGCAGAACAATCTTTTATTTAATATAATGCAACAGCTGTTTATAATGATAATAGCAACTTCTTAGAAAACTGAAAATGGAAATGTTACCAAGTCCAAGCTTGTACTTCTTACTGCACAACAGGCCAATAAATCTAGATACAAGTTTTTGGGGCAAGGAATAGTGACTTTATTTGGAGAACTGGAAGACTGAGAAGATGTCCCAAAGAACCATGTCCCAAAGAACTCAAGTCCCAAAGAACCACCATTCCTGAGTTAGAATTCAGGCTTCTTTTGTACCAAATGGGGAGAGAGTAAAGTCAAACATTTCCTAGTTCCCATCAGCCTGCAGAGGGTTTGTGTTAATTTCTTCCTTCCTGCAGTCATTCACAGGTGGGCGTGGTCAGGATATCTCCTGTGAGCTAAACGCAAGAACCTTAGCTTACGCTCCTTACCTGGAAGGCAGCGTTCCTGGAAATGAGCCATTATGTATAATTTGGTCTTCCCTGGTGGCTCAAATGGTAAAGGATCCACCTACAATGCAGGAGACCCAGGTTTGATCCCTAGGTTGGGAGGATCCCCTAGAGAAGGGAATGGCTACCCATTCCAGTATTCTTGCCTGGAGAATTCCATGGACAGAGGAGCCTGGCCGGCTGCAATCTAATTGTAGCCTATAAGCATAGCAAATATATAATTTATGCTTATAGGCTACATCCCTTTAGTGATTAACTTGTAATACAATACCAAAGTTTCTCACCCATTACAGAAGAATATTTTTAACTGAACAAAAGTGTGTACAAAAATTTATAGCAAGCATCACACTTAATGGTGAAATATTGAATGTTTTCCTTCAGGAATCGGAAGTGGGACAAGTGTGCTTGCTGTTACAACCTCTATTCAACATTGTGTTGGAAGTTCTAGGCAGTGCAATAGGTGATGCAATTTTTTGGAAGGGTAACTGAGTTGGAGGTATCATTATTTACAGATGATGTAATCCTGCATATAGAAAACACAAAAGAATCTACAGATAAACAATTGACATTAATAAGTGAATTTAGTAAGACCACTGGCTAAAGGTCAGGATGTAAGAATAAAACATATTTCTCTATTTCAGGAACAAAAAATTAGAATATAGTTTTAAAATTATCATTTATAATGACATCAAAATGTTTCTAATATCTAGTACGCTAATAAAAAGATGTGCATAAGACCTCCACAATGAAAACAATAAAACACTGTTGAGAGACAATTAAAACCTAAATAAATGGAGGGATGGATTATGTTTATGGACTAAATAACTTAATAAAGATATCAGTTCTTTGCAAATTGACCTATAAATTCAATGTAGTCCCATTCAACAACCTGGCAGCTGTTTTGGTAGAAATTGACAAGTTGACTATAAAATTTGTATGGAATTGCAAAGGGCCAAGAATAACCAGCACAGTTTTGAAGAAGAAGTAAGCTGGAGGGCTTACTTTAATGAATATCAAGTCTTATCTTAAAGTTGTAGTAATTTAGAAAGCAGTGTATTAATGCAAAGATAACCATTCCTTCTCCCTCTTAAAAAAATAGGTGGAATAGAGTTCAGAAATAGACCTACATGTATATGAACACATGATTTATGACAAAGGTGGAATTCTGAGACGATAGAGAAAGATGATATTTTGAATAAATGGTGCAGGGCCAATTATATATTCATTTGGAAGAAACAAGCCTTAACCTCTATCTAATACCTAAAGTAAACAAACTTCAGGCAGATTGAGATTAGATGTGAAAAATAAAGCAATAATATTCTGGAAAATTCCATATGGGAGTGTCCCCATGACCCTGGGAGGACAAAGATTAACAAAACACAAAAACACTACTCAGAAAATAAAGATGTACAAGTTGGACTGCATCAACATTAAGATCTGTTCATCAAAAGACACCAGTAAGAGCTGGAGTCAAATCACTGAGAGATGTTTGCAGTACATGTAACAAAGGGATCATTTGCAGAATATGAGAAGGTCTTTTTGTACCACTAAGAAAAAGACAATCTAATTTTAAAAGTGGGCAGGGACTTCTCTGGTGGCCCAGTGGTTGGGAATCTGTCTTCCAATGCAGGGGACACAGGTTCGATCTTTGTCAGGAAACTGTGGTCTCACATGCCATAGGAAACTAAGTCCACGCACTGGAACTGCTGAGCCCACCCACTCTGGAGCCCATACCCCAGCTAGGGGGAAGCCTGCTCGAGGTCTGCGTACTGCAAATAGGACCCAGTGCAGCCAAAAACAGATAAACGCATAAATTTTTTTAAAAAAGGCAAAAGACCTGTAAAAGAACTTTGCAATTGAGGATAATTAATGTCTGCTAAACGTATGAAAAACTGCTCATTTTACTGGTCAGGGATATTTAAATGGAAAACCATGAAATACCCCTTTGCACTTGCCAGAATGACTTATGCTAAAAAAAAAAAAAAAAGACTGAAAATACAAGTGTTGTCAAAGATGTGGAACCAGTAGGACTCTCATAACCTCCTGGTGGGTGTGCAAATTGATGCAACCACTCAGGAAAAGTTTGACACCTTCTTAAAAAGTTAATTTTACATATACTCTGCGTGTATATGAGTCGCGCAGAGTCGCTTTAGTTGTGTCTGACTCTTTGTGACTCTATGGACTGTAGCCCACCAGGCTCCTCTGTCCATGGGATTCTCCAGGCAAGAATACTGGAGTGGGTTGCCATGCCCTCCTCCAGAGGAGCTTCTTGACCCAGGGATCAAACCCACATTTTCTGCATTGGCAGGTGGGTTCTTTACCACTAACACCACCTGGGAAGCCCACATACACTCTAAGACCTAGCAATTCACTCCTAGATTTACACCAACAGAAATGCATACATAGGAACACTGAAAGAGAGATGACTGTTCACTGCTGCACAGTCTGTGATAGTTCAAAGCTGGAACAACTCAGGTATCTTTCAACAGTAGGAAAGGTACATGTATGTGTCACGACACATGTATGTAATTGAGTGCAGGGGTAAATGAAGAGTTCAGTTACAATGGTATGCCTCAACATGGATGAATTTCATGACCATATATACTGTACAATTGCATTTATATAAAGTTCAAAACAGACATCTAAATTATGGTGTTAGAATGAACATTTATTGTCTTTCCTGTGTGAGGTATCATGGCTATAAAACTGAATAAACTGTAGTGTTACAAATTAGGATAGTATTTACCTTTGTGAAGAAAGTGGGTGACTATAGGGGCTCTGGGGAGGCTTCTGAGCTGCTGATAAAGTTCTATTTCTTGGTCTGAATTGTGGCTACTAGGATGTCTTTACCTTGGAACAGTTTATTTAGCTTATGGGGGGCTTCCTTGCTGGCTCAAATGATAAAGAATCTGCCTGCAATACAGGAGACCTGGGTTCAATCTCTGGGTCGGTAAGATCCCCTGGAGAAGAGAATGGCAACCTACTCCACTATTCTCAGCTGGGAGCTCCATGGACAGAGGAGCCTGGTGGGCTACAGTCCATGGGGTTGCAAAGAGTCGGACATAGCTGAGTGACTAACCTTGTCACCTTTTGTTGAGCTTATCAATCATGTACTTTTAGGTACATAAACCAGCAAGTGGAATATTTGATAAGCTCCTAATGTCCATTTGTAAGATTGTGTTGGGCACTGTGTTCTCTCTTCCTTTCACCCTTTGTTCGCATCACTTCTCTGGAGAGAACCTGTTTTTACTAATTGGCGTAAGTGACAGCACCGTGAATGAGGGCAGCCAGGCTCTGGAGTCCACTCTGAGAGGGGACAGTGAAGCCAGTCAGGCTGAAGCTCGAGGTTCAATCACTTTGACTGGCAGAACTAGTAGTTCTCAATGCATGACAGCTTTCTGAGCCATACTTAAATTTCCAAAGATAATTGTACTGCTGATGGCAGAAGGCCCCTGCTCCAGTGCTAGAGGGACTCTCCTTGGTTCAGGCATCTGACTGCCCCACAGAAGCGGCAGTTTGTAAGGAGCTAGAAGAGGAGCTTGCTTTTTGACTCCAGTGAGCTTGAGTGCATGGGAGGCAGGGTCAAGTCTGAACTCGTGGACAACTGTACACTGGCTTCACACTAACTGTATTACTTATTTGCTCAGCTATAAAGCTGTAAGGATAGCAATACGCATGTTAGTATTTGAGGAGCACTTGTTTGCATAATTAATTTGTTAATGACATCAATATGTGTGACGGTCTTGCCTATATCCAGATGGAAGTCCCAGTAATAAAGTTGAAGAAGTAAAAACATTTTGATTTTCAGAGGTGGTGAAATTATGAGCAAATTTTTCCTTTTTTATAATATCATTATAATGTTTTTGTTTATATAATCAATGATAACAGTAAAAACAAACCAAAACACTTTCCCCGACAAACAGAATAGTCTTCATTTTATGTATATTCAGACAAAATAAAAAAACACTAAACTGGTATTTAATGCAAATTTTGTGAAGACATTACTTCACTAATTTGAATATTTAAATAATCTTTCATTTATAAATATGAAATTGAATTTAGATTAAGTTTTAGAACTCATCATTTTGAAAGGTGTAGATGTAAGAAGCTGACATTTACTAATGAAAATATTTCCTCGCCTCTATTTAACATATGGCCTCCAGCTATTGCGCTATTTTGTTGCTATAACAAAAGGTGGCTTCTGAGTTGATGGATGAATGTTTGAATCCCAATCTGGTCTAAACCTGGCCACTAACATACCAGAATGTGTTTGGTTTGTTTCTTTGTCAAAGAATACATTTATACCAAGAACATCAACATCTTTGTTTGTTTCTAATAAACCAGTATTTATTGAGCTTTATTGTGGGCAAGGCGCTGTGTATCAGTCTATATACATGAGTAACCAGCTAAGCAAAGGAATTAGGAACTTGGAATTAGGAACTCATTTTCTTACAAAGATAATATTATATGCAGTGACCAGTTCCCAGGATTGTCCAAAAAAGGAAATTTAACTAGATATCAGCTGAGACCTGTATTGCTGCAAATACGAACCTGAGTCCTGGTTGCTGGGAGCAGAGACTTAGTGAAGCTGAACAAGGAGAGCAGAGACAGGGAAGACAAAAAGAGGAACTGAGTGAGGCAGGAAGGATGAAGGGGATGGAGAAGGAAGAGGACAGGGAAAGAAGAGGAGGCAGAAGAGGAAAAAATAGAGGTACAAGAAGAGAACTAGCGAGGAGGTAAAGGAGGGTAGGGGTCCATCACTCCTTTCCTACCCCAGGAGTGCACCCCCTGGCCCTTCTCTGGCAGCTTTTCCTGTGTGTCTGCAGGACTTCCACATTCTCCTGTTCCATCCCAGGCTCCCCAGGGCTTCCAGGTTGCTCTAAGAGGCACCACGCCCAGAGGCCCTCACCTGCTAGAGATGCTTTAGGCCCTCAAGGTACCAATTTACTGAATGATCCTTGAATTCACTGTTGATCCCACTTAGGTCTTAAGAGGAAAGCCATCTGATCAAACTATGTGTAAGACAAGAATGACTAATAATCTTGTATCTGTAAGAGTTGTGTCGATTGTTGAGACAGAAGCAGAGGAATCTCTAATTGGTAGACTCGTGATCACCACAAGGGAAAGTGGGACATTCTGTGGAATTAGGGGTTGAGATCCTTAGTCAGGGCAAAACCCTATAGACAAGCTAGTCTTGCCTGGTATCCTGCTGTGAACCTTTCTTGGCCGGCTCCTATGGGCTGGCCTTGCTCTTCAGTTTCTTCTCTTTCACCCATTTCTGAAGCACAGACTCTCTAAAAGCTTCATGGCAGAAGGGGTCGCCTGTATACATTTATTTTTGTTAAGTTGGCTGATAATGAGTTGGTAAGGACCCATATATGTATGTGTTCTACATCATTGGCCCCAAGGGGGAGGTGCGGGATTGAGGCACTTGGGGACTAAAGCTATATTCTGTTTTGCACAAGGAGAATACACATATGATTTTTATAGCGTAGGCCTGCACTGTCCACTCCGGCAGCCACTCACCACATGTGGCTGTTGAGTACTTGAAATGGGGCTAGTTCAATCGAGGGTCTGCATTTTTAATTTTATATACTCTTACTTTATTTATCCATCTATTTAAAAAAATTTATTGGACACTCAATGTAAATTTAAAACCTGGTATTCAGTTTAGTCATTGGAAAACGAAAAGTATGTTTGGAACAACTTGGGGATGTGAATCTGCTTTTTAAAGTGTAAATTTATAAAATCTAAATATAGATAAAGTATATCCAATGAAAATTCAGTGTTTGAAGGCCAGGCACCCTCTGCCCCAACCGATGACTGCTCTGAAAGGCCATTTTGGCTCTGAGCTTCCCAGTGGGGCTGCTGAAACCTCCTCTGATGTGGAGTCCAGCCTGGGGGCTCCTTGGGCCCAATCCTGCATCCTCTTTTCCCTTCCAAAAGTGTTGATTCCAAGAATTTTCCAAAGTGAATCTTCTGCTCACCAATACCAATCTCAGAATCTGCTTCTTGGAAACCCAATCTGTTGTGATGAATTTATTTTAAAATAATATAATAAACACCTGGGGCCCCCGAGACCTCAAACATCTGGGGTCTTAAATCTCTACCTTTTTAGTTTAGCCAGTCAGCAACCTCATGAGTGTTCACTACATGAATGACCCTTAACTGAGGGCTGTGAGTAGATCTGAAGGAAAGGATGGTCAGGGCAAGGCTGGGCCAGAGGAACTCTAGGGTCTTATTTGTATCCAGATAGGGGACTCTTGCCTCTAATGCTCAGGAATGGGACCTGCAACTGAAAAGGGTAGAAGTCATACTTGGGGGTGACTGTGGCTGTGGGAGGGAGTGAAAGATGCTAGCAAGTATTGAAAACTGAACATCAATCAAACAGAGCTCAATGCCCTGGCATCCGATGGAAACAGCTGGAGCAGCAGCCTTACCTAGGCTCACCATGATGGACACTAGGGAAGAGAAAGCCTCCTAGTGGGCAGAGGTTTGAACACCTTACTGCCCATTTGCATAGAAAGAGAGTGACCTGAGGAAAGAGCGTGTACTGCTTCATGCATTGCACATGGTGGTTTGGATCTGAAAAGAGTAACATTAGAGGACAGGAGAGTGGGAGGGTTGGAGAAGAGTTATGAACACTGATTTTTTCAAATTAAGAAAGTGTGTGAGAAGAGTTGTATTCCATGAGGCTGCTCACTAGAGACTCCTTGCTGGAATAGGGGTTCTTAATTATCAGGTGAACACTTTCATTCACAGAGGCTGATCTGCTGAGGGCCACTTCTCAGTGTGTACTCTGGCTTTACAATTTGGGACTCCAGTATGGTGCTCAGAGAGGGTCAGCCAGGTCCCATGGGGAAGGTTGATTGCATTAGATCCTTTATATCATATGGAGGGTGATGCTTTGTCCTCATTGGAATAGATTCTTAAATTTAGATATATTTTTATTTCTTAAAATATGTCTACTACCATTGCTAGCTGAGAAGAATTAAGCACATGGCCTTGTGTAGAAATGAAGACTGTAATTTTCACCCAATTTTTATTATATATATGTTTAAATTAGTTTTTTCACTTCTCTGTTTATTTCACTGTTGTGCATAGGATATTTAGCCTAAAAGTTGTACAAATTAATAGGAAATTTTGTTAGAGCTAGAGGAAAAATGGGCATCACCTAGAAAGTCTTACACTGTTACTGGATGTACCAACTCATGATGCTTACATTTTATTAAGGGAATAAGTGTGAAGATAGTAGCATATAGTAGTTATGAACATTTTAATGTTTATTTTAGAGCTGTAATTATGGAGAGAGGTGTATATAAAGATGGTGAAGAGTCAGGAGTAGCTATAGCTGACATTTATAATTTTGGCATCTGAACATCTTCTGAAGCTTGAAGAATCTGTCTTTGCATGAGTCTCGGTGGGAGGCCGGATTCCAATTTCCATGCAGAAGGCCAGATAGTTTTCCTCTCTCATGTCTAAAAACTGGGAAATTGGCATATGCCTAAACTCAGCCAATCAGATGCCCCCAGCTGGGACTTTGAGTCTGGAGTGAATGGTGCAAAGTTTATTTTGCTGATTGGGGAGGTGCTCAGGGTTCAGTGGTAGTGGATGTGATCTTAGAAGTGGCGTGCGGGGCCCAGTAATAGTGGCAACTCTACTGAAATCAGACTGGTTCTGTGGCATGATGTTGACATGATTTTTGTTTTTTTGGCCTCCCATTGTTTCTGCCTGTTTTTCTGAGCCTCTTTCTTCAGTCATTCCTTTAATAGGTAGTTAACTCAGCATCCTTCCAGTGCATTTCTCTTCCATGTAAGTTACCAGGTTACTGTTTTTGTTGTTGTTGAACCAAGGACCCCTTTTCTTTTCTCAGGACACATTTACAATTTTACTGTTGCCCTTTTTGTTCCAAAATGTCACAATGGTGTGATTTAATAGAGGACTCCCTGGTGGCTCAGAGGGTAAAGCGTCTGCCTGCAATGCAGGAGACCTGGGTTCAATCCCTGGGTTGGGAAGATCCCTGGAGAAGGAAATGGCAACCCACTCCAGTATTCTTGCCTGGAAAATCCCATGGACGGAGAAGCCTGGTGGGCTAAAGTCCGTGGGGTCACAAAGAGTCAGACACGACTGAGCGACTTCACTTCACTTCTTAAAAATGGACTGTTCTGAACTTTGTGAGACTTTTCAACCTAATACTTGTATCCTTCAGCTTTGGAAAATTCTCTTATCTCACTAATAATGTCCATCCTTTCATTTCCTCTTTTTCCTCTTTCTGGGAAGCCTGTTAGTTGAATTGCTCCTGTGTACGTCTTCTCTTTTCTCTTCCCCCTTTCTGCCTCTTTTGTCTCAGTATTCTATATTCTGAGATATTTTCAAGAATTTAATCTTTCAATTCGTTAACTTTAACAAAATTGTGGCACTCATATTTTTCTTTTCAAAGACTTTTTTTCTCCGATGATCTCTTTTCTGCATTTATATTTTATGGATGTAACACTTTTTCATCTGTCTCTAGAAATATTAATTAGTGGTTTTCCCCACTTTAACTTTCTTCTTTAATTTTCCTCCAAGGTCATATGATTTTTTAAAAATCTTAGTCTTTCCCTTTCATATGTTAGATTTTTCTCGACGGGTCTTGGCTGTGTAAGGATGAGGCCGTAGCAGGGAGGCCCAGGAGCCCTGTGTTGATGGGGGAGCTTGTTGACTGTGATGGGCTTGGCTTTAGTGAGTGAGAAGGCAGCCACTTGTTCCCCTGCAGGGTTTCTGCATGTCAGAATGAGACGGTTTACTGTGGCACACCGTACCCCACACTGGATGTCCACTTTATTTCCAGAAGGTTCATTCACATTTCTTGTAGAGACCCAATTTCAGCTTTAATTTCAGGCTCTTTTTTTCCTCTCAGGCTTGGATGTACATACCTGGATGCCAGATGTTTTGCAAGCAGGAATGTTAGTGGGACATATCAGGGGTCTTATTCTATAGGCAGGCTTTCAACTAGTGACCCTCTTTCTACTCCTGTTTCTCCCTCTTGCCCTCCATTGTCTTAATCTTCTCTGTAGCCTCTTTTCCTTGGCTCCTAACTAGCATTCCTCTACCTGCTTTGCATGTTACAGAAAGATTTTACAATCTTAAGTCTTGATAGATGTCTCTTAGATTCTTTGTAGAGACAGCAAGGTAAACAAATCTGAGGACTAAATCTGTCACTTTGAACTAGCAGCCCTTGGTCCTTTGGTTTTTAAGCAGCTCTTTAATGTGCTCAAAGTTTACAGCCAGCCATGACACGTGGCAGTACACCCTGGTCTAGTGAAATGCCCCAGAGTGCATAGCACACTTTCTCATTTGATCCTCACTTGCTCTGGAGTCACTGAAGAGGCAAAAGTCAGTGGAACTAGAACAGTAGTCTGGAAGGCCTCACTGGGTAGGGGGCACTGGCTCAAAATGACAAGTGGACTCCTCTACTACTGGTCAGGAAAGTAACGGAGAGATATTCCTGGCTGGGATAAATCTCAGATCAGGGCTTGAAAGTGGAAACAGGTAAGTAGGATTATAGGAATAGCAAAGACTACTCAGTCGTTGCTGAGTCTGAGTTGGTAGTAGGGAGAGATGAATTAAGTGGGAAGCCAGTTGTGGAATGTAAAGAGTCTACAAGGTGATGTAAGAATTGGTAAATTGTAAAGAAACTGCAAAGAATTGATAAAGTCTATGAGAAATTTGAGCTGAAGTCCTGTAACGAGGGTACGTGTGAAGCCAGAAAATAACACTGTCAGCAGTGTGACTAACACACAAAGGACAGTGATAGATTGCACAGCCCCCCTCTCACATTTCCGGGCTAATGGAAGTGACAGCCACGTGGATGGATGGAAGCCACAGCTTGCCCATTAGTTTCAACTTCCTTCCCCAAAGGCTTTCCACTGAAACTTGCAAAATGTGCATTTCTCCCCTTTGTCCTTTCCTTCCCAGCCTGCTGGAGGAGATCCATAGGCCTGAGGAGGTAAATCCCCGGAGACCCCCAGGTTGGCTGGTTGGAGACCTGATGTGCACACTGCCCCTCCTGCTCTAAGGTTTAGATGGGGTACGGGGGGGTGCAGGCGTTGGACCCTCCATTTGGACTTCCCTAGGGCGGTGGTGTCCGTGCCATCCTCCCACTCCTCACCAACACAGATGACTCAGTCAGCTAGGCTCCTGGGGACCACCCTGGACCTGCTGTCCCAGAGTTGTGCTGAGACAGTCTTCCTCATGGTCCCCCATGGCAAACCTCATAGGCAAATATGGGTTTTGCCCTGCTGAACAGAGGAATTCTATCTGTTCCATAAGGTTTGCACAGTTGTTTTCTTTTATTCTTTCCAGTTTCATTGAGACATAATCAACATATAGCACCGTGTAAGTTTAGGGCTTCCCTGGTGGCTCAGATGGTAAAGAATCTGCCTGCAGTGCAGGAGACCGGGGTTCAATCCCTGGATCGGGAAGATCCTCTGGAAAAGGGCATGGTAACCCACTCCAGTATTCTCGCCTGGAGGATCCCATGGACAGAGGAGCCTGGGGGGGTATACAGTCCAGAGGGTTGTAAAAACTCACACACTACTGAGCGACTCACACACACACACACACACACACACACACACACACACACACTGTGTAAGTTTAAGGTAGAACACAGTTGCTTTTCTTTATGTCTTCTAGCTCCTGTTTTGAGAACATTTTCTGAAACAAATGCCTTTTTTCCCCCTTGCTGATTTCTGGCAGCAGCCAGTGCCAAAGGCTGGCATACTCACGACAGCCTCACCTGTGGGCGGGTTTGCGGCTTTACCTGTGCTCAGCCTCTAACTCTGTTTCACCCTGTTTCTCTCTCTCTTTCTGCCAAACATTTGGTCCTGGATTCAACAACCCTCCGTTTTTAGGAGAGCAGCCTCAGACACACCCATGCTGTGCCCAGTAAGGAGGGTGATGTTTACTCCCTGGCAAAGATTACAGAGGCTCCAAAGCCTCTGGGCTCCCTAAATAAAAAAGCCCCATTTTTGCCTGCCTCTGACCAGAGGGAGCCACTTCTACCCAGAGGCCCCTCGTCCATCAGGGAAAGCCCCAAAGCAGGTAAATAATCATTCATTTATGAAAATGAAAAATTCATGAGGGACTCCGCTGGGCTGCCAGCGGAGTTTAGGCAGGTTCTGATCTTTAATTTAATTAAGCTGTGTTTTTTTAATCAGCCCAGAGACATGCATCCTCAGGCAGGAATTTGCTGCCTGCCCCTGAGCTGTGTTTTGGTCTGTGGGAGGAGGAGGTGGAGGAGGAAGCCTGTGACCTTCCCGCATTTCTGAAAGGTTTGGAGCCCAAGAGGCAAGCTGGCTGGCGGTCTGGGTTCAGACCAGACACCGTGGAGATGCTGCATTTAGCAGCTGTGAGTGTGTGTGTGTGCGCGCGCGCGTGTGTGTGTGTGTGTGTATGTGAGAGAGAGAGAGAGGGAAGGAGGGAGACAGAGGAGGTATGTGTGCACCCACATGTATAAGCACTCGGAGCCCATGCTGCCCAGAACCCCAGGAGCTCAGAGCTGGTCTGTGGACAGAGTGGCGCTGATGGCAGACCTGTGAGTAGTCTGTGTTTTCAGCCACCACAGGAGGTGAGCACTAGACAAACAAGACCAGGCTCTGACTTAAGGGCCGCGCTGCTCCACACATCTCTTCTGGGTGCAGGTGAGGTGTGTGACTCCCAGGCTCCACACCAAGACTTGCTGATCCCACGAGTTTAGGAACCACTATGTTCTCAAGTGTCCTTAACTTCAGCAGTAGGTACAGTTTAAGGACGGAGGTGGGGTGGTCAGAGGGCAATAGTTGAAGCCTATTCAGAGGGACCCATTATGGTGGGTTTCAGGCACAATGGGAAGACATTTGAAAACAGAGTATTTTCTAGAGCATCCTAAATCACTCCACTCAGGGACCAGTGTCTCTATTGTGTGTGTAAGGGCAGAACTGAGAACGGCTGTGGTGTGGTGGAGCTGAACCAGGATGGCTGGAGCAGATGCCTGAGCGGATGGTGTAAATCCCCTGTCCGAGTCCGCAAGCCTGAGGCACCTGTGTCTGAGGACAGGAGAAGATAGATAGACGTTGGCATTAGCAGACAGCAGATTTACCCCACCCCCCTGCTTCTGCCTTTTTGTTCCATTCAAGTCCTCAAGGGGTAATAAATCTCTCTCTTGAGATAACATCTATATCATCACTGATTGGTTCTGTTTCTCTGGAGCATCCCGACTAACACAGTGCCCACTCCCTGCCCCAAACTCCTCTGGGGTCTCAGATGGACAGTGGCAGTGGGCAGGGTCACCCAGGACTCATCCATTGACTGGGGAGGTGAGTCCTTCCTCTTCTTCCTGCCTCGTGTTGCTGGGTAATTGACACTGGGAGAGAGGAGTAGCAGGGTGAGAGTGTGCTGGAACCTGTTTTTACTTTTCACACAAAACACACTGTGCCACACTCATTCAGCACTTTCACTTATATTGGCGCTATGATCCCTCCCCCAAACACTGTGAAATGTATAAATGTGAAGGTATAATAAGCCCCACTTTATGGATGAGGACACTGAAGGTCAGATCACCTTGGGGATCAGCCTGCGACAGAAACTGAACCCAGTCTAACTCAGGATGTTTTCCTCTAGACCTCTGCCCTCCAGGGTGATGGTCACATGTGGCTATTAAGGACTTGAGATGTGCTATAAAAGACAAAGGTTTAGCATAAAAACATAAAATATTAGTTAATTTTTATATTGATTTTGAATAGTTTTGTACACATTGAAATGATACTTTGAGCATGTTAAGTGTATTGAATTATTTTCACTGGTTTATTTTTTACTGTTTTAAATGTAATGTGGCTACTACGACATTTGAAGTTATACATGTGTTTCTGGTCTGCACTGTATTTTCATTGGATAGCATTGCTCTAAGCTGATGTGTTTTCAGACTCACAGCCTCAAATCACCCCCAAGAACCCATGTTTTGATATTTCGTCATGAAAAGGAAGAGCATGATGTGGTAACCTGGGGAGGGACCAGATGGTCTCTGATAGTCCGTGTGACTTTCTTTGAAGTGTGATCTTGTGTCAGAATGTCTTTCCAAACTTACTTGAGGCTGCAGAGAACTGAGGAAACATTCAGATTCCTGAGTCAGAAAGCTTCCTCCTCCACATTAAGGTCAGATGAGTAGGTGGAAGAGATGGGGGCACCCCCATGATTGTGATGTCTTTTATAACAGAGACAGACAAGCTAAAAGGGCTAGAAAGGAAGGAGAAAAGCAAACACCTGGGTAGAAAAAATCTCAGTCAGCCAATGAAAGTAAATGATTCATTTCTACTTTCACTTATTCATTCATGGAGCAAATACTGCTTATTGTCTGAAGTGTCATTATTCACCAGTCACTGTTCCAAGTTCTAAGTAATGATCAAGGATAAAAATTTCTGTCTTCTTAGAATTTACTTTCTAGGAGCAGTACAGAATGATATACAATAAATATGATGGTTTCAGATTCTGTTAGCCAGAGTATAGGTTGGCCACTATAACAGAAAGACCCAAATAACAATGGTTTAAGCAAGAGAGAATTTAATTCTTTCTCATGGAACACTCTGGCAAGGAGCAGTCAAGGACAATTAGCAGCTCTGTGGCTGCTAATTGGTACCTTCTGCCTTGCTGATTTGCCATCCACAAGGTTGGAGATGGCTCACCATTTTCTGTAGGTAACATTCAGGTAAGTGAGAAGGGGAGGAAGAAGTGAGGACGCTTCCCTTCCTTTTAAGGATGTGACCTGGAGGGTGTACACATCACTAGTCCACATCCCATTGGTCAGTACTTAGTCATATGACCACACCCAGAAGCAAGGGAGTCTGGGAAGTGTAATTTTTATATACTGCACAACATGTACCCAGCAAAAAGACTTTTTTAAATGAACGAATAAGTGGACAGATGTTGAGGAAAACTAACAGTCTCAGCACAATGGTAAGTTGCACAATGACTGTGATCACATGTTAATAGTGGGATTGCATTACTGGAAAGAACAGGCTTTGATAATTCTTAATCAAACAAAATTTACTTACCCAGTGATACAAAAGGAAGTTGGCACCGTCAGGACTCATGGCAGAGAGATCAGTATCATTTTCCAGGATATACAATGGTGAGTGTTTCCAGAACAGAAATCCTCTAAGAGAATACCTAGGTGCAGATGTAATATCTGGGGGAATAGAGGTCACATTGCATTTTCAGGAAGCCTAGTGGATCCTTTCTAGACCCAAAGCCCTTTCCTGCAGGAAGAAAATGTAGTGATGGGATGGAAGAAAATTAGGGCAGGAGGTGTCTGGCTCCTTATTAGCAAGTGTGTCCAGGAGGGTGTCTCTAGGGAACTAATATTTGAACAGAGACCCAAAGGGCTGAGAAGAGCTCCTCATCGAATGTATTCCAGGCATAGGGAACAGCGGATGCAAATGCCTTGAAATAAGAGTAACCATGATGTATATCAGAAACAAATTATTCCAGAGTAGCTGGAATGTCTGAGTAAGGAGGGGAGTGAATATGAGAGAAGGAAAAGAAAAGAGAAGATGGGGAAAAGGGATCCATCAGGTATTCTTTGGTGGTTTCGTCTTGGCAACTTTCAATTTATTTGCCCCAATCTAAAGCTGAAAAAAGGAAATTGCATCATCTTTCCCCAAGCTCATAGTCCTTTTCTTTCTATCCATTCGTTTTTTCTTATCTATTTACTCAGGATAAAAATACCTGCCCTGCCTTGCCCTCCTCCTGTGGTTGTCACAGGACAGATGAAAGAGGAGGTGTGAGGGTGGCTGGTGTGAAGTGCTGAGGTCTGGGTGAGCGAGGCACTGTGCTCCACACCCAGCAAGGTCTTGATATCATTACCTGTATTGTTATAGTAGCAGTCGGTTGTTCTGTCAGTTTCTGGGTCTTGGCTATAAATCTCGGTTTTTCTGTGTGTGTGTTGTTGTTTCTGTTTTGGCCACGCTGTGTGGCTTATGGCATCTTAGTTCCCTGACCAGGGATTGAGCCCGAACCCTTGGCAGTAAAAATACAGAGTCCTAACCACTGGACTGCCAGTGAATCCCCTAGATCTCAGTTTTCATTTTGAAATATCTTTCTTTTTCCAACACATTAATTATGGGTTTGCCTTTTTCTTGTCAAAGCAAGTGCTTAAATGTTTCTAGGAGATTTCCCTTTGTCAAAGACTGCTGTGGCATAATGTGGAGAGGTATGACTTATACCCGTGGAATGTTTAGACCAGTTGGTTGGGTGAGAACTCTGCTCTCTGCATCCGTTGAGAATGTATATGTGGATATAACTTTAAATAAAAATCAGTATTTTCTGAATATCTTTTCATGTCAACCTGCACATACCCCATTTGACAAATTATGACTCATTATGAAACTCTATGCTTTTATTTGTCTGTGCCATTATGTTTTTTCCCAGAGAGCTTTTAGAACTTTGCTTAGTGCAGGGCTTTGGAATTATTTTTGCAAGTTCCTGAGAGATGAGCAGTTGAGAGACAAGTTCCTTAACTACTATTCCATCTGAGTTTCAGTCATCTACCTATTTATTTGTACCCATGGTCCTTGGGTGCCTGGGCCAGCTAAGATGGCCCCGCCTGTCCACCGGTACTGGGCTTCTCTGGCAGCCCCTGGCTGCCCACAGCTTAGATTCTCTGCTGCTACTGCTGCTAAGTCATGTCAGTCGTGTCCGACTCTGTGCGACCCCATAGACGGGGGCCCACCAGGCTCCCCCGTCCCTGGGATTCTCCAGGCAAGAACACTGGAGCAAGGTGCCATTCATTTCCTTCTCCAATGCATGAAAGTGAAAAGTGAAAGTGAAGTTGCTCAGTCGTGTCTGAGTGACCCCATGGACTGCAGCCTACCAGGCTCCTCCATCCATGGGATTTTCCAGGCAAGAGTACTGGAGTGGGGTGCCATTGCCTTCTCCATTAGACTCTCTAGGCTAAGGCAAAGATAATAGCAGGAAGCTCAGGCAATTTACGCCTTCATGAACGCCTGGATAAACATAAAGAAATTGTTGTGGACTTCCTCTCTTTGGAGAACTAACACCTACTCACTAAAAAGAAGAAAAAAAAATCACTCAGAAATAAGTAATGGAAATATTTTGGTGTGATTTGGGAGTCTTTTTTTCTCTCTCTCTCTCTCTGTTTTTCTGACTGGTTTTCCATAAGCCCTCTGCCTGGTTTCCTTTGGTTCATGGGCTAAGAGGAAGGCCAGAGCCACTTTTCCTGGAAGAATGGAACCAAGCGACTGACAAATCCTGTGGAGACACCGAGGCACATCATGGAGGAGCCAGAGGCTCGTTAGGGTCTATTTACCACTTTGCAGAATGCTCCAGAGGAAGAACCTGAGACCATCATCTCCTGGTCGGGAGTCTCCAGGGCTTCCTGGCTCAGGATGTGCATAATGAATGCAGCAGTCTGGCCGGGGAGGGGATTCCCCGGGCGACCTCATTTTTCTTCAAGGCTCCTTGGAGAACATTCGGGGGTTGTGGGGGTGGAGTCCCGGGGGAAGAGGTGCGGACCTGATTTAGCTTCCCCGGTGCTGGGGCTCAGCGTGGATGAGGGCTCGGCACAGAGCAGGGCAGAGTCCGCGGGGACACTGCTGCCTGCTGTGTGGAGGGTCCCTGGGCCTGCGGGGCTGCAGTTGCCTGGGGGTCGCCTTGTCAGTGCCCAGGCTAGGGGCAGGCACGGAGCACGGGGCAGGAGTTGCGGCCTGGTGAAAGTCCACTGGGGGAGCAGAGCCCTTGATTTCTGATCCAGTGTCCTCCTCACCCCCCACCCCCATGCCGCTGATCCATTAGTCCTATGGTTTCTCAGTTATTTATGTTCCCATCTGGAAAAGTAGGCTGATGTTGCCTGTCTCTCACTATCACCAAGGAATATTCTCAACAGGGCGTATAAAAGAATACAAGATTGCGAGTCGGAATTTGAGTCCTAAACCTGTGGGAATCGTAGTCAAGTTTTCAACCTCTTTGTACCTCAGTTTACCTGTTGTAACATGAGGGGAATGATAAGAACAATAGCAGTAACAATAACTAGCTTTCTGGAACCCTCTCTGGGGACCCGGCAGTGTGCTAAGTCCCAGGGTTATCTCATTTAATCTACTTAACAGACTTCTGAGGGAGGCACTATTATTCCCGTATTAAAGAGGAAGAAATTGAGGCTCCACTTTGGTTAACTTGCCCAAGTTTTCACAGCTGGGCAATAATACTTACCTCATAGGGTTTATGTAAGAATTGTGTGAGCTCTTTATGTTTTTCAACTATGAAACTGTGAGGCATACATATGCAAGCATATATACTTGTCCTTAATTTTCAATGCAAAAATCTATTTTTTTGGCGGGGGGGGATCCTGATTTCCAAGTTACTACTATTTGATTTTATTCACCAAATGTTATTTGAGTTGCTGCTGAACATCAAGAACTGTGTCATGCTCTGAAGAGGGGGGCAGCAGGCACTCCTTGTTGAGGTGGGGCTCACAAGTTAGCAGAAAACGTAGCCATCCAGTAGACACAATGGCCTTGGCATTTGTTAAAATATATCAAAAGGAGGTGGACCCTGGGAGTGGTAAGGATGGGGCTTCGTCCTCAATAGTGGTCCCCAACCTTGGTCTCTGTGGCCAGCCCCAGAAATTCTGATTTCCTTGGGGAGGGATGGGGCCCAGGTTTCCCTGCTTTTTCAAGTCCTCTTGGGGGATTCTCAGGACTCGCAGGGTTGAGAATTGCTGCTCTGGGTGGCGGAAAACGCCTCTGGAGGAGGTAAGGTTTTGAAGAAGGAATTCATAAGGCCCGATCTCCATTTTGGGCCTGTTCATGCTGATCATGCTCGGGCACCTCTCTAATGGACTCTGAACTCTGTGCTTAGTGCCCGTGGAAATTACAATGGAGGGATAAGACTCCCCTCTGGACAGGGGAATCTCAAAGATTATATCCAGGATACTCAACACCTAAGAGAAAACATGCACTAATCACCCCTGGCTCCGGACAGGTCATAAACACTGGCTCCGGACAGGTCATAAACTTTCTGATAGTAACCTTGGGCTTCTCCACTATTAACTATTTGGAATGTAACCTCGGGCTTATTGATTATTGACTGTTTGAACACATGATACTTGAATGATGGCATTATTGTGATTGTATTTACCTTTCCCTTGTTTATGCAAGTTTCGGGTGATTTGGGTGGTGGGTTTGGACACGTACACATGGGTATAAAAGATCCTCACAAATGCTGGTCGGGGTCCTTGGCTAAGAGGAGGGAGACTCTGCCTTGGGCCCGCCGGTGTAATAAACTGCACTTCACTATCTGCATTGTCCTTCTGAGTGAGTTTGCTTCTCGGAGCGCGTGGCTACAACAGTTTAAGCAAGGGACTGCTGGCGTTTGAAGGCCATTCATTCTAACTGCAGCTGACGGCTTGGCCAGGTGGAAGTTTCCCTTTTCTGACAGGAAGGATGGGAGGTTGCCCTCAGGAGGGGCTCCCAGGTGAGCTGCACCTCCTGTGAGAAACTTGGCCAGACTGCAAGCCTGCCCACCCCAACATCTCCTCCGGGAACCAGGCATCCTCTGAGATAAGTGGTTTCCTTGGGAACCTGGTGGTCCCACCGCTCGCCTCTTTTCAGCTAACTGCTCCTGAGCAGGAGATGGCTGAAGTGTAGATGGAGGGTCTCGGAGCTGTGGCTTTGAAGACAGGTTACCCCCTTTATCCATCAGACTGCTGATGGGGGGGCTGCTCTCCAGAGAGGCTCTGTCACGTGATCCTCCTTCATGTCACACAGCCAGGCTTCAAAGATACAACGTTAAAAACCATGTTGATACAACGTTAAAAACCATGTTGATCCAACGTTAAAAACCTTTTCTCCACGTGTGAGACAGCAAAAGGAACGCAGATGTATAGAATAGACTCGTGGACTTTGTGGATGAGGGTAAGGGTGGGATGATATGGGAGAAGGGCATTGAAACAAGTTAATTATCATATGTCTAATCAATCGCCAGCCCAGGATTGATGCTCGGGGCTAGTGCAGTGAGATTTCCTGGGGGGGAGGGAGGAGGGAGGGGGGTTCTGGAGGGGAAGCATATGTAAACCCATGGTGATATCATGACATTGTATGGCAAAAACAATAAAAAAAAATAAAATAAAATAAAAAAATAAAAACCATGTTGACACACGGCTCATACAGTTCTTATACCAACCCTAGGAGGTAGAAGACATCATCCAGCTAATATTGAGAATCTGGGTAAGTTAATTAAACTCTGAGTCTCAGGTTCTTTATCTGTAGATTGGGGATAACAGTACCTCCCTCCCAAGGTTGTTTAATAAAAGAACCACCAGGACGGAGGAACCCCCTTCAGTATTGGCATGTGGGCCACCTCAAGATTCAGAGTGTGAGGTGAAGTCCACTGAGGCAGGTGGAAGGATGTGCCTTTAAGAGCATAGCCCCGAGGGCCTGTGGGAGGAGGAGCACCCGCCCTGTCTCAGGCAGCGCGGGACAGAAGCAGAGCCTTGACAGAAGGGAGCTGCTCCTGGGGCGGCGGTGGAGGTTGAACCCTGCCCTCTCTGCCAGGCAGGAAGGATGGAGTGAAATTTGCCCACTCGTTCTTCTCAAAGCTACCAACCAGCTAAGTCCCCGCCTCCACAGATACAGTGTGGAGTGAGAAGTGTACAGAAGGATTGCACTAGGGCAGTCCCCTCCATCCGGAGACACAGCATCCCATGCCCAACCCCTGCGTCTCACACCTTGAACCCTGGAAACTTAAAGGTTATCTAGCTCACTCTGCTCATTTACACAAAAGGGAGCAGGCTCAGTGAGGGAGAATGCCTTGGCTGAAGGAGCAGGGCTGAAAGTGGCCCATGCCTCCTGGCCCCCAGACCTGTCTGCCTCTCGTCTGCTGTGGAGCTGGCGGGGCTGTTCCCAGGTCGTGGCTTTAGAAACGAGGACCTCACCAACCAGCGCCCCCCCCCGCCCACCCCCGCTAGTGAGCGCTGAGTGTGGGCCAGTGACACTGCTCCGCCTTTCACTCCTTCCTCTGCTGAAACGTCTCATAAAGAAGTGAGATGAGCCACATCCGGGCAGCATCTGCTCAGTTCAATTGTGACATGTATAACTATTCATCAGTATTTAACTTTGAATACGCGTCTATTAAGCAAATGTCTATCCTTGAACATGTACTCATCCTTGTGTTTAATGCATAACTGGAGCCAAACAGAAAAAAACAGCCCTGTCTTGTAGCCTCCCCGCTGGATCTGACATCTTCCTATCTCTTCCCTGGGCTCCCATTTTGCCTTTGGCAACACATCCGGGACAATGCCACTCCCAATTTGACTCAGCTCACAGCAGGCTACCACCTGCCTCTTTCTGGCCATGTGGGAGTCTTTCTAATCATACAATGTCAGAACTGGAAGGGTTCTTACAGATGAGCTGGTCCTGTGATTTTGAAGATTCTCATTTCCTTATCAAACAAAGTCTTATGTGGAATTTTAAAGGTGGACCTGCTTAGGATGAAGCAGGGGCTGCAGAGCTAGGGTTTCACCCACTGGACTTTCCTTTTGCCTCACTCCCTCCCCAGTTCCCAGCCCTCTGAGGACAAGGGACCATCTCACAGATGAGCAAAGTGAGTACCAGAAAGTGAAATCACGCAGTCAGTGGAGCAGACTTCTGAGCCTGGATTCCTGAATTTCATCGTTTTTTGCTTACAAAAAATAAGACATACTCTTTTGTTCTCATCTGTTAAAATTCTGATTTTTTGGCATTAAATGAATACATTAAATGAGCTTTTTCTTTACTAATCAGTTCAGTTCAGTTCAGTCGCTCAGTCCTATCCGACTCTTTGCGACCCCATGAACCGCAGCACGCCAGGCCTCCCTGTCCATCACCAACTCCTGGAGTTCACCCAAACCCATGGCCATCAAGTCAGTGATGCCATCCAGCCATCTCATCCTCTGTGGTCCCCTTCTCCTCCTGCTCTCAATTCTTCCCAGCATCAGGGTCTTTTCCAGTGAGTCAGCTCTTCACATCAAGTGGCAAAAGTATTGGAGTTTCAGCTTCAACATCAATCCTTCCAATGAACACCCAGGCCTGATCTCCTTTAGGATGGACTTGTTGGATCTCCTTGCAGTTCAAGGGACTCTCAAGAGTCTTCTCCAACATCACAGTTCAAAAGCATCGATTCTTTGGCGCTCAGCTTTCTTTATAGTCTAACTCTCACATCCATACATGACCACTGGAAAAACCATAGCCTTGACTAGATGGACCTTTGTTGGCAAAGTAATGTCCCTGCTTTTTAATATGCTGTCTAGGTTGGTCATAACTTTCCTTCCAAGGAGTAAGCGTCTTTTAATTTCATGGCTGCAGTCACCATCTGCAGTGATTTTGGAGCCCAGAAAAATAAAGTCTGACACTGTTTCCACTGTTTCCCCATCTATCTGCCATGAAATGATGGGACCAGACGCCATGATCTTAGTTTTCTGAATGTTGAGCTTTAAGCCATTTTTTTTACTCTCTTCTTTCACTTTCATCAAGAGGCTCTTTAGTTCTTCTTCAATTTCTGCCATAAGGGTAGTGTCATCTGCATATCTGAGGTTATTGATATTTTTCCTGGCAATCTTGATTCCAGCTTGTGCTTCTTCCAGCCCAGCGTTTCTCATGATGTACTCTGCATATAAGTTAAATAAGCAGGGTGACAATATACAGCCTTGACGTACTCCTTTTCCTATTTGGAACCAGTCTGTTGTTCCATGTCCAGTTCTAACTCTTGCTTCCTGACCTGCATACAGGTTTCTCAAGAGGCAGGTCAGGTGGTCTGGTATTCCCATCTCTTTCAGAATTTTTCAGTTTATTGTGATCCACACAGTCACAGGCATTGGCAGAGTCAATAAAGCAGAGATAGATGTTTTTCTGGAACTCTCTTGCTTTTTCGATGATCCAGTGAATGTTGGCAATTTGATCTCTGGTTCCTCTGCCTTTTCTAAAACCAGCTTGAACATCTGGAAGTTCACGGTTCACATATTGCTGAAGCCTGGCTTAGAGAATTTTGAGCATTACTTTACTAGCGTGTGAGAAGAATGCAATTGTGTGGTAGTTCGAGCATTCTTTGGCATATAGTTGAGATCAAATTCCATTGCAAGTAACAGGCATGCCAGGTAATTGTGGCTGAAACAAGATGAAAGTGTGTTTGTTTTTCACATTAAGGTTTGACGGTAGACAGTCCAGGGCTGGCATGGTGGCCCTGTTCCACAGAGTTCTCTGCCATAGGGTTTGGCCCTCGATTTCTTGCACAAATATTGTAGCTGGAATGCTAGCCATGTTTACTATGTAGCAGGATGGAGGAAGGTGCAGTGAAGAAAGGGGCAAAGGGCTCAGGCCAGCCACAATTTAATGGACTTTCCCAAACATTCACAAAAAGAAACTTATGTTTATATGCCATTGGCTTGAACTAGTCTTATGTCATCCCTACTTATATTCCAGGCAGCCTTGTGCCCAGCTAAAAGTCAAGAGTTGTATTGTAATGGAAAAAGGAGAGACTGAATATTGGGGGGCATTCTGCCAACAAAGTGAGTCTGTCACATTTATTTCCCTGTTCCTTGATTTTCATAAACAGAGTTTGAAGGAGCCTAAAGGTATTAGGTATAGGGGAGGTGGGAAGGTGGTGGGGAAGTAAGGTGGGCCCAAGAGAGAAAAGGGCTGGTGACGGCTGATGGAGGCAGACATGGGCCAAATGAAGTGTGAGTAGTTCAGTGATCTGGAAGTCTATGTCAAGTGCTCACCAAATTGTGTGCCCCAAGGGTTTCACATATCGCATCCCCAGGGTTGCTTAGGCAAAGTGTTTATCGACTGAACAATAATAATGTTGCCTTAGTATAATAGAACATTAACCGATGCGTTTCTGGAGTAGAGAAGTTTATGGCAAAAAAACAAAACATTAAGCAAACAGAACAAAACAGAAAAGTTTATGGGAACATTTAATACTGAATCATTAACGCATGCCAAAACCCAAAATTCCTTGCACAAAAGCATTTCAAAGCTAGTACAGAAAAAAAGAGCTAATGTGAGACGATGGTGTGTAAAACACAATTATTCCATTTTGGGACTAATGCAGGCAGCTGTGGACAGTTGGGCAACTTTAAGTATTGAACAACAATTACTGAATTATGAATAATGACAGGATTTCTTCCTAAATTCAGGGTCAGATTATAAAGCTCTTGGGTCTTATCTCTGTGAACAATGTACGGAGCATGGACAATTTCCTAGCTGCTCAAGTACAACTCTGCATTTGAGATAGGAATGCATTTAATAGACTGAATCGGTACAGGCTTTCTTTTGGGAAATTTCAATTTCACTGGAAGCAATTTACATACAGAGTCGCAGCTTGAATATGTAGCTCATATCTTGGTTGCTTTGGAGATAGCCTCTCTGTTGGAAAGGCAATTATAATCTGCAGGAGAGGCCTGTCTACCAGTTTTACTCTCCAGTTTTAACTGTTGACAGGTGGAGATGGAAGTGGGGGTGGGGATAATTAGTAAAGGGCTTTGTCTTTCTAGTCCACAGAAGGAAAGGGAATGAAATGTCGTAATTTCCTGGTCTCCAAAGGGTTTTGTTTTGTTTTCTCCTGAATATTTCAAGCTTTTGACCAAAAATGAAAACATGAGTCCTTTTTGTAATTAGTGAATTTTGTTACATTAAGCATATAGGGACAAATACATGAAATGGCTCAAAGTCAGTCCCTTGAAGTTGAAGTTTTACCAAGCCATGGAAAAGAAATATAGTGAAACTGTAAAATTTGTTTTTTGTCTGTGGATGTGGATAGGTTTGAAATCTATACAGTGACTTTTGCAATCACCTTTGCTCATCTATGGGAAAATTGAATGTAACTCTGGTTGTTGGTGCTCCAGTCTCTATGATGGTGTTCATGAGAGAGCTTTCCCCCTTAACAGATAATGTGGTAAAATCGTTATGTCTGCAAATTAGATCATGGTCCAGCCAAACGAATGTGTATTTTATAAGTGAGTTATTCTTTGTGAGGCCCTGAGGCTTCTGCATTCAAATCAGAGAGCTGAACTGAGAATTGCCAGCATTTTCATCTAATTGACTTAGGCATGGGGAACCCTGATTCCTTCTCCTTTAATCATCACCTTATATTCCAGGCTAAATGGCTATAATTATCTGAAGTAGCTGAAATTTGAGTGACCTGGATAATTATCTCAGCAAAGATGGGCTTAAAGTTTATTGACACAAATGCCAGTTTCATTAAAGGTTTGGTACAAAAGGCAAGTCCAGGAGACAGCTGGCTGGCTGAGGTGAATCGACAATGAACAGTACCAAAGACCCAGGAATCACCAGGGACTTTGAAGTAATTGCCATCATTTCCATCATGCAGTTAGCAGAGGGTTATGGGAAAAACCATTATAGTTCTCATACTTGGCTTTGCCCAAATCGGGTTAAGCTGCTTAGAATTAGAGGGCTTCTTCCCTTATCATTCCTCAACTCGGACCCTATAGCGCCATGATTCAACTCCACCCAGGCATAGTCTTAGTCCAAAAAATGGTTGATGAATCAAAACAAGTCAAACTGTACTCTTCCCTAGACTGTGGGAAGCCAAATCTCACAGTGTGACAGTATGAAAATTTGCGTGGTACTCCAGTATTCTTACCTGGAGAATCCCTTGGACAGAGGAACATGGTGGCTACAGTCCATGGGGTCATAAGAGTTGGACGTGCCTTAGAGACTAAACCACCATAGATTTTTGAATCCTACCATGTGTATCTATTTAATTGGTATATTTATTGGATGACTAAAGATAGCACAATACTTACCTTCTATGAAGTTTAGAAATGTTTTTAACAATTATCATCTGAATTTAGCATACACAATTAGGCTCTCAATACTGTATTTTAGGATTTATCATTTATCATTGAATAGTGAGAATTCCACATGCAGATTTTTTAAAAAAAATATTTATTTATTTATTTTTGCCTGGGTCTTGGTTGCCACATGGAGGCTTTCTATAGTTGCAGAGAGCAGGGGCTACTCTTCATTGCAGTACGTGGGCTTCTCATTGCAGTGGCTTCTTTTGTTGCAAAGCATAGGCTCTGGGTGCTCGGGCTTAGTAGTTGTGGTGGAATGGCTTAGTTGCTCTGTGGCTTGTGGGATCTTCCCGGACCAGAGCTTAATACCATGGCCCCTGCATAGGCAGGTGGATTCTTAACCACTAGACCACCAGGGAAGCCCCCACATGCTGATTGACCATAGACCATTTTGGGAATTAGCCATATTTTTCTAGCACTTGTCAATTTCTACCTTCTACTGTTGGTTAACATAGTAGCTGCTGCTGCTGAGTCACTTCCGTCGTGTCCGACTCTGTGTGACCCCACAGACGGCAGCCCACCAGGCTCCCCCGCCCCTGGGATTCTCCAGGCAAGGACACTGGAGTGGGTTGCCATTTCCTTCTCCAATGCATGGAAGTGAAGTCGCTCAGTCGTTTCTGACTCTTCGCAACCCCATGGACTGCAGCCCACCAGGCTCCTCCATCCATGGGATTTTCCAGGCAAGAGGACTGGAGTGGGGTGCCATTGCCTTCTCCTAACGTAGTAGACATGTAATATATCCCCAATTTAGATTATATGTTACTAAGGCAGGTACCACTAGTAACAACATTACTACAGATTTAGTGGCTTAAACAATATATATTTATTTATTTATCTCTTAAGTTTCAAGTGTACAACATAGTGATTCACAGTTCTTAAAGATTATTTTCCATTTATAGTTATTTAAAATATTAAATAACTGGTTTCTTATCCTGGTTTCTTATCTTGTACTATATATCCTTGAGGCTTATTTATTTTGTAGGTAGTAGTTTTGTAGCTTTTAATCCCCTACTCCTATCTTGCCCCTCCCTGCTTCCTTCTCTCCATTTACCACTAATTTGTTTTCTATATCTGAGTGTTTTTTTTTGTAATATTCACCAGTTTGTTGTAGATTTCACATATAAGTGATATAATACAGTATTTTTCTTTGTCTGACTTACTTTGCTTACCATCCATGTTGTTGAAAATAGCAAAATTTCTTTCTTTTTATGGCTAATATTCCATTGTATATACATACCACATGTTCTTTACCCATTTATCTGTTGATGGTTGTTTCCAAACCTTAGTAATTGTAAATAGTAATAGTGCTGCTATAAACACTGGGGTGCATGTATCTTTTTGAATTAGGGTTTTCATTTTTTTTTTCAGATAAATACCCAGGAGTGGAATTTCAGGCATGACTACATGGGGGCTCTGCTTCAAGTTCTCCTGTCAGACCGTGATCAATGTCTTCAGAGCTGAGATTTCGTTTGAAAGATAAATGGGAAAGTATCCACTTCCAAGCTCACAAATCTTAGGTTTTTGTCTCCTCCAGCACCTAACACTATGCTTGGCACCTGCAAATGATACTTGTTAGGAACTGATGGGGATTTTGACTTCCATAAATAGAAATATGGCTTTGCAGGTGGCTCAGTGGTAAAGAATCTGCCTGCCAAGCAGGAGATGGAGTTAGACCCTGGGTCAGGAAGATCACCTGGAGAAGGAAATGGCAACCCACTCCAATATTCTTGCCTGGGAAATCCCACGGGCAGAGGAGCCTGGCGTTACAATCCCTGGTGTAACAAAAGAGTCGGACATGACTTGGCAACTAAACAACAGCAACAAAATAGAAATATATGTAGGGGTAGCTAAGAATGAAACCACTGTCCTGGGCTTGACCTCCTGTTTGATGGAATAGCTGGAGATAAGAGATAGTAAATTACAATTTGGGTGGACTATAACCCAGTTTGTGAAAATGCATGTGGATCCATCGCACCTTTGGGTGAAAAAAATAACTAACAATGATAATAGCTCCTATTCATTGAACACCTGATATGTGGCAGGTATTATGCTGAGTAGATAAGAAAGCAGAGGTCCAGAGAGCTGAAGTAGCATACCCGCAAATTATGAAGCTGGTACATGGTGGATCTGGAAACCTTATTCTGTTAATGTCAAAGTGCATGTTCCCATCTACTGTGCTTTACTGCCACTGAGAGTTGGCACTCTGGGTGGGGCACAGAGCAGCTGAGCTCTGTGAGGAGTGAGGTATATTTTTATACTGCTGCTTTAACTTCAAGGTTCTTTTGTTCAGGAGAAGGGTTAAGGAGGAATTAAAAACTCTCACAGCAAGGCACTGTTAAAATTGCTTTCCTTTTTATATAGGCCAGTTTTAACTGCAAACAAGCAATAAATCAATGTCTAACCTCTAGCACATTTTAGCAGCCAGGGTCAGGAGAGGAGGCAATGCTCATTCATAGCAGGCAGTGGTGTTTGGAGATGGGCAGTAAGACTGGTCTTCTGTGGTCAGGGGTCAGCAGAGCGTGATGCGATGGAACATAGCAGGAAGCCAGGTGCACACGCAAACCATGCTCCTTGTCAGCGGTCCCCCGGGCCTCCAGCCAGGGCAGTTATTCTCTCCCCCACGTCAGGTTATTATGCCCTTGTGGTTTGGGGGCATCAAGGTTCCAAATCATTAATGTAATAATCATATTGCTCTGGGCAGATTTCTGCCCAGTGTCCCCTGTGACATAGTCCAAAGACAGATCAGAAGCACATTTATCAGTCAGAACAAGTCAGCCACCAGCCATCCTAACTAGCAAAAATAACAATTGATATGTTTTTATGTTACACCCAGACATGCATAGACAGGTGTCCTTAAATACAGGCACTGAGGAAGAGATAGTCATTATGTGTTGATTTATCAAAGGAAGGCGCAAGGTCACAGGTTTCTCAAAAAGTTTCAGACAGCATTCACTGGGCAATGATGATACAGACCCAGCGTTTACTGTACATTCTCTGATGGTGTCTATTACTTTGTTACTTGTTAAACTTAAAAGCTAGCATATGTGATGGTTTCTTGCAACTTCTTAATCAGTGCCTGTGTGTGTCACTAAAAGATCCAGAAATGTATAGCTCATTCTAGATTTCCAACTTATCGTTCTCTCCTGATAGACACAGCCATCTTTCATCTTCCCAGCTGGTTACCTGTGCATACCCAGGCAGACCAAAGAGTCAGATGTAAAAATGAAGCAAGGTGCTTTTAGGAGAGAGTTTGAGAATAGTAAAAGGGTGACAGTTGAAAAAGAAGGGAAACATGAGATTACTACCTTTGCAGTGGTTCACAAATTTTGTAACACATCAAAATCATCTAAGTAGTTTCAAAAAATTGTAATATCCAGGCCACAGCTCAAAGCAATTGAGTGAGGGTGACACTCAGCTAAAGTACTCTTTCAACTCCCCAGACCCCCTACACTGATAACCTAAAAGGAGAGGTGGCTTGCCATCTCCAGGTATAAACACTGCATCAGTTATCTATTGCTGTATAACAATATTACCACAATCTTAGTGGCTTAAATAACACACATTTATTATCTCATAGTTTCTGTGCATCAGGAATGCAGGCATGGATTAATTGGGGGCTCTGCTTCTAAATTTCTCATGAGGTTGTGTTCAATGTGACAATCAGAGCTGAGGTCTCATCTGAAAGTTTAAATGGGGAAGGATCTGTGTCCAAGCCCTCATGGTTGTTGGTAGGGTTCAGTTCCTCATGGCCCAGGATGCCCTGGTGAGTAGGACAGCTGGAAATAACTAGAAACTCAGTTCAGATTATTTCTCTTTAATATTTAGTTTATTATGAAATATTGAAACATCATGAAATGATTGCATATAATTATATAATGATCACCCTTGTACCCTACCCAACTTTATAAACAGTTTGCTATATTCCAATAATTTTTAAAGTTGAAGTACAGTTAATTTACAGTGTTGTGTTAATATTGAGTGTACAGCAAAGTGATTCATTTATACACACATAATTCTTTGTCAGATTCTTTCCCATTATAGGGGCTTCCCTTGTAGTTCAGATGGTAAAGAATCTGCCTGCAATGTGGGAGACCTGGGTTCAATCCCTGGGTTGGGAAGATCCCCTGGAGAAGGGAAAAACTGCATCCACTCCAGTATTCTGACTTGGAGAATTCCATGGACTGTATAGTCCATGGGGTCGCAAAGAGTTGGACACAACTGAGTGACATTCACTTTCCATTATAGGTCATTGTAAGATATTGAATATAATTGCCTGTGCTCTACAGTAGGTCCTTGTCCAGTAATGTTCTCACTTCACTCTATTTCTTTTCTTGAGGAAACAGTTATGTGTAAGGAAAGGATGATCTTGTCACGGTAGTAACAGGAAAAGTTTGTTTGCCTTTACCTCTTTTCTTCCCATGGTTATGATTCATGTGTGGCATGATGTGTGGCATGATTGTATGTTAACATAAGGTAGCTGGAGAGGCTGTTCCTGGAAGATTTACAGGAAAGGTAGAGGATGATTGTTTTTCCCAAACAGCCTCAAAAGATGAGCAAGATACCAGTAGCAAAACAAATGGTCTTGGTTTAGGACCACTGTCTGTGATGGAATATTGAGTATAAACCCAAGGGTGTCCCTGGATCCAGTGCTCACGGGCACCAACCTGCTAACTACAGATCATGGTGAACAGAATTTGCTAGCCCAATTCACATGATATTTATGACATGTGTCTCTATTTCCATCTTCTGATTTTGGTCTGCATGATCAACCAGGTCTTATATTCCTTATATTCCATACAAGCAATCAACCAAGGTCAACCACAAAGATAAGAGGAGTGTTTGCAGAGTTTAGGAGTCTGCACTGTCCTTGCTGGGGTTTCAGGCAGTGTTGGGAAAGGGTACTAACTAAATTATAGAGCCTTCAGGTTCCAAGCTCAGGCCAGGGACAGTATACTTGGGGAACAAGTGAGGTTTCTGGGGGATCTCAGTCTTAGTCACAGCAAAGTCCAGCAAGCTGTAGTAAATGTAGATACTTACTGCTTAAAAATTGGGCTCTTATTTATTTTAGATATTCTTGTGTCATAGTTTAGTTGCATTTCTTTCACCCTCAGTTAAAAAATCTCACTTATATCCAAAATCCTCATAAGGATGTTTAAATCTGCTTTACTGATCCAGGATATGGTGCCTGGTGAGAACTAAAAATAAACCGGAAGGGCGCAAATGAGGTTTCAATGGCAGAATCGAAGGAGGTCCAGGGAATTCTAAACTTGGCCAAAAGGCTTTCCTGATTTTCTATTTCAAGTTCGTTCACATGAGGATTTTCAAAATCTGAAGATTGTTCCTTCCTTTTCCTTGTGTTGAAAATAGAAGAATCCTGGCTTAACTTTGGAGTAGATTGCAATTTATATTTTGGTCCTTCTGTAACGTGGTGATGGTTGTATAATGAGGCAGTAAAACACTCGGCCATCAGAGTCAGACAACCTGGGTTCACATCCCAGCTCTGTCGCTGACTACCTATGAGTCCTCAGTCAGGTGATTTATCCTCTCTCAGTCGCCTTGTTTGTAAAATCAGAGTTGACGCGAGCACTAAAGGAAAGACTGTGTGCATCTCCCACAGGTTCTAGAGCACAGGAAGCGTTCAGGAAGCAGCAGCTCCCACCGTGTTGGTGTCGTCTCTTATAATAAACAGAGCCATCTCTTGACTTTCTGTAGTGGCCCTGGAAATGAAGCATTAGTAGTCTAGATTTGTAGAGGGGAAAGGGCAGTAAATATATACATACCTTCTGTGTCAGAGATGGCTAACTATTCACTAAACTGTTTCCTTATATTTCTGGGCATACAGCTAAGACCACATTTCCCAGCCTCCCTTGCAGCCAAGTAATGCCAAGTTTTGGCCAACTGAATTGGAACCGAAGTCTTATGTCCCATTTCCAGGCCTAGTCCATAGAAATTTTCCATAAAATACTACTCCATGCTTTTTCCCTTAGGATGGAAATGATTATGATGAATATGGCAGAGCCCCTGTCAGCCTGAACCTTTGAATGACAGTTGGGTGACAGAGAGAAGCCAACTTCTGAGAAGGAACATCTAACTTGGACTGAGGTAAATAAACTTCTGTTGTATTTGAATCATTCTATATTTTGTTATTTTGTTACAGCAGCTCATTCTAAATACCTAGTGCCATCTTCATCACCTCTGTCCTTAACTAATACTCCTTCCTTGCTTCCCATTTCCTATTTAAAATCCCCCAAGTAAAAAAGAGTTAAACATAAAGGTTTTTGAGGGATCAACTAAACCAAAATCAACATTTGGGAGTGCCTATTGATTTTATGGAGCACTTCTGTTTTTATTTTCTAAGACCCAGGAATCTTGGGAATTATAAGATGGAACTTTGAAGGTGGTTGTGGGAGGGCTCAGATTATCCAGATTTTACTAATCTTGACATCGAAGCCTTAACTATAGCAAGTACAATTTACCTAGCCATGCACATCCATTTAAGCATAACTCAAAAGGTTTCATGAAAATGAAGAAAGGCATCGTTGAGAATGATCAAAATCATTAATAGAATTTAGATACAATTTGGCATATACAGTTATTTGCAAGAACTTTAAAGAACACACAGTGGATTTTCACTTCAATCCCTAATTCCTGTTCACTACTGAATAGTTCCCTGGTGGCTCAGCTGGTAAAGAATCCGCGGATGATGTGGGTGTGGGTTTGAACCTGGATTGGGTTGGAAAGATCCCCTGAAGGGAATGGCTACCCACTCCAGTATTCTGGCCTGAAGAATTCCATGGACTGTATAGTCCATGGGGTTGCAAAGAGTCAGACACAACTGAGAGAATTTCACTTTCATAGAACAGTCAGTCACCCTTGGCAAAAGAGGTTGAGGAAAGAGTCTACTCTGGGCCAATCTGCATCCTCTTCTTCTTTAAAAAAATATTTATTTATTTGGCTGTGCCAGGGTGCCGGGGTCCAGCCTTGGTGGGTTTGGGGGTCTTGAGGGATGAGTGGCGTCGGCGGAAGAACTGAGCTGAGTCGATGTGTGGTGATGGAGCAGTCTCTCTCGTTTATTGCTGGTTTAGTTTTATAGCCAAAAGACATCCCCATTACATGATTACATCACCTATCATTCTACACAATTTTTTGTTTTCTACCTTCCATAGGAACCTTATCATTGAGCTCATTCCCCAATCTATCATGAAACATTCCCCTTACAGAAGTCAGATTTCTATGTAATTAAATTTAACAATAGTATGTTTACCATTTGAATGTCTTCAGCATACTTCATTCAATCATGATTAAGTACATCAACCTAAGTAGAAAAGTTACATTTCTCTTATCAGGTGCAACTTTGTAGAAGCTAGAGGGAAGGGCTTAAGCTTGAAACTGTTTTATTCTAGTAACCTACTCCGGTTCTTACAAGGAAAGAGGACAAAGAGACAGTTTAGAAAGAGGAAAGAGGACTAAGAGACAGTCTAGCAGCACTGCTTTAGCAATAAGACCCTATTAACCTTCTAACTACTATAATGAATTCCTATGTCTACATTATCCTAAAGCAATCAATATCTCCAACTGTGCTGGCCACAATTATGAGCATTCCTAAGTCCCAATCCAGCCTGATTTCTTTAAGGAAGAGAGCCTCCTCTGTGGAGTGGTCAGGGGAGTGGGAGGTGGAAAGGTGACCCAAGTAGGAGCCCTTCTGGTGGTGGCCTTGCCATGACCCCCAGAGAACTCTTGGTAAACTTCCCAGTGATTAGTAGGAGGTGTAGTAATCTATTTAAATGTCCCTTTCATTCCTCCTTAGCCCCTGGGGAAGGCAATCCACCTTCCCAGATCCTTTGGTCGATAAGGTCTGGAGGAATTATCTCAGGACAATTCTTTCCAACTGGGACTGACCTACTGAGATGAGCTAAAGTTCTGAGCATGGACAGAACTCCCAAGAAAAATGCCAGGGGGGGACTTGCCCAGGATGCCCCGATAAAGAAAGTCAGCTTTGCAATTTCTTTCTTAGTCTCGTGACCTTGTCATCCTCCTGGCATCAGGGCCTAGTTTCAGCACGCAGATCTATAGTTGCAGCGTGAGAACTCTTAGTTGTGGCGTGTGGAATCTAGTTCCCCGGCCAGGAATCAAACCCCTGCCCCCTGCACTGGGAATGCAGAGGCTTAGCCACTGGCCCACTAGGGAAGTCCCTGTATCCTCTTCTGTGGGTTCCAGTTGCTGTTGTCCCCAGTCATTTACCAGAACCCAACCTCCCTCCCTTCCTTCTTCATGGACTCACCTTATGTACTGAATCTTACTAATGAATGTTACCTGTTAATAAAAAATGGCCGACTGTTAGTGACTCACTTATCAGGACCCTCTTTCTGCCCTCTCTCTGAATTTGTGGTAGGAATGAAGTTTTAAGACTCAAACTTGGAAGAGTATCACTTCTTGCTTGAAGTCTAAAAAAATATTTTCACCGTTGGACAGCACTTTGACAGGACCTTAACTATGTGTCACCTCATTAACCATCCCTCCACCAACAGAGGCGAAAAAAGTTGCATTCCCTGCCTTGTTTCTCATACTGAAGGGCTTGGCAGTAAGCTATAATCTTGGATTCTAGTCTAAGGGCTTATTGTCAAAGGAGTCATTATGTAAATATAAGATGTGACCATAAACCAAAACTCCTTATTAGGTTCCCTAAATTCAGGAAGGCTTCTTAAGGGATCTGAGAAAAGTTCTGGCAGTCTGAAAACAAGTTTCAGGAGGGCTCCTGAGGGAGGCGAGTTTGGAGCAATGACCCATCAAGTCAAACTAGATGCTATGTACTTGATAAATACTGTGTAAGTGAATAGAGAAAGTCCTTGATTGTCAATGGGTCAGCATTGTTAGTTTTTTTTAAAAAAAAAGAAGAACTGTAATCATAGATATAATCTCCCAGAATACCCCCAAACTGTGATTATTAAAGATTAAATATTATTCAAAAGAAAGGAATTCATATGAAGGAGAATTCCAAAATCCCATAGCTTTTTATTCCAAAAAACATTTTCCCATGAAAAGAATTCCAAGATACACTGCACAGCACAGAGAAGTCTCTAATTTTTAGATCCTTATTAGGAAAACTCACTCTGAAAGTATAACATACTAACAATCACTTTGGACAGGTAATAAATAATTAATAAGTCAAGCCTTAAATTAGAACTCCACTTAGGACAGATCCAGTCCTTCTTGTCCTGGAGTTTTGGGCTGCTTACAGCAGTTACATAACAGCAGTTTCACTGAATTGGATGTGAAGTTTTCCTTAAGAACTCTCCATGGAGCAGGAAAAATGGTTAGTATCTGCCATCTTCCTTAGGGAAGAAGGGAAAGGAATGTGTGTTGAACATTTAATATGCAGTAGGCACTTTATGGGGGCTTCCCTTGTGGCTCAGATGGTGAAGAATCTGCCTGCAATGTGGGAAACCTGGGTGCTTTAGCAATACATTATTTACTCATTGATTTTCTGAAAAATCAAGATTAGTATTATTATCCCCATTTTGTATGTATAGCTAAACAACTTGAATCAGGTCATTCAGCTATTCAGTGGAAGACATAGCACTCCTGTGCAGGTCTACCAGACTCCAAAGCTCATGTGTTTCCATGTCCAGTGCCGTGACATTAATCAAAGAGTGTATGTGCTGAATTCTTGTCCAAGTACAAGCATACCACATTTTATTGTACCTCACTTTACTGTGTTTCACAGATATGGCATCTTTTATAAAGCAACGATTTGCAGCCACCCTTGCAGAGCAAGGCTATCTGCATCATTTTTCCAGCAGTGTTTGCTCACTTTGTGTCCCTGTATCACATTTTGGTTAATTCTCACTACATTTCGAACTTTTTTTATTAGATGTATTTGTTGTGGAGATGTGTGATGGGTGAGCTTTAATGTTACTATTGACACAATGACTTGCTGAAGGCTGAGATGATGATTCGTATTTTTAAGCAATAAACTTTTTAAATTGAACTATAGTAGATTTTCAATATTGTCTTAGTATTCAGCGTAGTTTTTCAGTGTTTTTGCAGATTATATTCCATTATAAGATAATGGGTATAATTCCCTGTGCTGTACAATAGATCCTTGTTATTTATCCATTTAAGATGTAGTAGTTCATATCTGACATTTGTTGTGTGTAGATGTTTTGATGATAGTTACTCTGACAGGTGATACCTCTTTGAGGTTCTGGTTTGCATTTCTGTAACAGTTATCAGCGTTGGACATCTTTTCATGTGCCTGTTAGCCATCTGCATGTCTTCTTTGGAGAAATGTCTATTCAGGTCTTTTGCTCCTTTTTGGCATTTTTTTTATACCGAGTTGTATTGATGTTTTGAATATTTTGGGTGCATGCATGCTCAGTTGTGTCCGATTCTTTGTGACTCTGTGGACTGGAACCCCACCAGGCTCCTCTGTCCGTGGGATTTCCCAGGCAAGAATAGTGAAGTGGGTTTCCATTTCCTCTTCCAGAGGATCTTTCCGACCCAGGGATCAAATCCAAATCTTTGGTGTTTCCTGCATTGACAAGAGGATTCTTTACCACTGAGCCATCTGGTTTGATCATGTTATTTGCAAATATTTTCTCCCATTCTGTAGGTATTCTTTTTGTTTTGTTGGTGGTTTCCTTTGCTGTGCAAAAGCTTTTAAACTTGTAAGTTTAGTTAGGTCCCATTTATTTTTGCTTTTATTTTTTTCATGTTAGACTAGTCCAAGAAAATATTGCTACAGTTTATGTCAGAGAATTCTGCCTATGTTCTCTTCTAGGAGTTTTATGATTTCCATTTTACATTTAGGCCTTTAAACCATTTTGAGTTTATTTTTGTATATAGTGTGAAGGAATATTCTAATCTCATTGTTTTATGTGTAGCTGTCCAGTTTTCCCACCACTGAAGAGACTGTCTTTTCTCCAGCAATAAACTATGTTTTTAAATTTAATTTTTATTTTATATTGGAGTGTAGTTGATTTACAATGTTGTGTTAGTTTCAGGTTACAGCTAAGTGATTCAATTATAGATATACATATATCTGTTCTTTTTCAGATTCTTTTCCCATGTAGGTGTTTATAGAATATTGAGTAGAGTTAAATGTGCTATACAGTAAGTCCTTGTTGATTATCTATTTCATATATAGTAATTAATACATATTAATCTTAAACTTGTAATTTATCACTTCCCCCCATCCCCCCCCACATTTTCCCTTTGGTAACTATAAATTTGTTTTGGAAGTCTTTGAGTCTGTTTCTGTTTTATAAATAAGTTCATTTGTATAACATTTTTTTAAATTCTACACATAAGTGATATCATATGATATTTGTCTTTCTCTGTTGTACTTAGTGTGATAGTCTCTAGGTCCATCTATGTTATTGCAAATGGCATTATTTCATTCTTTTTAATGGCTGAAAAATATTCCATTGTAGATACGTACCACATCTTATTTCCTCTGTTGATGGACATTTGAGTTGCTTCCCTGTCTTAGCTATTGCAAATAATGCTACAGTGAACACTGGTGTGGTTTTCTCCAGATATATGCCCAGGATTGAAATTGCTGGACCATATGGTAGCTCTATTTTTAGTTTTTTAAGGAACTTCCATACTGTTCTCCATAGCAGTTGTACCAATTTACATTCCCTTGAACAGTGTAGGAAGGCTCCCTCTTCTGCATACCCTCTCCAACTTTTATTATTTATAGGGTTTTCTGATGATGGCTATTCTGACTGGTGTGAGGTGATATCTTATTATAGTTTTAATTTTCATTTGTCCAATAATTAGTGATGTTGAGCATCTTTTTATGTGCTTTTTGGCTACCTGTATGTCTTCTTTGGGGAAATGTCTATAATTAGATCTTCTGCCTATTTTTTTTATTGGGTTGTATTTTTTTTTATATTGAGCTTCATGAACTATTTGTATATTTTGGAGATAAATCCCTTGTTGGTCACTTTGTTAGCAAATGTTTTCTCCTGTTCTGTGGGTTGTCTTTTCATTTTGTTTATTGCTTCCTTTGCTGTGCAAAAGCTTTTAAGTTTAATTAGGTACCATTTAAATTTTTTTTCATTGCTCTAGGAGATAGATCCAAAAAGATATTGCTGCAATTTATGTCAGAGTGTTCTGCCTGTTTTCTTCTAAAACTTTTATAGTATCTGGCCTTACATTTAGGTAGCAATTCACTTTTTAATTAAGGTACATACGCTGTTTTTTTAGACATAGTGCTATTGCATACTTAATGGATTACAATGTTGTGTAAACATAACTTTTATAGGTACTGGGAGCCAAAAAATTTGTGTGCTCACTTTATTGTGATATTTACTTTATCATGGTGGTCTGGAGCTGAACTCACAATATATGCCCCCAAGGTATGCCCTTGCATGGTGTGCTTTAAGAAGACAAATAATGCAAGAATGCCTGTTCTGATGTCAGCATGAAATTCTAGTTCTACAACTGCGTCCTAGACATTTCTCTGCTAATATTTCAGTTAGGGTCTTATATCTTCTGATGTTCAACTCCCTTCTGACCCCCATTGAAAGATTCCTTTGAAATCACATCAGTTCAGAGTGATGTGGCAGTACCGAGGATGGGCAGGCCTGGATTTTCCAATCCATCTCAGCCATCAAAGCTTACTCTGTTCTCCTCTCTCTGGCCTCTAGTGGAGTGACTGTCAGACTTTGGTGTATATGACAAACATCTGATGAAACTGTTTAAAAATGAACACCTTGGCTTCCACCCTAGAGACTCAGGAAGTCCCAGGTGATGACAAGAATCTGCACTTTCCGCAAACATCCCGGGTGATCAGGGAAATTTGGTTTCGTAAGAGCCCTAATATTCCTTATTACCCTCATTTTCCTTTTTTTTTTTTTTTAAATCTCTCTTGGGCTCGAGATTTCTTTTGTAAGCCATACTCTGTGGTTCTTTACACCTCTAAAACTGCACTGATTGTGTATGGTCTGAGCTTATGAGGGCTCAGGACTGAAGCCAGGAAAATAGAGGTAAGATCTTATAGATTTTATGGGGTGGAGCCTCTGGCTAAAACCAGGAGGGGTGGAAGAGGCTGCTAAACAAAAGATTAGTAGTATAATAATTTTCTGTTAAAAACAAAATGGGCCAAGAGTCAGAGACAAACTCAAAGGAGTGACACCAAACCTGCAGGAATCATGCCAGAAAGGTGAGAGAGACCCCAGAACAAGCTGAGGCTCGCAGAAAATGCTAAGGGAAAAAACAAGAGCATTTAAGAAGCTGCACAGGGTTTAAAAACAATGAAGAAATAAGGGCCAGGAGCAGATGATGTAATGTTGACAGATGATGGGGCCAGCGGCCCTGCTTATTTCCTGTTTTTCTTCTCTACTGCATCAGAGAGAAGGATCTTCCAAACTGAAAATTTGCAGAATAAACCTGGCTTAGGGAAAACATCCTCCAAATATAGGAGAAGCGGTGGGAAGGAAGATCTAATGGCACAAAGTGAGGACAACGTTTAAGACCAGATGAGTTGTGTCACACAGCACCAAGAACTGGCATTATAAATCTGTTGTCATTGATTATCTTTAAAGCCTATGGAGAAAAAGATGCCAAATGACTGGAGGCCAGCACATCTCCTGGTTTTTCCTAACTTTTTTTCCAGAAACCACAGATGTTCATCCCTTGCAAAATCCTAGAAGAGATGAGAAATTAGATAATCTGGCAGAACTTAGAAAAGGAGTGGTGATCCTTTGGGCCAGTACAGGGCCTGCAGAAACACTGCAAGTTGCAGTCAGTTGCGTTAATAAAAATATAGACTCAGGAGAAGTCTTAAGAATACTCAAGAAATATTAAGAGAAATAATGATCCCACTGGTTAAGGCATGGGGAGAAATCCCAATGTCCCAATGATGACACAACCTGAAGTAATTATGTCAAGACAGTTACATCATAGAATGTGCTGAAGCTTGCAAAAATATAATACACTAAATCTAGGTTATTTGTTACACAGGTTGCTGGAATCAGCAATAGGAAAATGATAAAGAAGAAAAAGGAGAGAATAATCTGAATATATTTCTTTGGAGGTGCCACTGGCAAGGAAGCACATCCAGACTGGTTCCGTGTCTGCAAATCATATCGCAGGATTGGTATTCAAAGGAACTGGGGTAGTTAACCTGTGAGAGAGAAGAGCTGAGAGACACAGTAATGCACCCAATGTTTTCTTTTTTAAATTTTCTTTACTTTATTGTGTTGGTTTTGCCATACAATGACATGAAACCGCCATGGGTTTACATATGCTCCCCCTCCAGAACCCCCCTCCTTCCTCCCTCCCGATTCCCTCCCCCTGGGTCATCTCGGTACACCAGCCCCAAACATCAACCCTGGGCTGGCGATTGATTTCACATATGATAATCAACATGTTTCAATGCCATTCTCCCATATCACTGCACCCTTGATCTCTTCCACAGAGTCCACGAGTCTGTTCTATACATCTGCGTTCCTTTTGCACCCAGTGTTTTCACAGCTCTCATGCAGGAGGGAAATCAGCTTCCTTCTCACAAGGGCAGGTGCGGAATCCGAGGAGAAAAGCTGCCAGATTCAGGCTCTAAACCCTACACCTCTGACCTGTGCTTGCATCCCAGCTGCCCAGTGAGGAAGTGTGAACTGGCCTGACTCCAGGAGCAGAGGGCAGAGCCTCAGGCTGCTGGCGAGGGGCTTTCTTTCTTGCATCTCCCCCACTCTAGTGCTCTATGCTTTGGAAGCATGAGGTCCTGGGGTGTCCCTCATTGCTCCAGGTATGTCTCCCGCAGTGTGTGACAGCAGGAGTGCTTCTGAGAGCAGAGTCTGTGGGGGACTGAGCGGGGGAGTTGGGTCCCTCCGGTGCTGGGGGACTGTTGTTGGCTTTCCTCAGGCTCCACTCAGAGGAAGGGCCTGCTGGGAATAGTGTGCAAACAGTTTCCTGGCAACAGTGTCCCCTGCTCTGCCAGTGTCTGGTGAGGAAGAGGGGGGAGGGGCAGAATAGGAGAGAGAAGCAGAGTCCAGGGGAGCAGGAGGGATGGAGAGAGGAGGTGGGGAGGGGGGAGGGGAAGAGCTCTGCACTGTAGCCTGACCCTTGGCACGTGATGGCGTCTGAGGGCTAAGTGTAAAGCAAACGCATAGCCTGCAAAGGGAAACAAAAGGGTTTGTTATACCATCCCCATGTCTCCTTGATTCTCTCAGCCAGGGATGTTACCAGGAAGAGGACAGGGACTTCTGAGGAAGGAGATGCTGCCCACCAGGCCCTTTGTGAAGACTGAAAATTGGGCCACTGGAATGTTACCCTAACACAGAGATTCTGAATGGGGGTAGGGAAGGGGCGGAGCAGGATTGCCTCCTGGGGGACATTTGGCAAGGTCTGGAGACGTCTTTTTTAGAAGGTTTTTTTGATGTGGACCATTTTTAAAGTCTTTATTGAATTTGTTACAGTATTGCTTCTGTTTTATGTTTTGGTTTTTATGTTTAAGGCATGTTGGGATCTTAGTTCCCCAAGCAGGGATCAGCCCCGCACTCCTTGCATTGAAAGGCCGAGTCTTAGTCTCTGGACGGCCAGGGAAGTCCCTGGAGGCACCTTCAGTGTCACAGCTTAGGGAGAGGTATGTGACTGGCGTCTAATGGGCAGAGACCAGGGGTGCTGCTAAAATTCCTATCATACACAGGACGGTCCTGATAACAAAGAACTGTCCAGCCCCAAATGTCATCTGTGCTAAGTTCGATCCTTGAGTTGAGAAGATTCCCCGGAGAAGGGAATGGCTAACCATTCCAGTATTCTGGCCTGGAGAATTCCATGGACAGAAGAGCCTGGCAGGCTTACAGTCCATGGGGTCGCAAAGAGTCGGACAAGACTGAGCAACTTTCTCTTTCACTTTCTCAACCTTGAAAAGTCATGTCCACTCTTTTCAGCCCAGGAATCGAACCCAGGTCTCCCGCATTGCAGGCAGATTCTTTAACACCACACGTTAAAGGGATTTAATGCTAAAGACTCCAGTGCCTACCACCCAGGGCCACCCACCTATGGTGGAACCAAAAGGATGGTAGAAATCATAGTCTTGCCTTGTTACAGGTGAGGGGTTTGAGGTTCAGAGAATGAAGGGGTTTGTCCAGGGACCCCGGTCTTAGATTGAGGTGATTAAGAGCCTTGGAGTAAGACAGAATGAGTATTAAATCCCAGTTCAGTTAGTTAACTTCTATGCAACTTGGGTGAATTACTTCACCTTTTGGAGCCTTAATTCTCTCACTTACTAAATAGACATCCTGTAATAACTCCCTTATAGAATAATTTTAGGGAATATGTGAGATAATGCATGTAAAGTGCTTAACATAGCACACGGCCTAGAATAAATGACACCTTTAATTGTGATTAGCAGAGATGAAACTAAAATCTTGGCTCCTATTGGCAAGTTCTATTCTCTGGGTCATTTTAATGAGTCCTGACCCATGACTAGCCATCAGTTCTGAGAGGCTTATCGTACAGTAGTTGTAAGCTCTAGCACTTGACCCAGGTGGATCTGGATTCAAAGTCCAGGGCTGCCACTTTCAAGCTGATAACTTACTTAATCTATCACTCGGCCTCAGTTTTCCCTTCTGTAAAATGGGCCAATGCTATTAATAATACCTGATTTATAGACTGAGAGATTGTCTTTATAGATTTATAGATTGTGAGATTTAGAATGAAAACTCATATTAAATACTTCAGCTCGGAGTCTAGAATATTGTAAGGAATCAAGTTATAGCTAATGTTTATGACAGGTTGTATTTTCCCCAAATGGCTGCCGTGGTATCTCTCATTCAACATGCTCGCCTTACAGTGCAATAGTAATTCTCCCATCAAAAAGCGGGATCTGTCTTTTCATGTATGTGGGTGGACATATGGTTATTGAGGGGAGTGATACTTTGTGACTTCTGTGGCTGGTTCATAAGGGAGTGACGCAACTTCTTGCTTCTGTTAAGACATTCCCAGTGAAACCAGGCTTCCATGCTGTAAGGAAGCCCAAGTCACACTGCAGAGAGGCCCCTTTGAAGAGGAACTGGCACCACAGAATGGCCAGTCATATGAAACGGCCACTCGCTGTAGGAGGGGCACCTCCTGTTCTAGTGAAGCTGCCTCCACTGATGCTAAATGGAGAGAGATGACTTGACTCCACTGAACTGTGTTCAAATGGCAGATTCATGAGCAAAATACATGATTGTTGTCATTTAAGCCACCAGGTTTGGGGTGTCTTGTTAGTTAGCAATGGTAACTGGAGCAATATTATTTTTATTAATCTCCAAAAAAGGAATTTTTCTCCTGCTCATGTCACCTCCTAAGCCTCAACATCAACACCACGAAAAATACCAGATGTCCTAGGAAATGTTGCTGCTCCTCCCCAGATCCCTTGATTCTTCTGGGTATCCAAAGAAGATGATTAAATGCCATTGGTTGTGAATGTGATTACATAGGTATCGAGGGGCTTGATGATTTATCTAGGGACATTTTCAACAGGTATGTTTTGGAAACAGAAGAATTCCAGAAGGGCTTCCAGGGAATTCCACAAATTCCTGAGAGGCTTTTAAAGCTTGTGGATGAGCTTCCCCAAGACCACACACTCTGGTATCATGCTTTGCCTCCTTCTTCCTTGGTTTCTGCTATGAGTATGAGACAGGAAGATGCCCTCTTCTGTCCACTCCTCTAGGCCTCATTTATGGTTTCAGAGGGTATGAGGTGATGATAGAGGATAGGGTCTGATGAGCTGAGCAAGACTTTTGCCATTCTAAGGAATACAAGCTATTATACCTATGATGGTGTGTACTTGTGTGTGTGTGTGATGGAGGGTCAGAGGAGTGCCATTGAGATTAGAAGTTAAAGAACTTCCCTGCTCCTCTTCTTGAGCACAGGAGTTATCCAGAATCCCCTTTCTTTCACCCCAGTGCAAAGTTACCTAGTATGACCACTCAGAGCCCTAGGACTCATTGACTGAAGGTATCTTCTTGACGAGTGGGCAACCAAGTGAGAACTCTAAGCTTTGCTGATTGAAACAAACTAGCGCTTTTGTGTTTCACCAGAAGGATGGAATAGTAATGAGATCTCTGCTCCCTCCACATGGGAACTCTGCCAATGTACTGTGAAAATTACTCCATGCCTCTTGGGGCAAGTGTCCAAACCTGGGATATCAGGTTAGGAAAAAGGCAAACAGTTACTTACTATTTTCTGGAAAATTGACAATATGTTAGAAACACAACTTCCTCCTGCATCGAATGGGAGGGGTTTAGGATTCTGAACACCTCACGGGCCTTGCCCTTCTCCTCCTCCACCTGTGTGTCTCCACCTTCTGTGAAAGACCCACAGGAGAGCTCTGGGTTCTAGAAGAGATGAGTGGGAAGTAGGCTTGATACCCCATCAGCATTCCCCAGTGACCCTAACCCTGGAGTCCGCTTTTGGAAATGACCTTGGAGAAGATGTTCAAGTGCAGCTGAAGGATGCTTTTCACCTTCAACAGGAAGCAGCTTTGGGTTTCTCAGTGCCTTTCCAGGCCTGGGTGATGTGAAGACCCAACCTGACACCTTTACCTCTGCAAATTGGTATTTGAGCAACTTGTCATCAGGATGTATTTACGGTGGGAGCTGTTTTCCTGGGCTCTCCTTCTTAGTCCTTCCTGTACATAAAAATTGGCAGGTCTCCTAATAATATTAACTAAATATTAACATTTATATAACTAACTACACACAGAGTGAATGATTTCTGGCATGTTGCTGGCTGCCGCACTCTTAAGTTATTAAAGTCAAGAATCTGGCCCATACAAGGCATCCAATGAGGCTGTTTACTGCTGGTGGCACAGTTCCGTGTTTCCGACGGTGGATAAATGGTTTGTGAGCTGAATGGGGCAGGGTGGTGGAAGGAGAGGCCTCTGTGGGAAGAGATTGGACCGTGAGTTGCTCCCATGAGTGGACTTGTTGGCAGAGAAGGCACTCGGAGCACCTGCCAGCTTTGATGGCTTTCCTGGGGGTGGGGGCAGTGTCTGCCCCTCTTTGCTGGGTCATGATGGTCTCATTTTTCTAGCCTTTTATAGTGGGCTGGGAAAACAGCCTTTCACCTTCAGTGAGTCACAGTGAAACCAGGAAAGGAGTTTAGAGAGCAGGATGATTAATCTGTCTCCTTTTGGACTTCCTAGTGAATCCAAGGAATGAGTTTGTGAGGCTCCAACAGCAGCCACACTTTGCTGGTCCCTGGACAGAACTGGTGGCAAAGCAGATAGAAGGTGTAAAAGGAGCAGGACAAGGAGACTGCCTTCCCCCGACCACCATGCAAGCCACTACTAACCAGGGCCCCCAGTCAGACTGAGCTCAGCTGCAAAATGGTTTGTTGATGCTTGGCTAAACCCCGTTCTTGGTTGAAGCCCCCCTTCCCTGGTAGCCAGAGGGGACTGGACTTTCCCAGGAAGGAAGGGAGGCTGGATTCCAGCATGGCTGAAGGCTCCTTATCTGGCCTCACCAGGGGTCTTGGGGCAGAGCCAAGCTGCCTTCAGTGTGAGACCGGGCATGGCAATGACTCAGGGGGGCGGCACGCTGGGAGGGGAGAAGGAGCTGGTGTCGTCAGCTGTTGTTAAGAAAGAACAGAGGAGCCTGGGAGGAAACTCTAGTCCTGTGAGGACCAGAGGGTAGGTTGCCTAGCAACAGTGCCTTCCAGGCTTCTGGGGCCTCTTGTCAGCTCCTAACTCCTGATTTTCTCCTTCAAAGCTGCCTTTCATATGCCTTTTAGCCAAATTTCCTCTGGTTAGAAATGCTCCCGAGGGTGTAGGACGTGGGTCAGGGGCAGCCAGCACACACTCTGCTCTGGACCAAGGAATGTTTTAGAGAGGTTTTGGTCTGGATTGTTCTTCCTGAGAGGAGGACAGTGATGGTTCGGAACTCAGACGCTAGAGCCAGGTCTGAGCTCCGATTCCAGATATATCCTCTTTGGGAATTTCTTAAGCTCTCAGTATTTTTTAGTTTTTTCACCTGTAAAACAGGGAGAATAACAGAACTTACCTCAGTTGAGCCAATGTGAGGATTTAGAGTGAATAGATAGGTAAGTAGGTAGATAAATGGAAGGAAAAGAGGAAAAATAAATGGACAGAAAATAGAAAGGAAAGAAGGAAAAACAGGGTACAAATGAACTTATCTACAAAACAGAAATAGAGTTATAGATATATAAACAAATTTATGGTTACCAAAGGCTAAGGGGCAGATAAATTGTGAGATTGAGATCTATATATAAAATAGATAACTAAAAATGCACTGTAAAGGAAACTCTATACTCTGTAGTGGTGTATATAGGAAAAGAGTCTAAAAAAGAGTGAAAATATATGTATATAACTGACTCACGTTGCTATACACTTGAAACTAGCACAACGTTGTAAATAAGCTCTACCCCAATAAAAATTAAAAAATATAAAGCCAAGACTGGAATAAAAAGAAAGAAAACTGGATGGATAGAAAATAAATAGCTAGGAAAGAAGGAAAAATAAATAGGAAATAAATACATTTTTAAAAAGAAGAGGGAATTCTCTGGCTGTCTAGTGGTTAGGACTTGGCACTTTGACTGCCAGGGCCTGGGGTCAGTCCCTGGTCAGGGAACTAACATCTCACAAGCTGCATGACATGGCCAAAATAACAAAGAAGGAAAGATAGAAGACAGGAGAAAAGATCGATATGAAGAAGTAAAGATAGACAGGAAGGAAAGAAGGTAAAATAGATGGATAGAAGATAGATGGATAGATGGGTGGATGAATGGATAGATGGGTAGACAGATAGAAAGGGAAGATGGAAGAATAGAAAATACATAGGTTAAAACAGAGGGAATATAGAGGACAGAGGGGGAAAATAGATACAAAAAAGGGAAAGTAGATGGGTCCATTGGTTGATCTTTAGACAGACAGATAAACTTAGAATAGTTCCTGGTACTTAGTCTATGGCCATGTCAGTTATTAACAGACCTGAGAGACAGCCAGACACAAAAGCTCAGGAGCCCCAGAGCTCCAGTTTCACAATAGAGTTGGAAGATCTGGTGCTAACAATAGCTTTCTGTGAGGTCTTGAGCAAATAGCAGCTTCCCTTCTCTGCCCTCACACTCTCCACCTGTGAGGTCAGAAGACTGGATTGAAAGGGCCCAGATTTCCTTCCTTACCTTATGACTTTGGGATGTGGATTGGGCCATGAGCCAGTCTGTCTTCATATTTTGGAGGGGATTAGAAAATGTGATGACTGGAGGAGCCTCCAGTAGAGCCCCAGAAGGAAGGCTTTGGGGGAGCTTTAGGGGATCAGCCACTCCTCACAGCCTCTGATAGGGGAGTGGCTAGGCCAGAATTGGGGAGGCATCAGGCAGCCCTGCTCACAGCTGTATTTCCTTGTATTTATCTCTGGTAGCTGCTCTAGGGATTAAAAAATATATACCTAACTTTCACATTCTGTTTAGATTTAATATTTGACCACTTCTAGTAGAATGTAGAGACCTTACAACTGTATATGTCCCTTAACCCTTCCCCCTTTGCATTATATACATGTCATATATATTATACTTACATACATAAGAACCACCCAACCATGTTATAATTTTGGTCTTCAATAGTCATACATACTTTAAAATACAAGAGGAGAAAAGTAATTTATTATATTTACTCAGATGTTTACCGTTTCTGTTGCTCTTCCTTTATTTCTGAAGTTCTAATTTTTTCTCTCAGATCCCTGAAGAATTTCTTTAACATGTATTTTAGTGCAGGTCTATTGGCAATGAAGCCTCTTAGCTTTCTTTCACTTGAGAATGCCTTTATTTCACCATCATACTTCAAGGGTATTTTCACGAGACACAGAATTCTCAGTTGATCGCTTTTTCTTTCTGGCCTCCATGGTTGCTCTGAGAAACAGTCAACCACATTTTTATTCTACTTTTCATGTGCCATTTTCCTCTGGCTGCTTTTAAGATTTCTTTGTTTCCTTTGGTTTTCACAGTTTGATGATGAGGATTTCATTGAATTTATCCTGTTTAATGCTCTCTGAGTGTCTTTGTACATTTTTGTCTTTCACTGAAATTGGTAATTGTTTTGTAATTATGTCTTCAAAATTTTGTTTTCTGTGCTAACATCTGTCTCCTCTCCTCACAGGCTCCAACCACACATACATTAGACCTTTTTATATTGTCCCACAGGTCCTGAGTCTCTGTTCACTCTCTTATTTTCTTTTGAGCTTGTAATTTATTCATTATCCTCCACTATTCGGGGTGCACATGGGTAACTGACACTGTCTGAGAGACTGACAATTACGTAAGCTTTGATATGCATTAGTTTACACAAAACTGGATTTGCCAAAGCATGGGAAAAGGGTGGCCACCATTTAGAAAGATGATGTATGCACATAGCATTTTAAACAATGTGACACTATAAACAAATTCCCTTATATAAGAGATAGATTAATCATTGTTTTGTTACACTTGCTCTCTTTACTCCATCCTCTCTTATATTTGCTAAAACACTTTAAACATTCATAAAACCTATGGTTTTTCTTCTTGACTGTAATTATTAATAAAATTAACAATACATTTTTGAGTCATCTAATATCCAATCCATATTCAAATACCTGTGTTATTGGGAAAATGTCATTTTACAATTTTTTTGGGTAGAAATCACATCCAAAACAATGTCACTGTTGCATGTGATTATTATTTTTTAAATCCTTTTTAATCTCCAAGGCTCTGTTCATTTTTTCAACAGATTTTGTCTGTTTTTTCGATTAGATAGTTTCTATTTATCTTTCCTCACATTAATGGACATTCTCTTTCTGTCATCTCTAATTTTTTTTGGAAGATGATTTCAATTACTTGAATCTCTCTAGTGATTTTTTTTTCTTTTGGATAATGTGTTCTCATTTTAAAATTCCATTTTATTCTCTTGTTATGATTTGTGTTTCTCTGTTGAGAACGTCCCATTCATTTCAGGAGTGTTCAGTTTTTCCTCATTTAATGCTTCATGAAGTCTTCATCTGACAATTCCAACATCTGGGTTGTGTTAGGGTTGGCCTCTGTTGATTGTCTCGTTCCCTTTGAGAATGGTCAGATTTTCGTGGTTCTTGGTATGCTGGATAATTTTGGATGATATCTAGGAGAGTTTGCGTATTTAGTCATGACTCTAGGCCCTGTTAAAGTCCTCCAGAGAAATGTGGAGCATTATGTTTTAGCTGGCAATCACACCAATCAGATTTACACTGCAAGTTTCATTTTCCTTCCTGAGGGTGCTGGTTCCAGCACTTGCATTGTCTTCAAAGCCTTTGCTGTGCTTTCGGAGACTGCCTTTGATCTGTATCAGTCACTCAAGGGTAGTCGAGGACTTGAGCCGTGACTGTTGTGGCTTACTTCTCAGAGCCTTTGCCGTGCTTCTTGGGGTGCGTTCTACACATGTACACTTGGCATGCACAGGATTTGTGTCAGCTCACACATAGACATGTGTTACCCCTACCTAGCTTCCATTTACGCTAACATCTTATATAACCATGGTACAATAGTCAAAACTAAAAAATTCACACTGATATGATACTGTTAACGAAACTACAGACTTTAATTTCCCCAGCTTTTCCATTAATGTCTTTTTTTTCTGTTCCAAGATCCAATCCAAGATGTTTAGTTGTTAAGTCATGTCTGACTCTGTGACCTCATGGATTGTAGTCTGTGAGGTTTATCTGCCCATGGGATCTTCCGGGCAAGAATACTGGAGTAGGTTGCCATTTCCTTCTCCAGGGGATCCTCCTGACCCAGGGAGCGAACCCGCTTTGTATCTCCTGCACTGGCAGGCAGGTTCTTTGCTGCTGAACCACCAACTCCAGTCCAAGGCACCACGTTACATTTAGTCATCATATTTTCTTAACCTCCCCCAAACCCTGACAGTTCCTCAGCCTTTCTTTGATTTTCATGACCTTAACACTCTTGAAGAGTAGTAGTTAGATGTTTCATAGAATATCCTTCAGTTTGGGTTTATCTGGTATGTTCTCATTCATAGGCTAAGGTTATAGATTTTTGGAAAAATATCACAGAAGTATATTTTCCTCCCATGTTATCTGTGGACACATGATGTCAGAGTGTTAACATCACTGGTGATGTTAACCTTAATCCTTTGATTAAGGTCATGTTTGCCAGGTTTCTCCACTGTGATGTTCCTATATGTCCCCTTCCACAAATATTTGTGAGCCTCTACATCCAGCCCACATCCAAGAGGAGGGGAATTAAGCATCATTTCCTGGAGGGGAGGGAACCAAAGAATTTGTGATGTTAATTATTGAATTTGGGGAGCAAGACTTTGAGGCCCTTAAGTTTCTCCCACTAATTTTAGCATTTATCAGTGGATCCTGCTTATAGCAATTACTACTGTGATGATCTAATGATGATCTGTTTTGCTCATTCCTTCTACATTTATTCATTGTAATTCTTCACTAAGGAAGACTTATCCCATCTCTTATTTTTTTACTCATTCAATCATCTCAGAATGGACTCACAGATATTTATTTTGTTCTATTTTTAATTCATATATCAGGCTTGATTTGATATAAAAATAAATATAGCTAAATTTGTATATGTAATATTTTGTTCTTACATTACAATCTTATATTATCCTTATATATTTAGTTTCAGTTTCAACATCAGTCCTTCCAATGAACACCCAGGACTGATCTCCTTTAGGATGGACTGGTTGGATCTCCTTGCAGTCCAAGGGACTCTCAAGAGTCTTCTCCAACACCGCAGTTCAAAAGCATCAATTCTTCGGTGCTCAGCTCTCTTCACCATCCAATTCTCACATGCATACATGACTACTGGAAAAACCATAGCCTTGACTAGATGGACCTTTGTTGGCAAAGTAATGTCTCCACTTTTCAATATGCTATCTAGGTTGGTCATAACTTTCCTTCCAAGGAGTAAATGTCTTTTAATTTCATGGTGCAGTCACCATCAGAAGTGATTTTGGAGCCCAAAACAATGAAGTCTGACACTGTTTCCACTGTTTCCCCATCTATTTGCCATGAAGTGATGAGACCAGATGCCATGATCTTAGTTTTCTGAATGTTGAGCGTTAAGCCAACTTTTTCACTCTTCTCTCACTTTCATCAGGAGGCTTTTGAGTTCCTCTTCACTTTCTTCCATAAGAGTGATGTCATCTGCATATCTGAGGTTATTGATATTTCTCCCGGCAATCTTGATTCCAGCTTGTGCTTCTTCCAGCCCAGCGTTTCTCATGATGTACTCTGCATAGACGTTAAATAAGCAGGGTGACAGTATACAGCCTTGACGTACTTCTTTTCCTATTTGGAACCAGTCTGTTGTTCCATGTCCAGTTCTAACTGTTGCTTCCTGACCTGCGTACAGGTTTCTCAAGAGGCAGATGGTCTAGTATTCCCATCTCTTTCAGAATTTTTCACAGTTTATTGTGACCCACACAGTCAAAGGCTTTGGCATAGTCAATAAAGCAGAAGTAGGTGTTTTTCTCTTGCTTTTTTGATGATCCAGCGGATGTTGGCAATTTGATCTCTGGTTCCTCTGCCTGTTCTAAAATCACCTTGAACATTTGGCAGTTCATGGTTCACGTATTGCTGAAGCCTGGCTTGGAGAATTTTGAGCATTACTTTACTAGCGTGTGAGATGAGTCCAATTGTGTGGTAGTTTGAGCAATCTTTGGCATTGCCTTTCTTTGGGATAGGAATGAAAACTGACCTTTTCCAGTCTTGTGGCCACTGCTGAGTTTTCCAAATTTACTGAAACTCCAATACTTTGGCCACCTCATGCAACGAGTTGACTCATTGGAAAAGTCCCTAATGCTGGGAAGGATTGGAGACAGGAGGAGAAGGGGACGACAGAGGATGAGATGGCTGGATGGCATCACCAACTTGATGGACATGGGTTTGGGTGGACTCCGGGAGTTGGTGATGGACAGGGATTCCTGGAGTGTTGCAATTCATGGGGTCACAAAGAGTTGGACACAACTGAGTGACTGAACTGAACAGATGTATTTAGTAACTCAAATTGTTCTAGGTTTGGCTATAGAAAGTTTTTTCAGGTTGGCTCCTACATGCCTCCTCCAACCCTCCCCACTCCACATCCAGGAGGATTAGCTATTTTCCCAAGTAGCCTTGGGTTATTTTATTGAAGAAGCATTTAGAAACTAAGATCTGAGCACTGGGCATGATGAGGCCACTAGGATGTCACTGTTTCTGGGCTCTCTGTGGGGACAGAGCTAGGAAGTGCATACATGTCTACCACGTGTGTTCACAGCATTTGTTTCAGATCTCTCCTGGAAGAAACCTCTGTGAGATGTCACTGTCTACCCTGTCTTGTGGTTGTCTGTTTACACAGTGGATATTCCCTACCATGCCATCAGCTCTCAGAGAGCAGAGTTCATGCCCAAGGCAGCTTTGCAGCCTCTCTGGTGCTTGGCCCATGAGAAGAACCTGATGCACGGTCACTGGTTGCCCAGATGAGTTGTGAGACTCACAGGCTTTGTGATTTAACTGTTTTGTTTCATTTTAATGGTAGGAGCCACGAGTGTTGAGTTGAAGCATGGTATTCAAAGTTACTAACATAAACAAGTTCTGCCACTGGAGGGACGATCCTGCTCAGGGGGAACAACTCGGTCCTTTGCAGTGCTGGAAGCAGGGAAGGTTTCTACTTGGGTACTGAAGCAGCTGCTGTTTGGAGAGCTCTGATTGGCTGTCTGGCAGGGGACAAGCTGTGCTTCTGTCTGCCATCCCCATATTTAGCTCTCCCACAGATGCCCAGGGCTGGTGCTCCGTCTGCCCCGCCCCCTTCAAGCCTGGTTCTGCTGCCTTGGGTCCCGACTAGTCAGTCACTGAGGTGTCTAAGAGCAAATGAAAAAATGAAAAAAGAAAAGACCCTGATGCTGGGAAGGATTGGGGGCAGGAGGAGAAGGGGGCGACAGAGGATGAGATGGCTGGATGGCATCACCGACTTGATGGACATGGGTTTGGGTGGACTCCAGGAGTTGGTGATGGACAGGGAGGCCTGGTGTGCTGCAGTTCATGGGATTGTAAAGAGTCAGACACGACTGAGCGACTGAACTGAACCGAACTGAAGAGCAAATACTTTGTGCTTTCACCAGCCCACTCCTTCTATACTCCCAAACCCAGGGACTGCAGCCCTAGTTTCCTAACTCAGGAAGCCTCTCTACCTGTCAGCTTGGTTTCATATTTGCACACCCAACAGTTTTAAGCTGCTGATTTTGTCTAAGGCCTTATGGGTGAGAATCTAGACTCTGGTTGTGATGACCCCAACTCCTGTCCTGGGCACCAGTACCCACTTGATAGCTCACGGTGAATGGTGACTGATTCGTGATCTCCAAAGAAGACTGAGCTTCAAGACCAGGGACCAGCCTTGATCACCCAAGAGCTTTTATGTAGCAGAGTTTTATTAAAGTATAAAAAGGACAGAGAAGGCTTCTGACACAGACTTCAGAAGGGGGACGGAGGGTGCCCACCTCGCTAATCTAAGCAAGGGAGTTACATATTTTTAATTTTATTACAATAAATCAAAAGACTGTCTCAAGGTTGTAAAGATCTTACTAGACCCATTCCCATAATTTACATTTTAAGATAACAGGATTAGCCAGAAGGTTTTCAGGAAGAAGAAACTGTCCTCAAGCAGGATACATTGTTGTTTTATAATCCTTAGTACAGAGTTTAAACTGAGTTGTTTGTTATGTAATCATCACTTCCAGGCTTAAAGAAAAAACGTTTTATGTGATTAAGACTAAGGAATGTAGAGAAAAAAACAGATATTTGTCCTTTCCTCCTCCTTGAGAATTCCAGACCCCTATCTCCTCCTTGGGGACCCCAGACATCTTATCAGTCTGCCTAGGAATTGACTCTCTCACACTCTTGCCTTCTCCTGACCCTGGTTTGATGTTAGGTCAGTGAAAGTCTCTCAGTCGTGTCTGACTCTCTGACCCCATGGGCTCTACAGTCCATGGAATTCCCCAGGCCAGAATACTGGAGTGGGTAGCCTTTCCCTTCTCCGGGGGATCTTCCCAACCCAGGGATCAAACCCAGGTCTCCCGAAGTATTGCAGGCAGATTCTTTACCAGCTGAGCCATAGGGAAACCCTTGATGTTAGATCAGCTGAGTAAATAAAGGCTCAGCCAGTGCTCTGAGACATATGGGTGGGGGGCCGGGGCAGGCAGCTGGGCCCACCCAGGCCTGGGCCCCTCCTGCTGGCTAAGAGGCAAAGTAGCATGTAGTTCCCACCTCCCCCGCCCCACCACGCGCCCCCAGCAGCCCCCTGGGTTGGAAACCAGAGCCTGCAGCGCAGAGTCAGCACTCTTGGATCTGCCTGGACCTGGTTCAGCAGCTGCGGATTCGCCAGGCAGGCTGAGTGGCTCCTTAGATTGAAGATGGGGGTGGCTCCAATTCATGTGGGTTGCTGTGAACCACGACCGCGACCTGGTACTTGCTCTGGCTGTTTGCTATAAGGATGTCTGTGAGAAGTCAAAGAGGGGAAACGGAGAGTAAGATCGGGCCTGGGGAGACAGGGGTGAGATGCAACTAGGAGACGGGAGGAGGCGCGAGCTTCCTCCAAGGACCTCCGGGCCAGGCGGAGCCCAGTCCTGCCTGGAGGCTCAGCGATGACATGGCATCTTTGTCGCTCACATGCATTCTCTGCCTTTCCCTCCCCCTCTCTCCTCTGCTCTGGGATCTGCAGTACAGAGTGAGAGCGGCACCCTGTTCATACCCTGAATGTCACCAGTGGAAACAGGAGGGGCTCCGTCGTCGATCACCTGCCTATCTCGGGGTCACGCTGCAGGATCCCTGGGTGTTGTGGAACAGCTGGCTCTCCTCTCCATCCCCACCCCAGGGGCCCTTTCTCCCTGGAGCTCTGCAAAGGACTGGCCGGCATTTGCTTCTTGCACATCCTGGCCTCCTTGTCCCTGGGGGCCCTGCCCATCTGTTTCATCCGAGCTGCTGGGAAGCTGGCAGACAGAGAGAGCCTGCCCCAGGGGTAGGGACAGGGCTGTGTCTTTGAGCACTTAACTCACTTTAATGGCTTCAGCTGGCTTTCTTCTCCCTTCAGATAGGAGGCTATTCCGCAGTATTAATTTCCTTTGCATAATTTTCTCCCAGGGCCTGGCTCACAGGCTGTTGTGCGGAGAACACAGACCGGCAGCATCAGGCCTCCACCTAGATCCTGCAGACCCCTCAGTGTCGGCAGGAGATGATTTTCTCAAGTTAATCAAGGTACATTAACTTGAAAAGGTTCCACGATACAGAGAACCCCAGGGACCACTGGGAAAAGGCCTGGTGGCCCTGGTGGCGGTCGGGGTGACCCTGGATTCAGGGGAAAGAGAAGACAGTGATACTTCAGGGAGTATCTCTGAGCGAACGAGCCTTCTAGGAGAGAACAATGTATTCTAGCAAATGTCAAACTCTAAAAATATGACCATGTCAGGTGGATAGGCAGATGCGTATCTTTATTTTTCTTGACTAGCAGTCACTGAACCTAATTTAGTTTTTTTCTTTCTTGGGAGGCTAATTATCACAGACTGCTAACACTCACTGAGATGTGTGTGTTGCTCACCCTTCCTTGAATGGTCCTAGATGCTAAGTCTCTGGAATTTTCTGTTTTGCTATTGTTTTTGTTTTTTTCTTTTTTCCCTTCTGTTCTTCACTGTTCGCCTATGTCATCTGTTAGAGATACTAGGGCACCTGCTTCTTTTTTTCTAATTCTTTAAAAAAAAATTGATTTGTTGGCTGACAAATTATTGTATAATATTGACGGCCTAGAATAGTTCTGCCCAAAACTATTTTCAAAAATAAAATTCCTTTAAAACTAAAAGTAACACACCCACAAAAAACAACACATATCCATATACATTAAATTGTCAAAACTTCTTTATTATATGAGCCAAAAAATAGTTAAGCTGAATAAATAGCTTTAGAGTATATCCCTACATTTTTAAACAAAATTTTTGAGATTTTTTTCAAAAATCTTAGTCTTATTTTTTTATTGCTATTAATTTTTATTGGAGTTTAGTTGCTTTGCAATGTTGCATTAGTTTCTTGCTGTATAGCAAAGTGAATCAGTCATACATACTCATTTATCCACTCTTTTTTAGATTTCCTTCAATTTAGGTCACCACAGAGCACTGTGCTACACAGCAGGTTCTCATTAGTTAACTGTCTTATACTTAGTAGTGTTCATATGTTAGTCCCAATCTTCTGGTTCATGCCCACCCACTTCCCCCCTTGGTAATATGGTTGTTCTCTACATCTGTGACTCTATTTCTGCTTCATGCACCTGTTTCTTTGTAACTTTCAGTAAAAGAAAGAAAACAATCTCATTCACAATATCATTAAAAGGAATAAAATACTCAGGAATAAATTTGACAAAAGAAGTGTGAGATTGTACACTGAAAATTACAAAATGCTGCTGAGGGAAATCAGAGAAGATCTAACCTATCTAAGTGGAGAGGCACTTCCCATTCCTGGATTGGAAGGCTCAGTAATGTTAAGATGGCAGTTACTTCCGTACTGTTCTATAATTTCTATAAAAGCGTCAACCTTTTATTTTCTCTTATGGAAAGTAACAAGCTATTCCTAAATTTGTATGGAAAAGCAAAACCTAGAAGAACCAAAACAGTTCTGCAAAAAAAAATAATGAAGTTGGAGTCTTGGTAGAAGAAAGGCATGAATGAATGATGAGGCCACAAATGTCAGAGCTAGAGGTAACATGCTCTTTCTTTCTTGGCTCTTGGAGCACTGTGCATGGCTGGTGTTCCCTGTGCATATCTGTTCTGGCTCCCCTGACCTCCCTCCTCTGAAGTGCTAGAAAGCTAGCTGGTGATTGCCCCACAAAGTCTGTGATGACTGCAAGTCGCTTTATCATGCTGTTGATCTCTACGGGCTGGTCAGAAGGGCAGGATTCTTGTATTACCACCTTGTGTCCCTCAGAAAGTCCAGCAAGACCATCTCATGTCCTTGCAGCTTGACTCATTTGCTCTCAACCCTGAGGATGTCAAATCACTGGGAAGGCGGAGCCTGAGAGCTGGAGCTTGAGACGGTGCTTTGTATGGCGTCTGAGGGCTAAGAGGGACTCCCGCCTGGTGTAAGTGAGAGAACCAAGTTGGGGAGGCGGAGCCTGTAAAACTCAGCCTTTGAAGCTACAGTCTGGATGTTTCAGTCTCTACAAACTGGACCATTTCATTTCTTGCATTCTCTGTTTCTTAATTTTTCCTCTATCACCCATCCCTCCATTTGGTAAAGACAGTATGTTTCCAAAACATGACAAGTGTCCTTGGATCTACAGAAATAAAATGCTGCCCTTTTCACAAATGGGAGGGCGAAAAGACAAAATGGATTGTATTAAAGCAGGTGCATTTTTTAAAAGCTTTGTCCTTTTATTCTTTCGCACCATAGAGGCCATCTCTAACCCTGTGTGTTTTACGGATAAGAAGGTTGAGTTCCAGAAAGGGTTAAAAAGGCTCGCCCAGAATAACATATAGCTTGAAAGTGGCACAGGCAAGATTCCAGCTCAGCTCTGACTCTGCAGGGGTCAGGCTCCTCCAACCAGCAGAGCCAGCAGCATGTGGGAAGTGCATGCAGGAAGGCAAAGTGGAATAACTTGATTTCTACATCTGGGTAAAAATAATTCCCCAATTTGCAGACACCTAGAAGATCACAGGTTTGAGGGTAAAAATAAAATGTGCTTTCTGACAACCCAAATGTTGTCAGACTAATCTAATTTCTCCTGGCCTGGGAGCCAGGCTTGGCTGATTAGAAGCAAACAGACTTGCTGCGTCGGGGTTTGGCTGGACCCAGCAGAGCCTCTCCTCTGAGGATCTCCCTCATCATCTCTGGCCCATGTGCTTCTGGAGTTTGTTACCAGGTTGGGGGAGATTCCCTAGCCTCTCCCATCCCCAGGGGAGTCCTGCGCACGGAGGACATGGCCACAGGGAGATGGGTTAGAAGATACCAAGAAGCTGAGTCTGAATGAAAGGTTTCACTTGCACAAAGGGTTTCACCTGCTCTTTCTTCAGTTCCCAGTATTTTAGGCTTCTCTGGTGGCTCAGACAGTAAAGAATCTGCCTGCAATGCAGGAGACACAGGTTCGATCCCTGAGTTGGGAAGATCCCCTGGAGAAGGGAATGGCTACCCACTCCAGTATCTTGCCTGGAGAATTCCATGGACAGAGGTGCCTGGCAGTCTACAGTCCTTGGGGTTGCCGAGGACTGAGGTCCATGGGGTTGGTTGCACAGGGCTGAGCGACTAACACACACATGTCTTCCATGTTGCTTCAGCTCTTGGTGCAAAGGTGGGATCATTCAGCCCTCCAAACAGTCTCAAAATCCCAGAGCTGGTGTCTCCCTCGGTGACAGGGACAGACTGTGGAGGGGTTTGCAACAAATGGCCTGCAGCTGAGCTGTGAGTTAGCAACAACTGACCCTGCAATCCTGCAATCAGGTTCTGAGGGCAGGGAGTGTTCTGACCGGTTTCTTGTCTCACCAAGGGCAGGAACTAAGAGCCCCGCAACACTTACCCTCCACCACTTTTCACCTTATCTGGGTACAAATGTCAAGCTCTCCTCCCATCTTTCCTTTAGAAAATGCGTGGGCAGATGGGTCACCTCAAAAGAGCAAGCTGTTGTGATTTCTAAACAGAAGGATTGTTAACAAAGGCTTTTCAGAGAGCCTCTTATTTCCTCTGTCATGGCTGATATGCAGCCCTTATCTTGGAAGGGCTTCACAGAGCCACAGACGCGGTGTGTGGTTCAGTCTGCTTTCTCAGAGGAAAGGATCCTGTGCTCTGAGGTCAGAGACCGCAGGCCCACGTAGTGCACGTTCCCCAGGTGCTCATCATGTGCAGACCTCGCAGATTGCGCTTGCTTTATAAATGCTTGTGTACCGCGCCGAGCAGAGCTGAGAACCCACGGGAAAGTGAAAGCTGAAAAATGCTGCTCTTTGAAGGGTTATCACTGGTAAAGCTGGCAGCATCTTTTAAAGTTTCCTTCTCATTCCATTCCATTCCCTCCTCTGTCTCCTTCACTGAATTTAGACCCTGATAATGACACTCATCTGCCCTTTTCTCCAATTTCATGGTGTCATCACTTTAGACATCATTGTTATGAGCAATGTCCTTTCTGGCCTTCCTGCCAAGGCTGGTCTCTCTGCTGTGTAGCTGATTTCTAAAACACAGCTTCTGTTTCAGCATGTCGCATTGCCCAGCCTGAGCACTGGCCTGGCCTCCTATGGCTGTCACTGAGTCCAGTCAGTCTTCTCTGTGGGTTGCAGGAGCCTCCAAGCTCTGGCCCCAGCCCCACTGATCTGGGGCATTTTTTACGGCTCTCAGCCCATGGCATACTTCAACCAGGCAGGTCTGCCCTGTCTGTCTCAGGGCTGTCCTGAGACAGCCCTACTGTCTTTGGTCCTGCTGTCCTTTTACCTGGTGTGTCCTCTCTTCTTCCCACTTAACCAGCATCAAAAAAGCAAGCTCTTGCGATTTTTAGGCCTACATGCTACTTTTAATGGGAACTGTGCCGTGCAGGCCAGCCCACACTAGCGCTGGCTGTGTAGTCTTGGTGGGGATGCTGGTCCTGTTAGGAACAATGACAGATGATTGAGCATCGACTGTATCAGTCAATGTAGGGCAGTGGTTAAGGCTGTGTTTAGCCAGTCTGTCTCAGGATATATTTGGGTTCTGTCACCTGCTAGCTACTGACCTTGGGCAAGTTACTTACATCTTAGAGACTCAGCCTCCTGCTTTATATATCGGGGATGGGCACCCCAAATTAGATAGAAGCAAGTTATCATAGTTCAAAATTCTGCCATCTGGGCTTCCCTGATGGCTCAGTGGTAAAGAGTCACCAGCAATGCAGGAGACCTGGGTTAGATCTCTGGGTAGGGAAGATGCCCTGGGGCAGGAATGGCAGCCTACTCCAGTATTCCTGCCCGGAGGATCCTACGGACAGAATCCCTGGTGGTACAGTCCGTGGGGTTGGAGACGAGTCGGATATGGCTTAGTGACTAAACAACAAATAGTACTTACCTCATAGAGTGAATCTACTTCACAATACCTGGCAGATGATAAACACCGTAAGAATGTTATCAGTTCAGTTCAGCTACTCAGTCGTTTCCGACTCTTTGCAACCCCATGGACCGCAGTACGCCAGGCCTCCCTGTCCATCACTATATGGTAGTTTATGGATATTACCTGAAATCTTTAAAAGAACTCAGAAAGGTGAGTATTCTTATTCCCATTTTACACAGAGGGAAAATGAGGCTCAGAGAGATTAAGTAACCATCCAAGGTCACTGAGCTAATATAGAGCAGGACTGGAATGTTGAGCGTCCTCCTGACCAGTGCCTGCCTTTCGTTTCAATCCTCCATAGGACAGTTTCCACAAAGTTAAATGTCTGGTCATCCTCTAATTCTTCCCTGTATACATGCTGCTTTATGTCCCCAGATTTTAAGCCACCCGAGGGCAGGGTTGTTTCTTACACATTGTGTAGTTGTAGTGTTTGGTGGGAACATGAACCAATGACACAAGTGTACTTTTCTGTATATAAAGGACACAAACAGTTAACTCTAGGCAGATGGCTGTGAATTGCAGGATTCTTCTCATCATCCAGGCCCTGTGGAACTGTCCAACGACTGGTGAGTCTCCCCCCACCAGGGAGAGGATCCTGCCAGGTCCTCTGAGTCATCCTCCCAGCAGGGTCATGTAAAACTTTTTTAGCATCCATAGAGTGTGGGCATTGTTCGATCAGGTATGACATCTGGATATCAAGTGATGGAAAACCAAAATACCTGCCATAAACAAGAATGTGGGAAGAATTTAGAGAAACCAAGACTCGCAGGCCTGTGGTAGACTCCCGTGCCCCAGCCACCTGGGAAATCAGTGCTGCCCTATCACAGTTATGAGGCTGAGCATATCTGGTTGATGTCAGGGTCAGATGGAAGCTTCTTGTCCATGTGTGATGGAGCCCATCCAGCCATGGGGCCATCCAGACTTATAGCAGAGACAGGAAGCTTGCTAGTCAGAGCTCGAATCATTGTAGACTGCTCCCCACACAGAGCAGGAATCTTCCAGCCCCTGTCCTGCACAGAGCAGGGAGGGGGAACAGACAGATCCATGTCCTCATGCCATTCTGTGTGTGTGTGTGAAGGCCTGGCACTGCACCTCCCCACCCCCACCCCCACACACACAACCTGGGCCTTTTCTCCTCCAGGTTCCTCATGGCAGTTTTGGTGGCTTCTTATTCCAGCAATACAAAGCCCGTTGCAAAGAAGCCTCAGGGTGACTCCCTCCCCATTTTAAAGACAATTTTAAATCATTTTCTTCCAAGGACGTCAGGTTCAGAAACTAGAATTCCCGCATTACTGCTGACTCAGTTGCTATGTCTCTGCCATCATTTCACTGCAAAACGCCTCTGGCCATATTCACTGCAAAACTCAGGCAATGGGAAGTGGAAAGGGTGTTTTCTGTCTGAAAAGCTCCATCTCTGCTCTGCCAGCTACCTGCTTGCCTGCATGCACTGGGCAGTGGCTGAACAAGTGGCCCTGCAAACGTCTTCACACCCGGCTCTCACATTCTCTTATCAAAGCCACTCGATAAAGGGAGTGGATTCAAGCATAGGAAGTGCCCAATCAGTATGTACCTGCTAGAATGGTGTTAATTAGCAATATCTGTATTGCAGCGTGTCCTTCAGTCTGCTTGCCCAAATCCATTAATAACACCTCACAAGGGCAATTTAAAAACTGACCTTTCATGACGGTTTCCTGATGTGCTGCAAGCCTTGGTTGTTGTTCAGTTGCCCAGTCATGTCCGACCCTTCGCAGCCCCTGGACTGCAGCACGCCAGGCCTCCTTGTCCCTCATCATCTCCTGGAGTTTGCCCAAGTTCATGTTCATTGCATCAGTGATGCTGTCCAGCCATCTTATCTTCGGACGCCCTCTTCTCCTTCTACCCTCAATCTTTCCCAGAATCAGGGACTTTCCCAATGAGTCATGTGTTCGCATGAGATGACCAGAGTACTGGAGCTTTAGCTTCAGCATCAGTCATTCCAGTGAATATTCATGTTGGTCTCCCTTAAGATTGACTGGTTTGATCTCCTTGCTATCCCAGGGACTCTTAGGAGTCTTCTCCAGCACCACAGTTCGAAGGCCTCAATTTTTTGGCGTCTGCCATCTTTACACTCCAGTTCTCACAGTGACCACTGGGAAGACCACAGCCCTGACTCTACAGACTTTTGTCAACAGAGTAATGTCTCTGCTTTTCAACACACTAAGTTTGTCATCGCTTTCCTGCCAAGAAGCAATCGTCTTCTGATTTCATGGCTGCGGTCACCATCCGCAGTGATTTTAAAGCCCCAGAATTGGAACTCTGTCACTGCTTCCAACTTTTCCCTTTCTATTTGCTATGCAGTAATGGGGCCGGGTGCCATGATCTTACTTTCTTTTTTTTTTTTTTTAATATTTAATGTTAAGCCTCCTCTTGCATTCTTTTCCTTCACCCTCATCAAGAGTCTCTTTAGTTCCTCTTCACTTTATGCCATTAGAGTGGTATTGTCCTCATATGTGAAGTTGTTGATGTTTTTCCCACCTATCTTGATTCCAGCTTGTAGCTCATCCAGCCTGTCTCTTCTCATGATGTGCTCAGCATATAGGTTAAACAAACAGGGTGACAGCAGACAGCCCTGTCATACTCCTTTCTCTTTCTTGAACCAATCAGTTGTTACATACAGGGTTCCAACTGTTGCTTCTTGGCCCACATACTGGTTTTTTACGAGACAGGTAAGATGGTCTGGTATTCACATCTCTCTTAAGAGCTTTCCACAGTTTGTCATGATCCACACAGTCAAAGGCTTTAGCGTAGTTGATGAAACAGAGATAGATGTTTTCCTGAAATTCCCTTGCTTTGTCTATAATCCAGTGAATGCTGGCAATTTGATCTCTAGTTCCTCTTCCTTTTCTAAACCCAGCTTGGACATCTGGAAGTTCTTGGTTCACATAATGCTGAAGCCTAGCACGAAAGATTTTAAGCATGACCGTACTAGCATGAGAGATGAGTGCAATTGTCTGATGGTTAGCACATTCTTTGTTACTACCCTTCTTGGGAATTGAGAAGAGGATTGATCGTTTCCAATCTTGTGGGCACTGCTGGGTCTTCCAGATTTGCTGACATAATGAATGCAAAACCTTGATGGTATCATCCTTTAGGGATTTGAATAGTTCTGCTGGAATTTCATCATACCCACTAGCTTTATTAACAGTAGTGCTTCTTAAGGCCCACTTGACTTTGCACTTCAGAATGTCTGGCTCTGGGTGACTAACCACACCATCATTCCTAAAGCCTAGGAATCATTTTAAGATGTTTAAGATGGAGGCTGACATTCTAATTAGAGGTGTTGAAGCTCTTGAGTGGGTCCTCCCACAAAGTGGGGGTGGGGGGGCAGGTATTAGCTTGAGGACCAGGTCTATATATAAAGTGAGTAGTTAGGGAGGAACTCGAATTAGAAAGAGCTTGAAGTGAGGACCAAGCCAAGGGGGTGTGGTAGACTTGTTGGTACCTGGGCAGAGAAGTAGCCAAGGGACCAGGAGTTGGGGGGTAGGGATGAGTAGGGGCATAGCTGTGGGGCTGCCCAGCCCAAGAAAGAAATCCTTGAACTCTGGGTCTGAGGAAGGCCATCTCTTCACGTTGAGGTTGGAGCATCTTATTTGAGCAGGATGCTTCATAAAGGTTGGACTCTATTCAACCTAAACTCATAGAATGTCAGCATTGGCTATGACCTTGGGGAGCTCAATTTCAACTGCCTCCACTTGTAGACAAGGCAGCAGAAGCCCAAAAATGTTAAGTGATTTGTCCAGAGGCACAGTTATTAGAAAAGGTAGCTAGACATGAAGGCAGGATTTCTGATTCAGCAGTTGGTGCCCTCTCCATGGCAGGAAGCTACTCCATTGTTGGGCTACCCTTGTGTCTCAGCTGGTAAAGAATCCGCCTGCAATGTGGGAGACCTGGGTTCGATCCCTGGGTTGGGAAGATACCCTGGAGGAGGGCATGGCAACCCACTCCAGTATTCTTGCCTGGAGAAACCCAGTGGACAGAGGAGCTGGGCGGGCTACAGTCCATGGGGTCACAAAGAGTCCATAGGGTTGCAAAGCGTCCATGGGGTTGCAAATAACTCCGTTGTTATTTTGTTGCTTAATTTATTCAGGAAATGTCACTCATTTAGGTCATTCACTCATTCTACAAACATCTACTACGTATTAAGCAGTGCCTAGGTGCTGGGAATAAATACACAGTTACCATCCCTCTCCTCTCAAGGAGCTCACGGAATTACACTAAAGGCAACTTGAGTCAATAATGGCAACAGAGGCAAGGTGAACCCTGCTAGGTCCCAGGTGGGTGTGCTGTGAGCACAGAGGAGGGGCCTGGGGTTAGGGACAGCTTCACCGAGGAGGGCCCATACGGTATCATGTCCATAACGATCAGGCTTGAATCCAGCCCCAACAATGCCAGGCCCTGATTACAGCCCAGTGTCTAAAGCAGGGTGAGCTAGGAGGCAGAGCCCAACATGCTAGTGGAATGCTGACGGGAACTGATGACAGTTGGGCTCTGATTCAGACAAACTTGTCTTTTTAAATATAATTTTATCTATTTTGTTTTGGCTGCGCCGGGTCTTCATTACTGCACGAGCTTTTCTCTAGTTGCAGTGAGCCAGGGCTGCTCTCTGGTTGTGACGTGTGGGCTTCTCACTGCAGTTTCTCTTGTGCAGCCTGGGCTGTGGGGTGCTCAGGCTTTAGTAGCTGCAGCGCAGGGGCTCAGTAGTTGTGGGTCCCAGGCTTGGGCTTCGTTGCTTCAAGACACATGAGATCCTCCCGGATCGGGGATGGAACCTGTGTCTCCTGCATTGACAGGCAGATTCTTTACCACTGAGCCACCAGGGAAGCCCCACACAAATCTGTCTTTGAAATTTGTATCTATCCCCTCCTTGCCTGTGTGACCACAGGCAGTGACAGCCCTCACTGAAAGGGAGGCAAAGACTGAAAGGAGTTGTTGGGAAGATGAAAGCCGGGAACACGGCCTCATATTATGCTTGGCACACAACATAGTCCATATGCTTGTGGTCCGCTCGGCCCCTGTGAATTCCAGGTTCCAAGACTCCAGCTGCCTGTGCGGCTGGCTTTGAGAATGTCTCCTTTGCCCCAGACATCCACTAGCCCTTCCATGGAAGCATTAGAGGCCTCTCTCCGAATTCAGAGACTCAACGAGCAGTAGCCTGAAGCTTCCCCGAGAAGAGACTGCTGTGGGGAGCACAGCTGCTTCAGAAAAATCCGATGTGCTTTCTCTCTCCCTCTGGGCCTGCAGTGTTAATTAGGAAGACTGCATGCGTGAACGCTTGGCTTTCTTTTCTTTTCTAAACTCTCAAAAAAGCTCTTTTGATCAGCACCGTGAGGAGATGTGCAAAGACGTGTTAAGAATATGCAGGAGGTTCTGCCTCCTTTGACGCCAGCTTCTGCACCCTAGATGGGTTTCAGAGCATTTTGTCCTCTGTTGCCGGTGCCCAGATGGCCCAGACTACTGCTGATTGCCCTGGGAATGGCTCTCCTACTTCCAGCTCCCACCCAAGTCCCCGTCCAATGAGTCTGTGCAGAATCGGAAGGGCCAGGCCTAGCTGGCTGTCCCCGGCACCTGGAAGAGCATATGACTGGCTGGGGCTGCCTTCACCTGGGTCCCTGGCAGTGTGGGCTCATGCGGTGGGGCTAGTGTTTGCCCCCAGTCCTGGGCACTGCCCTGGAGAATACCATGTGGGTGGACTCTCCTTGGGAGAAGAGAGATGGGGAGGTGTCCAGGGAGGGGACACTACAGAATGTGAAGGACTGAGGTCAGGGCAGCTACATAGGTGTGGAGGAACGTGGGGTCAGAATTCCAAACTTCCGCCGTCTTTCCTTACACCAACCATCTTTTATGACTATAGAAGCCCAGTGGGTATGTATGTAGCTGTCCCCTAGTTTTCCCTCATGTCACCCCCAAGCGGGATTTAGCATTTTCCTACAACACTTAAAAAGGAAACCCACTCCAAGAGACATTAGTGAGAACTGTAGACTTTACTAATGGTCTATCAGTTCAGTTCAGTCACTCGGTCGTGTCCGACTCTTTGCGACCCTATGGACGGCAGCACGCCAGGCTTCCCTGTCCATCACCAGCTCCCGGAGCTTACTGAAACTCATGTCCATCATGGTCTATTGTGGGGTCTGTATTGCCTAGAACAGAGGATTTCATGAGAAAGAGAGGAAAGAAGGGAGGGAGGAAGGAAAGCTGGAGGGAGGGAAAGAGGGAAACCTCATTCGGGTTTTGCTTTCCTCAAATCTTTTCAGCCCTCAGCCACAGGCCCCGCTTCTCTCCCTGGTCCTACCTTACGAAACCTCTAATTCTCCCGGGACTCGTGTCTACCACTCAGAACTTCCCAGAGGGCTTCTCTATGGCTGGTGCTTGGCTCCAGCCCCGTCCCCGCAGCTTGCATCTGTCTCAGCAAATAACATATCCCCCGGCTGCTTCAGAAGCAGTAGGAATCCTAAGTAACCGACATTTGTTCTTGTCAACAGAAAGAAACTTCTAAGTGTTCCAGACAGGGGAGAAGTGTGGAACGTGGAGAGTGAATGACCCCATCGCCTCTCTCCTAGACCCCAGTCCCATACCTGGCCCTCCATTTCCCCTTCCCACCCTCTGAATTCCAGTCCAGGGGACTTGGAAATGACTCAGGACCCTCTCTTCTCATGTCACATGAGCACTTCTTTTTCCTAGAACCCAAGGGGTATTACTCAATTCGGGTTTTGTTATTCATGTTAGAAGTTTCAGAGAATGCCTTGGGTGCATAGAGGAAAATCACCAAAGGGGACTCCAAACTGGCCTCCAAGTAAATATAGAGCAAAAATCTCCCAGATGTAATGGAAGTAATCACAGCAAAGTAGCTTTTCTGGTACAAAACATTCTCTCAAAAATCCTAGAGGCCTTGTGCTGCACAGATTCTTCCTTGGAGTGAAGTAAAAGATGTGGCTTACCTCATCTCTTCTCTGGTATCCCTGGCTCAAATGGCAGTGCAGCTGTGGCCTCTAATGAGATCAGGTATTATTCTTGGGAGCAGGTATTAACAGGACCACGGCATTGAGGGAACACGCTCATGTCTTCTTCCCACTCAGCACAGCGCTGGCAGAGGGGGTCCTCCGTGCCAGCCTTGTCCACTGTGGCCCTCACATCTCGAGTCAGGCAGTGATCCATTACCAGACCTTCTCTGAACTATGTGAGGTTGGGGGTTGGGGGGTCGGACAGAGACTGGGAAATGGGGTGACGTTTGTCAGTGGCAGTAATCCAACACCTTCCCTCACTGGAATCTGTTAGATACAAAAGATAATAGCTTTCAACCAAGAAAATGAAATGTTTCAATTAGTCTATGGAAACTCAAGTTGAGACAAAAGGGGGTGTTGGGTGATTTTTTCAAGAGCTATAAGCCATTTTTCTTGGAGAAAATGGAGAGCTAGGTTTTGGTTTATATAAAGCCGAAGCATATGACCCGCTTATTTTAGGGATTTACCTGCTGAGATATATATACACACTATACATAAAATACAACATACATAAAATAATATGATATAATGACATAGATGTCTTTATATAATATAGAGACATATAGTATGCTATAGTATACTATACATTGACAGAGGAGCTTGGTGGGCTGCAGTCCATGGGGTCGCAAGTGAGCAGTGCAGGGTCGCAAGTGAGCCAGACAGGACTTAGCAACTAAACATTAACAAATATATATATATGCATATGGCTTCCCTGCCTGCAGGGAAAAAGTATCTGCCTGCAATGTAGGAGACAGAGGTTCTATCCCTAGGTATGGAAGATCCCCTGGAGAAGGGAATGGCTACCCACTCCAATATTCTTGCCTGGAGAATTCCCTGCATGGAGGAGGCTGATGGGCTACAGTCCAAGGGGTCGAAAGAGTCAGACACGACAGAGCAACTTTCACTTCACTTCACTTCATATACTGTCAGTAACACTTTGCTTTAAGACGACCCACTCTCTCCAGCTTCCTGTCAGTGTCTAATAGCAAGTTTGTGTCATGAAACAATAAACAGAGAAGTTGGCTGACTGAAGACCGATCCCAGGTTGCAGCTGCTTGGGAAAGAGAGGACAGGAGTACTGATTTCGTGAAGATTTAGCTGATCACAGCAAAGCAGCATGTCTCCAACTTCCTTTACCCCAGGTGGCTTTCTGCAATCCTCTTGCCACAGCTGTGCAGGGCTGCCAGTCCACGCCCAGGGAAATGAAACCCTGACTGACGCCTACCCACCTCTCCACACTGCAGGCAAGCATTACCACGGACCCAACCCAGCCATGAGCAAAGTGCCTCTGGCCAGGAAGGGGTCTGTGGCAGAGACGTATGATGGAGCGGTTGTGGGCAAGGACTGGGGAGGCCCCTTTGTCTGTGCCCCCGCAAAGAGGGGTGACTCTCCCCACGTGACTCCACTTCCCCGAGGCTGTGTCTCCTTGTGGGGTTAATTACATCAACCTGAATCTCAGGGAGGGTGAGTTAATTGCCAAACACTTTACAATTATCAGGAGCCCATGAGGTGCTTCGCCACCGTAAAGCATTACTGCTAATTATTGTTCGTAATCATAAAGGTTCTGAAGTGCCAAAGGCTCCCATGGCAACCTTAACTCTTCTGCTTTCTCTCACTCTCACATACAGTGATAGATTTTTTCATTACAGTATTAAAAGCAGCTCATAAATCTGCCATATTATGGGCAAATATTTATTTATATAATCTAAGTAGGCAGTGCTGGGGTAATGATTCCTCTTGTAAATGCTCTGGACATTCCAGTCCTCAGCTTAATGACATGCACAGGGCACCTAGAATATCAGTCAATGCACCTCGCTTCATCTGCAAAATCTATATCAGATAGATGTCATGAGGAAGGACAGGGACTGTGACTTTATTTTTATTGTATGTCACTAAGAATAACCCAGTCAATAATAATACTTGACCGAGAGTATCCTATAAAAATAGCAGAAATATATCCCTAAACAGGCAATATAGGAGAATATAAACCATGGATCAATTGAAAGGTTGTGCCTCAGAATGGAAGCGCAAGGCTAAGAGACTTGGCAAGTTTATCATGTTGGCTGAATGAACTGCTGAGGATGCAAGTCCAGCGTAAAGGGAGCTTGACTCTTACATATGCGTTGTGCATCGTAATGACGGCATCAGTGGAAGGAGATCACCCTTGTTTATGTGGGTATACTTGACCCTCAGCTGTATGTCTAGCCCAGGACATCTGCAATATGAAGGTTTCTAAAGCAAGTTGTTTGGGGTTGTTGGGAAATGCTGCCACCAAGGGAAGGGATCTTGTGCAGATACTCTGCTCTCACCATCTGGTGGGGAGTGTGTTGGCTGATTGATTCTGTAGCTTTTCGTGGGGACTGGTCATCGAACTTGGCTTTCTTCTCTTCTGCTTATCTGGAGCTTAGAGCTGATTTCCTCTGGGACTTCCCTTCTTGAAGAGGAGCTGCTCTGACCACTATGCTTGACCTATATCTGGGGAGAATTCTGAATGCTTTCAGTAAAGTCTTCAGGTCTGGGGTGATGCCCAGTGCCTTGACTAGAGCCCGCTGACCCTACAGGGTGGAGTTGTACAGGCCGCAGAGGAGGGGGACATTGGGCCCGAACAATGGTAAACCCAAACGTCAAGCCAAGGGAGGAAAGGCTAAAGAGAGGAAAGGACACAGTGCTGTAGTGAAGGGGCATCCCTGACAGGTTGGCCCTCTCTGGCTGTGTCAAGAGACATGGCCAAGGGAGCAAGTCAGTGTATGTGTGGTGGGTATGCTCTGTCTCTAGTGACCAGGGAGGGACTGCAAAAGAAATGAAAATAAGATAGTGGGATTTGTCTTCCAGTCACTCACATGCTGGGTGTGGTGAACGGGGCTGGAGATCAGAGATCTGGGTGGAAAAAGACCTCAGTGGGCTGCAAAGAAATAGAACTAGTAGAGAGGTGTAAAGGGAAGATTGTCTTGGAGGTCATGATTGTCAAGATTGTCAAGCAGGTCAGCAGTAGGTGCTGAGGGTGTGGTGCACAAAGCCTCCATAGAAAACACAGGGTATTGATCTCAGGACCACTCAGACCTGGCTGGAGTCCTGGCTCAGCTACTGGCTCGGCTGGGAGACTTTGGGGAAGTTACTGCACCTCGCCTGGCTTCCGTCTCCTGTTCTACAAAATGAGGGACAATAGTAGCATGTATACTTAGAAGTAATTGTGAGAATCAAATGAGGTACTGAGTGTAAAACTGTTTTCCACACTGCCTGACCATGAATGCTCCATAAATATTAATATCAGTGTTAACTGATAAGCTTGAGAAGGTGGGGAGGGGCCTAGGTGGGTAATGAGAGCATATGTCGATTAGAGACATTGAAATTTAAGAGTGAGGCTCTGTGGGGATGCTTATTGTCTTAGGTAAGTGTTGAAGATGCAGGGTTTTCAGCTTGGACTCAGACTAAGACAGTCTGGGTTTATACCCTGACTCCGCCTCATAATAGATGTGTTCAGCAAGTTATCTACCTCCTTGTACTTCAGTTTGGTCATTTGTAAATGGGAATGATTACAATCATACCTATCACTTAGGACTGTTACTAGATGTAAATGAGTTAGTATGTAAAACATTGAAAACTGTCTGGCATATAGTAAGTTCTACATGGTACTGGCTATTTTTATTGGTGTTATTGTTTTGTTGTTTCGTATATATACTTAACTTGAAGGTGAAAGTGAGTCAGTCAGTCGTGTCTGACTCTTTGTGACCCCATGAACTGTAGCCCACCAGGCTCCTCTGTCCATGGAATTCTCCAGGCAAGAATACTGGAGTGGCTAGCCATTTCCTTCTCCAGGGGATCCTCCCAACCTAGGGATCGAACCCAGGTCTCCCACATTGCAGGCAGACTCTTTACCAAATGAGCTACCAGGGAAATTTCTGAATTATAAACACAAAGAATCTAATGTAGGAGTGAGTATTTGACAAAATTACTTAGTGAGCTGCCAATGTCAGGCGCAAGTACCCAAGGGTCTCTCATGGGAATAAAGGATGTTGTGGATGAGAGGTTCTTGGTACTGCTGTTGCGTGTGATGACAGCTGGAGATTCCATCACATTCTAATCATGTTCAAAATGAAATCTTGATTGCAAAATGAACACTAAGGAAGAGACACCAGCATCCAGGATGCAAAATTCAGGAACACATGATAAAAGTAGATCCCAGTGGTGACTAGGGTCACAGAATAAAGACTAGGATATGAATTTTCTTGGGTTCCTTTGCCTCATGCCAGCTGAGGGACCTCCCCATCGTAACCACCTGTGGTAATTAAAAGGGTTTAGATGGCAGTGCTGGGGTACGTGTCTAGTAAATTTTGAGTCATTAGTTGGTAACTTATTGCTTACGTGCTTACAAAGGGCTTGGTTTTGTTTAGTTTCATTGGGAACTACCATGCAGAGTTTCTGAGCCTGGGTAGGAGTGACAGGATCAGGGCTCTTCGCACTAGCAGAGACCAAGCCCAAGTGATGAGAAGCCAGTGTGGGCAGTCTGGCTGGTTCCAGCCTCCTCCAAGGAGACCGCATATGAACACAGTGTAGAGCTGCTGACAACCTGGAGGGAAGGTTAGGGAACGCATTTGTTGGGACTTGGCCAGGAGGTGTGACAGCATTCATCTGTCAATTCACCCATTCATTTATTCACCAAATATTTATTGAGCATTTTCACGAGCCAAACTCTGTGCTGGGCCCTGGGTTGCAATAACACACGAGGCAGATGTGGTTCCTAGGCTGCTGACAGGCCGTTATGGTACCATGGCAGCATTATGGGAGGGGAGGTAGAGCACAGACCACTTATAAAGAGGGAGGTAGAGGTTCTGAGCTACCTACAGCAGCCGAGAGGTCAGACTCCCTGCAGAAAGGGAGACAGTCCAAATCTGGTGTTTCTCTTGAGCAGAGCCAGTACCATTAGGTAAGGTCTGATGGAGCTGTTTAAACTACAGGGCTAGTCCCACGGTGTGCTTCTGTCCCGCTTCTAAGCACAGGACGGCTGAGCTATGCTGACGCCAGCAAAAGTGTCTCCATCTTTACGTCATGGGCTCCCAGGCCTTGGGTGGCTACCATAGATACACACAGAACAGGGCCTGGAGCTGAACCAAGGCTATAAAGTCTGCTCCTCTCTACCAGTCTCTCCAAGAAACAGAACAAACTGCAGAGCAGTATTAGGACTGTTGACATTTAAGAGCAAATTCCAATTTAATACTTCTGAAGGGCCTTAAAGACATACACAAAAGGTCTGAAACACACAGTAAAATCCGTGATAAATAGATCCATCTCTCGCCACTTGCCACAATTCTTCGTCCAGTTGTCTTCCAGGGAACATGTGAAGTTTAAAAATGAAATTGCAACTAGGACTTCTAGTGATGCTATGATGCCTGGTACATCAAGTCATTTTTCTTTCAAAGAAAGTAAGAGTCACCTTTTTTGCATGCTCTTGACACCCACCTGCCAAACCTTAGGGAGACCCCTCCTCTCTGCTGTCCTGAACTTTATCAATTACTATACCAAAAGAAATGTTTGTTGTTTAAGTAGTGTTTTCTCTACCTTATGGAGCGGACTCTGTAAAATCAGAATGTAAATCTCAGTAACAACTGAGAAAAGAAGAGAGTCGCTCATAGCTCTAAAGGAAAATAGCACTGAAAACTATCAAGATTCATGATTCACACAGATTAAATTATCCTTTAACTGCTTGGTCTCAAGAACCATGTTATTGCTGCATATTTTAAGCATCTCTTAAATAAGATTAATTTTTAGAATGACAGGTAATGTCACTCACAAGGGAAAAATAACAATTTATTTATTATCCTAGATTAGGAATTAAAAAGCATTTCATTGCAATTTAACTGGTGAGTCAGAATCTTCATCCAGAGATCAGTCATCATCATCCTGGTGTGAAGCTCATTAACTGGGGGGAAAAGGGGAAGAAGCAGAGAGGATGGGGTGAAGGAGACCCGTGGGCTTTGAGTGGGCCCATCTGTGAATCTGGCCTCTGGGCTGAGTGAGGAGTCTGCCCTGAAGACGAAGCAGTCATCTTTCAGTGTATCTAAGCAACAGTTCTTCAAACATGATTCTGGCTTTAATTTAAATCATATTTATTTTCTGATTACAAAATAAATTACAAACAATATTCATTGAAAATAATTAGAAAAATTTTTAAGCACAAAGGGTGAAATAGTAACTTGCCACATCCTTCCTCTGGAGACTCACACTGGTAACATCTCCCTCTGTCTGATGAGGTTGTTTCAAAAGAGGGACAATGCTTGATGGAAAGTGAAAAGGCTGTGTGGTGGTGAAAGCAGGCTGGTGTGTCCCATGAGGAGCAAAGTAGCTGCTGCAGCTGGAGCAGAATAAGCCAGCAGCAAGAAGGGGAATGCTGGGAGGGGTGGGCAGCGAGACAATGGCGGGGGCACAGCATTGAGAGGTGCTGCAGGTCAGAGCAAGGATTGGGGGTTTCATTCGGAGTGAGACAGGGAGCCACTGAAGGGTATTTCTCAAGGGAGTGACATGATATGGCTGATGCTTCTTGGGAGAGGGGAGTCCAGTAGCACAAGGGTAGACATAGTCAGGATATGCTGCTGACTCAGATGAGGTTGCCAGTGGTAGAGGTGGTAGAAAAAGGGAAGGTGGTAGATTCCAGATGGAACTCAAAGGCAGAGCCTGAAGTTTACTGATAAATGGCCTGTAGAGGACAGGAGAGGGGAGGGGAGAATGGCTCCTGTGTTTCTGTGCTGAGCTACAAGAAGGCACTGCTTGTTTACTGAGAAGTGGGAGACTAGAGAAAAGCAGATTAACATCAGGACAATAGGATCTTAGCTTTGGACACATCACATTTGAGATGTCACTTTGACATCCGAGTGGAGGTTAACAAGTGGGCAGTTGGATTTATGACTCTGCAGTTTGGAGTGATGTCTGGGCTACAGAATTAAATTTTGGAGTTGTCAACATGGAGCTGGCATTTGAGGCCACTGGGCTGAATGAGATCACCCCAAGAGTGAGTACACATAGAGATGATATCTGAGGATGACATCAGGGGAGCTCGAGAAGGAGCAGCCAGGGCAGGAGGAGGGGAAGCAAGACGGTGGTGTCTCAGAGGTCAGTTGAAGGAAATCTTACAAGACGGAGGCAGTGATCAACCATCAAATCAAAACTGCTGATGGGTTGAGTCAGATTTGCTGAGCAATGACCACTGGCTTTGGCAATGCTGAAGTCAACAGTGACTTTGACGAGAGCAGCTGCAGTGGAAAATTGGAGGTGCAGGGGACTCATGAGGGGATGGGAGGAGAGGAAGGGTAGACGAGAGGCAGAGGCCAAAGAGTAGCCTCAAGGCGTTCATTGTTGATGTAGTGGGATTATGAGAAGTCCGAGTACTCAGTCAGGAAAGAGGAGCTCACTCTTGTCTCTGGGTGTCTGTGAGGATCAGCTTGCTGGGTATCTGCTAGATCAGGGAGGGGATGATTCACCCAACTGAGAGCTGCAGAGAAATTCTTATGTCTGTAAAGATGGGATCAGTGACGTCCAGCAGAGAATGTCTTTACTAGCCATTGTTGTTGTTCAGTTGCTCAGTCATGTCCGACTCTTTTTTACCCCATGGACTGCAGCACACCAAGCTTCCCTGTCCTTCACCATCTCCCAGAGTTTGCTCAGACTCATGCCCATTGAGTCAATGATGCTGTCCAACCATCTCATCATTTGTCTCCCCCTTCTCCTCCTGCCCTCAATCTTTCTGAACATCAGGATCTTTTCCAATGAGTTGACTCTTTGCTGACTGGCCATTGGCTGTCATCAGATAAGCAACGCAAAAAGTGGAATAATTTTATAAAAGCAGCTCACATTTTCTGTTGGTTTTCACTTTCCAAAAGTGTCTTCACATGGGTCACCTGATCCCTACATGGACAGGCGAGGCAGCCATTATTTCATAGGCAAGGAAACTGGGACTCTGTCAAGGTCATAGGTAGTGTGAATAGAGGAGCTGGGACAGAACACGAGTTTTTTTTTTTTTTTTTTTTAAACTCCAGGTCCCAGCTCTCTTAAAAGGCAGACATCGCTTTTTTGTTTCTTTAGCTTGCTTGCATGCATGCATGTGTGCTAAGTCACTCCAGTCGTGTTACAGCAGTGAAATAATTCCCATGAGTCAGGCCCTCCTGGATGGTCTTTCCATGAATATACCATGTAAACCTCAGAATAACCCTATCAGGAAGTTACTATTAGTATCCTCACTCTATAGATGAGGAAGCTGATGTAGAGAGGCTAAGCAACTTGTCATACATCATACAGCTGCTGCTGCTGCTGCTGAGTCGCTTCAGTCGTGTCTGACTCTGTGCGACCCCATAGACAGCAGCCCACCGGGCTCCCCCATCCCTGGGATTCTCCAGGCAGGAACACTGGAGTGGGTTGCCATGTCCTTCTCCAATGCGTGAAAGTGAAGTCTCTCAGTCGTGTCTGACTCTTTGCAACCCCATGGACTGCAGCCCACCAGGCTCCTTCATCCATGGGATTTTCCAGGCAAGAGTCCTGGAGTGGGGTGCCATTGCCTTCTCTGATCATACAGCTAGGAAGCTGTGAATTAGGATTGGAGCTCAGGCTTTTTGACCTTAGAACTCATGCTCTTAACTGCTACATTCTGTCATTTCATCTTCTACATACATAGTCCTTCAGAGCAGAGAAAATATGAGTTCATTTGACCATAGTCACGTGTAGATTGATATCAATCCTAGTCTAGAATTCTGATAAGTTGTGTCAACTAAAGGGAATTTTACTGGGCACCTTCTGAGAATGATACATGGGGTTAGATACTTTGAAATTAGGCACAAAAGAAGTTGAGGTATGGTTTCTTCATTTGGGGAGGTTACAGTGTCAGCAAATATGCCACCGCATGTCTTGTTTGGCAGTTCTACCAGGTTAGGGCAGTAAGGAGAAATGCATGGTCCAGTAGATATATTATTGGTCAGCAAATATTCACTCTCCCTAACACCTTCCCCCAACCCCTGGGAAGAGCATACTTCCCTGCCCACGCTGGGTTTGGCCATGTCACCTGCTTTGGCTACCAAAATATTGGCAGATACAAGGTGAGCAGAGGCCCTTATTGTGCTTGCAGAGTTTGGCTTGGTCTCTTGCATTTTTTTCACCCACCATGAAAAGAACACATCCCTGGGAGCGTCTTTAGCCTGTCCCCAAATGCAAGACACAGGAACCAGACCCAACTCTGACTTTCAGCCTTGAGTCATGGCTGACTGACTCCACTTGAGTTCAGGTGATCCCAACAGAGCCTCAAATCAGACCTGGGAATGAGAAAAAAGTGTTTGTTGTTTAAGTCATTGAGGTTGTTGGAGTTGATATGCTGCGTTATTATGAAAGAGCTGATACATCCACGTAGGAAATGTCACCTGAAAATTCACAAATGTGGTGGGAAATTGTAGTTACCATCTTAAAATAACAAGTTGACAGGCAGTAAGCTATCTGTGAATCAAGACAGGTCAGTTCACTGCAGTCCCAGTTAATATCCAGTGTCTTTCCCCTTGGAGCCACACTTCGAAACTACTCTTAGTAGGAGAGAAAACCAGCAGCATATCCATCCTTTCCCTTTTTTTCTTTTGTATTAGACTTGTCAGCCATGATGACTGCCGTACCCATGTAGAGCAAAATGCATTGCAGCCACTGGTAGAAGAACAGACTTAGGCAGCCATATTCTAAGTATAACCCAACTTCTTCCAGTTACATCTGATTGGATCAAGAGCAGACACCTAACCTAAGAACAGCTGACCCGTAGGCTGGCCTGAAAAAAATGATTAGCTCAGCCAATCAGGTCCCTCCAAAATTTGAACTAGGAAGCACAGAAACTTGCTTGGCTATTGAAGTAAAGATCCAAAGAAAAATAGAATAGAAGCAGAGAAGGCATGACTAGACAGCTGCAGAATGAAGATCCAGGAAGCCCTCCTGCAGGGGACCCCATGCTACCCTCCAGCTCGTCTATCCAGGAAGCTTGGCTTCCAGGCACTTTCTGTTGTGAGAAGTTCTTGAGATGCTCTTTCTGTTATTGCTCAACAGGAAGTCTTCCAGGCAAGCCCCACACTCACGCAAGCTAATCTAGAAATGTTCTATTCCTTGCACACATCCCATCCAGCCTAGAAAACCTGCTCAATCCATCCTCCCCCCATCTTCGTGGCTCTGACTGAGAGAGGAGCGGCAGAAGCAGCCACGTCTTGCTTTCTTTTGGTGACCTTCTGTGGTATTGCAATATACAGTTGAAATGCGTAGAGAATCAATTGAAATAAGACACCACCAAATGTGTTCCTTTCAAAGTGAAGGGCAGAGGTGTTGTGAGGCTGTTGATTAGCATGCAGAGTCACAGACCCAGGCTCGAGAGTCAGTGCTCACAGCAGACAACTTAGAGAAAGTGCAAGCACATGGTGGCTCAAAGGAGGAAGCTGCAGAGGCATGGAGGGGAGAAGGGGACACTAGGCTTCAGAGAAATATTGTCTCCTGTGGTAAAAACACCACTTGTGCATTCAGAGGTGATATTCTAATTTCTTCTGAGAGTAATCATAATGAAGGAGGTTATTAATATGCCCCATTTAAAAAAATTGTTTCATCCTTTTTAGAAGCAAAATGAATCATTTGTGTTTCTCACCATCCCTAAACAATAAAAAGAGAAACTTCTAATGGTTCCATCCTATGTTCTTATTCTACACACCTCCTGTGAAGTCAGGGGGCCCTGTGGACCATAGGCAGTAATGGAAGCTGTAATCAAGACTTGTGGGAGCGGAGCAGATGGAGCATACATCCTGGCAGAGTGGCCTGGCTATAGCCCCCAAGGAATTATCACTCCACTGTGTGATATATAAGATGAGAATCTTATTTTTAATAACAAAACCTGTTTTCCCCTTACCAAACATAAATAGGTAGCTCAAATAATGCAAAGTAGCCTGGGTAACATAATTTTCTGAATGTAAAAAAAGGTTGAGGGGGACCTCAAGGGCATAATGGGGAGCAAAAAAAAAAGAGTCAATTTCCAAAGATTGTATTCTGTACAATCCCATTTATGCAACATTCTTAAAATGACTAAGTTATAGAGATGGAGTACAGATGAGTGATCACCAGAGGCTACAGGGGATGTATATGACTATAAAGTGATAGCACAAAGGAGATCTTTATAGTGATGGAATAGCTCTGTATCTTAGCTACAGCTGTAGCCGCACAAAACTATACGTGTGATAAAATGACCTAGAACTGTACACATATTATACAATGTCAATTTCCTGGGTTTGATATTATACTATTTGGGTGACCTCTCTGTGTAATGTCCTGTGAATATATAATTATTTCAAAGGTAGAAGGCTTAATGTTTTTTTAAAAGAAAACTAACATACTGTGATTAAGAGAGTGAAATTTAAGCCCCATATTGGGGCTTGCCTCATAGCTCAGTTTTATAGAATCTGCCTGCAAGGCAGGAAACCCTGGTTCGATTCTTGGATTGGGAAGATCTGATAGAGAAGGGAAAGGATACCCTTTCCAGTATTCTTGGGCTTCCCTTGTGGCTCAGCTGGTAAAGAATCTGCCTGCGATGTGGGAGACCTGGGTTGGGAAGATCCCCTGGAGAAGGGAAAGGCTACCCATTCCAGTATTCTGGCCTGGAGAATTCCATAGACTGTATAGTCCATGGGGTCACAAAGAGTTGGACACAACTGAGCAACCTTCACTCTCTGGGAACATTTTTTTTTTTTTGCAATACATTTATCTGACAAGTGTTCTCATATCTAAATATGAATATGTAAGGAATACCTATAAATCAGTAAGAAAAAGAGGATATCCAAATGTCCAATGACCACTTGAAAATGTGTTTAACATGGTTATTTACAAGGAAAATGGAAACTAAAACCACAATAAGATACTACTGCATACCCATAAGAATGACTAAACTTGAGAAGACTAACAGTACCAGGTGTGAGAAGGATATAGAGCAGTCAGAATTTTGGTGTACTGCAGAAGGGAATGTAAATTGGATAAGCCACTTCGGAGAACTCTGGAGGTTGAACTCCCCAGGAAGCAAAGTCTGTGATGAAGATTGGCGTGTAGGAAGTTTATTAGGGAGCACTTTTGGAGCCAACACGAGGGAAAAGGAAAGAAGAGGAAGAACAGAGAGGAGCTCTGGGCAGAAGGGAGAGCTGGGCTACAGGCAGTCAGGAGAGAAGCTCCAATGAGATGGATGGCCATTCAGAGTTATTCTGAGGTGGGGCAATGGACCTCACCTTTATCCCCCTGAGCAGTAATTAATCCCTGGAGAAGGGAAAGGCTACCCACCATAATATTCTGGCCTGGAGAATTCCATGGATTGTATAGTCCATGGTGTTGCAAAGAGCTGGACACGACCGAGCAACTTTCACTTCACTTCACTTCAGTCATCAATGACTGATAAGTCACTGGCTGTGGGCTGGTTTGCGAAGGACGTGTGACCTTGTGTGACCTTGGGAGGAAGGAGGTGTCCCTTTCCTCAGCCAAGGCAATCCCTGAAGAGGGTTGACCTCCAGCTACACACCCAACAGCTAGGAAAATAGCCCTTCAGCTCTGAAGCGGGGATCTGAGGGGCACGTCATAGCTTCACCACAGTCCGCTGCTTGCACTGCTTGCTTGGATTCATTTCATAAAGATTTGAGAGTAGCTTCTCCAGAATTCTGAGGGACTTCATTTGGCACAAACTGTAGTCTTTTCAGTTTCAGCTGGGACAGATACCTTCCTCATATCCTACGCCCAGTCTTCCTTTCGCTCTCAGTTGTCCCCTCGGCTAGTCTCAGTGGCTTATCTGAGTCCTGGTTACCACTCCCTTCTCAGGCTAGAGTCACCGCACTCATCATTTTACCCCTAAAAATGGGCATGGGGTATCAAGAGGCACCAAATGGGTTGCCTGCATGTCAGTTATATTCCGCTCTGCCCTCCTCCTGATGACCTGGGACAGTTGTTTTTCCCAGAATAGTGATTCCTTTTCTCGCCAGTTACTCTCTTGAGAGAAGGAGCATACCTTGCCCAGGCAGCAGCCCTACTTCACTGGTATTCTTGCTGTGTCCCCTCATGGAGGGATTCCAGAACCTCTAAACCTGCAGAGCCCAGAGAGTACAAAGTCTCTCTGCGCATCACTGGGAGTCATGTTCCATGGGACGTTTCCTCCTTCCAGCCCTTGGTTCCTGCACCAATGTATTCAATCTACTGGGGACACAGCATCATATATAAGGCCCTGATTTAGGGTATACATTGTGTCCTAAAGGATGACATCACATTGTTGCAAGGTACCATTTCCAAATTTGCACTGTAGCTGTTCCTCCAGTAAATCTTCCATCACTCTATCACGCTAGCTGCTTCTGAGTTCTGTGGCATTTGATATAATCAGGTGGATCCCACTCACACAGACTCTGTGCTATATAGTGGTGACTTACTCTGTAAAACGTTAGTAGTAGGGTTGGCTTAGACTCTGTGGGCAGGAAAGAAAAACCCATATCTGAGTATGTATCTGTTATTGTTGGTGAAGTACTTCCCCTTCCAGGATGGCAGAGGTCCAATGTAATAAACCTGCCGCCAAGTGGCTGACCCACTTGAGGGATGGTGCCATGTCAGGGACATATCCTTGGTCCCTGAGCCTAGCAAGTTGGACCTTCAACAGCAGCAGGGGCAAGGTCAGCCTTTGTAAGTGGGAGAGATGCTGTTGGTACCATACAGTCTCCATCCTACCATGATTACTGTATTTATACATCCATTATACTGGCGCTGGCATGGCCAATATTAGTAACATGAAATACTGAAGTCTCCATGTTTCAAGCTCATTCCCATGTCTGTCCACATCCCTCTGCCCTCTACTGTGTCCTTTGTCCCTGACCTTCCCATCTGTCTCCTCCCACACCTTTGATCTGCTGGCTCTGCCATCTGCCACTGCCCATGGGTCTCTGTAAGTTCTAACTTCTGAGCAGTTCTCTAGTCACACAAAGTAGATGGCCAGATTCACTGCCAAGCTCTGCTTACTGGGAGCATTCTCCCTCACAACTGTCTTCAGGTTCACCCAGATTTGGCTTAGACCCACATCCAAACCTGGGCTTCCTGGGTGGTGCTGGTGGTAAAGAACCTGCCTGCCAATGCTGAAGATGTAAGAGAGGCGAGTTTGATCCCTGGGTTGGGAAGATCTCCTGGAGGAGGGCAGGACAACCCACTCCAGTATTCTTGCCTGGAGACTCCCATGGACAGAGGAGCAACAGCCCCATAGTTTGCAAAGAGTCAGACACAACTGAAGCAACTTGGCACACATGCATGCACGCATATACATCCAACCCACCCATCTATGAACTTAGGCTTCTTTACTCTTGGTTACCTGGTCATAATGGATCCCCCACACGGCCACAGGTATGAGCTGGAGGAAAAACACTCTTCAGCTGCAGCCGTTTCCAAGGAGGGCTGACAGCTGGCCCTCGTCCCAGCAGCCAGGAGGAATGTCTTGAAGGAGAATGAAGGATGTGCTGTAGCGTCCAACAAAATTATCAACTGCGGCTAAAGATATACCTCCCTTATCATCCAGACATTCCTCTCTTAGGTAAACAAGGAAGAGAAATGAGTGCCTTTGTCCAACAACAACAAAGAAAGATATAGCAATTTTCATAGCAGCCTTATTCATAACAGCCCCAAGCTTGAAACAACACAAATGTCTATGAGCGGGAGAAAAGATGAATGGATTAGGAATATCATCACACAATGGAAGCGGAAACCACAATGTAAAAGAACAAACTGCTGATGGGTACAAGAATGTGATTGAAACTTACAGACGTTATGTTGAGTGAAAGAGCCAGAACCCAAAGAGTATAGACTGCCTGATTTCATTTCTGTAATTTATCAAGAACAGGCAAAACTCACTTATGCTGTTATAAGTAAGAATAGTTTTTCATTCTGGCACAGGATTGCCTGGAAACTTTTTAAGGCGGTGGGAATGCTTTGTATCTTGATCTGGAGATTCGTTACACTGAAATAAATACATGCATGTAAAAATTCATGAAGCTATGCAGGTGAGATTTGTGTACTTCACACATTACACCTTTTATGTATTTTATACTTCAGTTTTTAAAAATAGAAAATAAGTAACATATGCAAGTGAAACAAGAAAATAAAAGTGTACAATAAAAAAGATATATTATGACACCTTGGCTATGACCTTGTTAGCCATTTCTTAATAGGCAGAGCCTCAGGGCAGAAACATTGTGTAAATTCCACTTTGCCATCAATAGATTATATAGAATTACAGTGTTGCAGATTTATCTGATGTGATTCTTTTTTCGATCTTGGGGTTCCTGCTCAACTGTCCTTTCTAACTGCAGCAGTGTCTTTTCTCTGACCTTCCTGGAATAATTTCCATTTCTGGAGCAAACTGCGTTCTGCAAAACATAAACATGCTCCAGTTCCTTTTCCTCCACTTCTAAATCTTCTCCTGTGGCTGGTGTCCTCTGTCTTTTCTGTTGGAAGCATTTGTTGTCACTATTCCTCAGCTATTTTCAATTACCCTGTCACTTCCCTTTCCCCATCCCCCAAGGCTTTCTCTGTGTGAATGATTTAGCAAGACTCAGTAATCAGATATTTAAAGGGACCAGCTTTTTTCTTCTACAAAAAAATTAAGCCCAGTTAACACCACGATAGGAATTCTGCACAGCCTTGTTTCCATGGTGAATATGTCAGGCAATGATTTATCTGTTGGGGATAGGCAGGTGTGATGGAAGCATTCTATTCAAGTTATTTAACCATTTTCTTCAACTATAAAATAGAAAAATGATGAGAGGTAATAGGATTGCTGTGAAAATTATGCCACTAGATATCAGACACTAAAACAGTTTCTGACGGTGGTGAGTACCTTAATGAGAATCCTGATCCGGACCATGATGCTCACTGAGCATGTGCACACCACTTCCATGGAAACCGACAACAGCAGGAAAATGTCCCCTGTGTAAGTGAATGTACCTCACTTGGGAAGGACGAGTCCTAAATAGGAAATGGTCTCCTGTTGTTAACAGGGAAAACAGAATGATTTAAGTTATGTGAAGAGGATTCCTTTAAAGACTGAGCTGAATTAATTATTAAAGACGTACATGATGAGAAGGCAGGATGATATCTAGGAGTTTTCAATTATTTACACTTTATTGCCCTCAGTCGATGGGTGTCTGACATGTCTCATCTTCTACTGTGGGATTCTGCAGAACGTTCTGGACCCAGAATATTTCCTGATAATGTACTTTCCTGAGAAGATCTTAAAGCATCTTACTCATTTGAAATAATCAGAGTGCCTTAAATTATTTGTCATAAAATGATTCTGCTTTGGGAAATACCTTCTCTCAGTTTGCAGATTGTATCTTCAATGTTAAGATGTGTGAAATGGAAGTGTTGTTTGCAAGGGACATGTTAGTTCTGAATGTACAATCAACTCTCTCCCATTTCTGAAAATCTTGATATGATGATAAAAATAATGTGAAGAAGACTTCCCTTTCTAGATGTGCCTTACTGTTGCTTCTGCTTCTGTTATCTCCTGGTGCCTTGGTGTTCCAAATAGTTCTAATACACCCATGTAATATACTGTGGTGATAAAAGTTAACCAGCTCTTAGTTGTCATGGGATCTCTTGAGCACCCCAGATTCCCAACCTTGCTCTGCCTTCCCCAGGATAAATGATTTTAGGGTGCCAGTAAAGGCCAGGTGTCTTGGATAGGTTATAGAAAAATCCGATACATCCTTTATTTATTACATCAATTTTCCTCAATGTGCAGAGTCCTGGTTGTAAGAAATAGCCTAAAGCTAGGATTTGGGGGTGGATGTGGAGTGGTGAAAGTGGCAGAGAAGGACGCAGCAAGGTTAAACTGGGTTTCACTTTGATCACTGTCTCCTGATAAAACAGTTTCTACTCTAAGAATCTCTATGTCAATATACTTACCTTGGTTGGTATCCTTTGGATTAAGGAAGAAACTAGGAATTTGAGAGAGTTGATTAAAAACCCTAATCAGGGGCCAACCATAGCACATACTTCTCCTCTTACTGTAATCCTACCATCATCTCTGAGCCTCTAACTTCTTAACATTTGGGCCAGCTACAATTGTGCTGATGAATTCTAACAGGGTCTTTGGATTATGATAAAATATAAGAGGAAAGGCCAAAAGTTCTCAGTCCTCACGCTCAGGAGTTCCTGGTAAGGCTTGTGAATCCAAACACCATCTTCCTTCCCTTCAGGGGGTCGAACAGCCAGGAAGCAGAGGTGTGGCTCTGCTTGCGCAGGTCTCGGCAGTGCTCTGGATATGATGTATCTGTTCCCTGGAATGGGGTGGGGTCCAGAAGCTGATTGATTGGGACGATTGAGATGCTCTGAGTTGGTTCTTCTGTCTCCGCTGCAATCTTCTGTTTCTCATTAATTCCCGGCTCTTGGGGAGATCTTTATTCAAATGAATTAATTGAAAAGAACATCCCCAGATTCATTAGTGCAGGTGGTTTTTACAGTTCCTCTAACTCAGAGTGACGGCCCTCATTCTCCTTGTGCGAGCCCACTCCTGACCTCCGTGGGGCCATAGCCAGGTCCCAGCATTTGCCACCTTCTCCCTGTCCTCTCCCTGTGTGGCTTGCTTTCCAGATCCTCTGCGTTTCTGTTCACAAGATCTCTGACTGTTCTTAATTCTACATTCCGGTCAATGAGAATTCCTGTCCTGCTGCTGTTGCTCTTTATGGGAGCTCTGGTTGTGGCCTCACCAGGATAGAGGCCCTTGGCTCCTCTCTGACCAACAAGCTGGCTGATCCCTTCATGTCACTGAAGGTCTTTTCATAAGCTTCAGTGTCCCCTCTCCTCAGAGACCTTAGGAAATCTGCTGTAGCTCTGCCCTCATTCTAGGATGGTGTATTAAACTGTAGGGGAGTTTTCTGGCTAAATCTCAGCCTTTTTCCTTTCCCCCATACTAGGAGACTTTTTGCTTCAGGAAGAGGCCTCCTGGTTGCTCCCCACCTCCAGTTTTCTTCCTTCCCTTAGTTCCTGTCCACAGCAGCATTGAAGCTTGTCTGCAAGTGTGGTGGTAGGTCTTTGGGGAAAGGGCAAGCAGGACCTGGGGCTGAACAATTACCAGTCCTTGCTCAATGAGTATGGCCCCAGGAGAAGGGGCTTGGCCAGGTGAGGAGGGAAGGTGTCCTTTCCTATCTAAAAACTGCAGCTCTGTGTCCCGCTGACACCAGGGTAGTCCTCTCTTCCCAGACACCATGTCAGAGTAGCCCTCTTTTACTTTTGGCAACCACGATGGCTAATATATTAATATGTGGCTACTTATTATGTGCTAAGCATGCTACATTATTTTTAAAATAAACTCAAAATGGATCAAAGATCTAAACATAAGACCAGGAACTATAAAACTCCTAGAGGAAAACATAGGCAAAACACTCTCCGACATAAACCAAAGCAGGATCCTCTATGACCCACCTCCCAGAATATTGGAAATAAAAGCAAAAATAAACAAATGGGACCTAAGTAAAATGAAAAGCTTCTGCACAACAAAGGAAACTAAAAGCAAGGTGAAAAGGCAGCCTTCAGAATGGGAGAAAATAACAGCAAACGAAGCAACGGACAAACAATTAATCTCAGAAATATACACGCAACTCCTGCAGCTCAATTCCAAAAAAATAAACGACCCAATCAAAGAGTGGGCCAAAGAACTAAACAGACATTTCTCCAAAGAAGACATAAAAATGGCTAACAAACACATGAAAAGATGCTCAACATCACTCATTATCAGAGAAACGCGAATCAAAACCACAATGAGGTACCACTTTACACCAGTCAGAATGGCTGCCATCCAAAAGTCTACAAGCAATGAATGCTGGAGAGGATGTGGAGAAAGGGGAACCCTCTTACACTGTTGGTGGGAATGCAAACTAGTACAGCCACTATGGAAAACAGTGTGGAGATTCCTTAAAAAACTGGAAATAGAACTGCCATATGACCCAGCAATCCCACTGCTGGGCATACACACTGAGGAAACCAGAATTGAAAGAGGCACGTGTACCCCAATGTTCATCGCTGCATTGTTTACAATAGCCAGGACAGGGAAGCAACCTAGATGCCCATCAACTGACGAATGGATAAGCAAGCTGTGGTACATATACACAATGGAATATTACTCAGCCATTAAAAAGAATACATTTGAATCAGTTCTACTGAGGTGGACGAAACTGGAGCATAATATACAGAGTGAGGTAAGCCAGAAGGAAAAACAACAATACAGTATACTAACATATATATATGGAATTTGGAAAGATGGTAACAATAACCCTGTATGCGAGACAGCAGAAGAGACACAGATGTATAGAACAGTCTTTTGGACTCTATGGGAGAGGGCAAGGGTGGGATGATATGGGAGAACAGCATTGAAACATGTAAATTATCATATGTGAAATTAATCGCCAGCCCAGGTTTATGCATGATACAGGGTGCTCAGGGCTGGTGCACTGGGATGACCCAGAGGGATGGAATCAGGAAGGAGGTGGGAGGGGGGTTCTGGAAGGGGAGCACATGTATACCCATGGCAGATTCATGTCAATGTATGGCAAAACCAACATGATAGTGTAAATAAAATAAATAAATAAATAAAAATTAAAAAATAAAAATAAATAAAAATTTTAAAAAAGAGCATATCATAAGACTGGGAGTAGTGATATTAATGTTGAAAAAATCTGAGCATTTTAAAAATTAAAAAGGAGTTACATTTTGTTATCTAAAATAAATAAATAAATAAATAAAATTTTAATTTGTTCATTTATATTTGGCTGCTCTGGGTCTTCGCTGCCGCTTGGGCTTTTCTCTAATTGCGGAGCGTGAGTGGGGAAGGGGGGCCACCCTCTTGTTGCGGTGCGCCGGCTGCTCATTGCAGGGGCTTCTCTTGTTGAAGAGCGCGGGCTTCACTAGCCGAGGCCCGTGGGCTCAGTAGCTGCAGCTCCTGGGCTCTGGAGCACAGGCTCGGTAGTGGTGCAAGGGCCTAATTGCTCCATGGCTTGTGGGATCTTCCCAGGTCGGAGATTGAACCTATGCCTCCTGCACTGGCAAGCGGATTCTTTACCACTGAGCCAGCAGGGAAGCCCTCGGCGCGTTATTTTATTTCATCCTTGCTCTGAAGCAGTTCTGAGCAGTGGATCCTGTTGTTCTCCCAGTTTCCCAGACGAGGACACTGATTCCTGTTGCAGAGGCGGTGGTAGAGCTCTGCTTGAACTCAGCTCTGCCCCTGGGCTGGGTGGCTTGCCCCGGCCCCGGCGTGAACCCAGTCCCTCCGGCTGTGTGACTGCCCTGCCCCGTCTTCCCTGTTGTCAGATTGTTTGGGAAGCTGCAGCAACTCTCTCAAGTGGAGGGGACACGGTGAGTAAATCGACGTTGACAGGCACGGTCAAAACCGCAGTGTGTCCTGCCCCGTCAGACTAATCCTTCTTCTCTATGTGAAAGCCCCGGCTCCCTGTCACTCCGGGCCACTGTCACTTTGGTGTGGCCAGTTGGGGTTTAGGTGTGAGTGTTGTCATTTCCTTTCTTCCGCAGAGAGAATCAGATCCAGCCTTCCTGCCCCGTCCCCCTTTGAAGTCACTCTTCCTTCCATAAGGGTTTGGCCAGTCAGGGCTAAAGCGGCCGGAGCCTTCTCTTGTTCTACTCCCCGGGGCGTGGCTGTCATCTGTGCTTCGGAAGCCCCTTGGACACACTTTCCCTTCCTACAAGGTTGCAACTGACCTTCTGCTGCCTCTCCTAGGCCAGTAGTCTCTGGTGCGTTGTGGACAGCCCATAAATGTTTGTTGATTGAATGAAGGAGGCTTTCAGTGTGTCTGTAGCATTGTGGCCTTCTGACAGAACTGCTGTTATGATCCCCTTGGGAGGGAGCTGCGTGCTTAATTTCAGTCTAGAAGGACTGTGGCAACTACATCGCACTGACTTCTGTCTGTTTCCACAGCTGCAGCTTCATCCCAAACCCCTCACATGCCTGCCAAAGACAAGCCCGCACACTTAAACTCATACACTAGCTAGGTGAGAGGCAGCATTTCCACTGAGGGACTTGGAGGGAAGCCGACTGTCGTCCTTCTGTTTCGGTAGAGTCAGCATGATATCATCATGTCCATCCCAAGCCACTGGGCAACAGCATTTAGGTGAGGTACTTTGGGCTTCCCTGGTGGTTCAGCTGGTAAAGAATCCTCCTGCAATGGGGAGACCTGGGTTTGATCCCTGGGTTGGGAAGATCCCCTGGAGAAGGGAAAGGCTACCCACTCTAGGATTCTGGCCTGGAGAATTCCATAGACTGTATAGTCCATGGGTAGCAAAGAGTTGGACACAACTCAGCAACTTTCACTTTCACTTTCCACATCGATGCTGTATTCTTGAGAAATAAAACATCAATTTCCAATTCTGGAGGGGAGAACAAGGCCTTATCAAGATTGCCTGGCAGAGTATGGTATTTATACACCCACCTGGCTTATCACCGATGAGAATGTAATCTTCACTGAGAGAGGCTTTTAAAGATTCCTCTGTTAATATTTGCTTCATCATTGCAGCAAGTCTCTAGCTAGACCTGATCAGACAGTTATTTCTGGCTGGGTACAAATACCATTTTCAGAATATTGCTTGGCTCTTTGTTCCTTTCCCCTCCGTGCTATCCACCCCCTAGCCTGACTCATCTCTTCTAGAACCTTCTCTGTCCTTCCCCAAACCACTGGGAGTGATTTACTAAGTGCATTTCCCAGCCTGCTCCCAGATGCTGGCTAGAAAGACCAATTTACAGGAACAAAATGTCCCCAAGTTATCACTGGGTCATGGTCCAAAGAATCAACTCTTGAAATTAACAATGTTTCTTTTTTTCCTTGTAGATACAGTGGTGATTCTGGGTGGGAGTGGAGAGCAACTCCAGATATCCCTCTGAAGCCATTTTATCCAGAATGAAGCTGAATTATAATGCAAATTAGGGCTCTGGGAACAGAATATCTGTGTGGTACATAGGAGGGTATACAGAGGAGGGGGTGCAAATAGGAAGAGAAATGGGAGTGGAAGGGGAATTTTATTCACCCTCCATTATTAATACAGCTCTAGTCCTGGGCTATGGTTCATAATAATCAGGTCTTATGCAGACAGTTTCTTGTGGCCTTAGAGCCAAAAAGGGTTAGAGTTTAGGATCTGACCTCTGTTAAACAAACTTATACCAGCTTGAGGTCCAACCAGAATAGCATTACTGGCTATGAAGTCCCTGGATAAGCATGTTGCTCTCAGTGCTACCAGTTTCCTCCTTGGTAGCAAATCTGCAAAGGAAGCTAGAGAGCAATCAGCAAGCTACGTGGTGAGCCTCACTTAGATCAGGGCATCAGCTGTCACAGGGCTGGGCAGGGCATCTTTAGGCTCCTCTCTTCTCTCCTCTGGTTACAGCAGGTATAATCAAAACTCAGGGCTTTCTTCTTTTATTCTCCCTTTCTTAAACTTCCAGATCCTTTGTGATTTCTTCCATTAGATTAGAACCAAATCTGATTTCCCAGTAGGACTACTTTTATATGACTGGTGTAGTATCACTCTCTGTTCTGATCAAACAATTGGGTTGTGATTTAACTAGCAGGAAACAATATTATCAGAGATCACTTCAATTTAATGTTTCTAAATCCTTATTGCCAAATTCAGACTTTAATTGAAGAAAGTAGGGAAAACCACTAGACCATTCAGGTATGACCTAAATCAAATCCCTTGTAATTATACAGTGGAAGTGAGAAATAGATTTAAGGGACTAGATCTGATAGACAGACTGCCTGATGAACTATGAACGGAAGTTCATAACCTTATACAGGAGACAGGGATTAAGACCATCCTCAAGAAAAAGAAATGCAAAAAAAGCAAAATGGCTGTCTGAGGAGGCCTTACAAATAACTGTGAAAAGAAGAGAAGCCAAAAGCAAAGGAGAAAAGGAAAGATATTCCCATCTGAATGCAGAATTCCAAAGAATAGCAAGGAAAAATAAGAAAGCCTTCCTCAGTGATCAATGCATAGAAATAGAGGAAAACAACAGAATGGGAAAGACTAGAGATCTCTTCAAGAAAATTAGAGATACCAAGGGAACATTTCATGCAAAGATGGGCTCAATAAAGGACAGAAATGGTATGGACCTAACAGAAGCAGAAGATATTAAGAAGAGGTGGCAAGAATACACAGAAGAACTGTACAAAAATGATCTTCATGACTCAGATAATCACGATGGTGTGATCATTCACAATCAGCTAGAGCCAGACATCCTGGAAGGCGAAGTCAAGTGGGCCTTAGAAAGCATCACTACAAACAAAGCTAGTGGAGGTGATGGAATTCCAGTTGAGCTGTTTCAAATCCTAAAAGATGATGCTGTGAAAATGCTACACTCTATATGCTAGCAAATCTGGAAAATTCAGCAATGGCCACAGGACTGGAAAAGGTCAGTTTGCATCCCTGTCCCAAAGAAAGGCAATG